>JAUCNB010000092.1:0-57500 GCA_033675215.1 Rhodiola kirilowii
CATATTTTGAGCAGTTTGACAGGAAATCCGATTCCGGCGCAATTTGACAGTTTTTTGAGTTTTCGAGTTCCCGATGTCCGATTTTGGGCCATAACACCCTATTTTGAGCGGAACGACGAAACGATCCGAAATCACGAGCTTCGCTCGTGAAGTATGGCGTTTTTGGGCCACGCGCGTACCCACCATGCCCAGGCGCGTACCCAGCATGCCCAGGCGCGTGCTCAGCATGCCCAGGCACGTGCCCAGCATGCCCAGGCGCGTGCCCAGCATGCGCAGGCGCGCGCCCAGCATGCCCAGGCGCGCGCCCAGCATGCCCAGGCGCGCGCCAAACATGCCCAGGCGCGCGCCCAACATGCCCAGGTGTGTGCCCAGCATGCCCAGGCGCGCGCCCAGCATCCCCAGGCATGTGCCCAGTGATTTAGACCGAGTGGCACAGGCATATTTTGAGCAGTTTGACAGGAAATCCGATTCCGGTGCAATTTGACAGTTTTTTGAGTTTTCGAGTTCCCGATGTCCGATTTTGGGCCATAACACCCTATTTTGAGCGGAACGACGAAACGATCCGAAATCACTAGCTTCGCTCGTGAAGTATGGCGTTTTTGGGCCACGCGCGTACCCACCATGCCCAGGCGCGTACCCAGCATGCCCAGGCGCGTGCTCAGCATGCCCAGGCACGTGCCCAGCATGCCCAGGCGCGTGCCCAGCATGCGCAGGCGCGCGCCCAGCATGCCCAGGCGCGCGGCCAGCATGCCCAGGCGCGCGCCAAACATGCCCAGGCGCGCGACCAACATGCCCAGGTGTGTGCATAGCATGCCCAGGCGCGCGCCCAGCATGCCCAGGCATGTGCCCAGTGATGTAGACCGTATGGCACAGGCATATTTGGAGCGGTTTGACAGGAAATCCGATTCCGGCGCAATTTGACAGTTTTTTGAGTTTTCGAGTTCCCGATGTCCGATTTTGGGCCATAACACCCTATTTTTAGCGGAACGACGAAACGATCCGAAATCACGAGCTTCGCTCGTGAAGTATGGCGTTTTTGGGCCACGCGCGTACCCACCATGCCCAGGCGCGTACCCAGCATGCCCGGGCGCGTGCTCAGCATGCCCAGGCACGTGCCCAGCATGCCCAGGCGCGTGCCCAGCATGCGCAGGCGCGTGCCCAGCATGCCCAGGCGCGCGGCCAGCATGCCCAGGCGCGCGCCAAACATGCCCAGGCGCGCGCCCAGCATGCCCAGGCGCGGGCCAAACATGCCCAGGCGCGCGCCCAACATGCCCAGGTGTGTGCCCAGCATGCCCAGGCGCGCGCCCAGCATGTCCAGGCATGTGCCCAGTGATGTAGACCGAGTGGCACAGGCATATTTTGAGCAGTTTGACAGGAAATCCGATTTCGGCGCAATTTGACAGTTTTTTGAGTTTTCGAGTTCCCGATGTCCGATTTTGGGCCATAACACCCTATTTTGAGCGGAACGACGAAACGATCCGAAATCACAAGCTTTGCTCGTGAAGTATGGCGTTTTTGGGTCACGCGCGTACCCACCATGCCCAGGCGCGTACCCAGCATGCCCAGGCGCGTGCTCAGCATGCCCAGGCACGTGCCCAGCATGCCCAGGCGCGTGCCCAGCATGCGCAGGCGCGCGCCCAGCATGCCCAGGCGCGCGGCCAGCATGCCCAGGCGCGCGCCAAACATGCCCAGGCGCGCGACCAACATGCCCAGGTGTGTGCCTAGCATGCCCAGGCGCGCGCCCAGCATGCCCAGGCATGTGCCCAGTGATGTAGACCGAGTGGCACAGGCATATTTGGAGCGGTTTGACAGGAAATCCGATTCCGGCGCAATTTGACAGTTTTTTGAGTTTTCGAGTTCCCGATGTCCGATTTTGGGCCATAACACCCTATTTTTAGCGGAACGACGAAACGATCCGAAATCACGAGCTTCGCTCGTGAAGTATGGCGTTTTTGGGCCACGCGCGTACCCACCATGCCCAGGCGCGTACCCAGCATGCCCAGGCGCGTGCTCAGCATGCCCAGGCACGTGCCCAGCATGCCCAGGCGCGTGCCCAGCATGCGCAGGCGCGCGCCCAGCATGCCCAGGCGCGCGGCCAGCATGCCCTGGCCCGTGCCAAACATGCCCAGGCGCGTGCCCAACATGCCCAGGCGCGTACCCAACATGCCCAGGCGCGTGCTCAGCATGCCCAGGCACGTGCCCAGCATGCCCAGGCGCGTGCCCAGCATGCGCAGGCGCGCGCCCAGCATGCCCAGGCGCGCGGCCAGCATGCCCTGGCGCGTGCCAAACATGCCCAGGCGCGTGCCGAGCATGCCCAGGTGCGCGCCAAACATGCCCAGGAGCGCGCCCAACATGCCCAGGTGTGTGCCCAGCATGCCCAGGCGCGCGCCCAGCATGCCCAGGCATGTGCCCAGTGATGTAGACCGAGTGGCACAGGAATATTTTGAGCAGTTTGACAGGAAATCCGATTCCGGCGCAATTTGACAGTTTTTTGAGTTTTCGAGTTCCCGATGTCCGATTATGGGCCATAACACCCTATTTTGAGCGGAACGACGAAACGATCCGAAATCACAAGCTTCGCTCGTGAAGTATGGCGTTTTTGGGCCACGCGCGTACCCACCATGCCCAGGCGCGTACCCAGCATGCCCAGGCGCGTGCTCAGCATGCCCAGGCACGTGCCCAGCATGCCCAGGCGCGTGCCCAGCATGCGCAGGCGCGCGCCCAGCATGCCCAGGCGCGCGGCCAGCATGCCCAGGCGCGCGCCAAACATGACCTGGCGCGCGCCCAACATGCCCTGGTGTGTGCCTAGCATGCCCAGGCGCGCGCCCAGCATGCCCAGGCATGTGCCCAGTGATGTAGACCGAGTGGCACAGGCATATTTGGAGCGGTTTGACAGGAAATCTGATTCCGGCGCAATTTGATAGTTTTTTGAGTTTTCGAGTTCCCGATGTCCGATTTTGGGCCATAACACCCTATTTTGAGAGGAACGACGAAACGATCCGAAATCACGAGCTTCGCTCGTGAAGTATGGCGTTTTTGGGCCACGCGCGTACCCACCATGCCCAGGCGCGTACCCAGCATGCTCAGGCGCGTGCTCAGCATGCCCAGGCACGTGCCCAGCATGCCCAGGCTAGTGCCCAGCATGCGCAGGCGCGCGGCCAGCATGCCCAGGCGCGCGCCAAACATGCCCAGGCGCGCGCCCAGCATGCCCAGGCGCGCGCCAAACATGCCCAGGCGCGCGCCCAACATGCCCAGGTGTGTGCCCAGCATGCCCAGGCGCGCGCCCAGCATGCCCAGGCATGTGCCCAGTGATGTAGACCGAGTGGCACAGGCATATTTTGAGCAGTTTGACAGGAAATCCGATTCTGGCGCAATTTGACAGTTTTTTGAGTTTTCGAGTTCTCGATGTCCGATTTTGGGCCATAACACCCTATTTTGAGCGGAACGACGAAATGATCCGAAATCACAAGCTTCGCTCGTGAAGTATGGCATTTTTGGGCCACGCGCGTACCCACCATGCCCAGGCGCGTACCCAGCATGCCCAGGCGCGTGCTCAGCATGCCCAGGCACGTGCCCAGCATGCCCAGGCGCGTGCCCAGCATGCGCAGGCGCGCGCCCAGCATGCCCAGGCGCGCGGCCAGCATGCCCAGGCGCGCGCCAAACATGCCCAGGCGCGCGACCAACATGCCCAGGTGTGTGCCTAGCATGCCCAGGCGCGCGCCCAGCATGCCCAGGCATGTGCCCAGTGATGTAGACCGAGTGGCACAGGCATATTTGGAGCGGTTTGACAGGAAATCCGATTCCGGCGCAATTTGACAGTTTTTTGAGTTTTCGAGTTCCCGATGTCCGATTTTGGGCCATAACACCCTATTTTGAGCGGAACGACGAAACGATCCGAAATCACGAGCTTCGCTCGTGAAGTATGGCGTTTTTGGGCCACGCGCGTACCCACCATGCCCAGGCGCGTACCCAGCATGCCCAGGCGCGTGCTCAGCATGCCCAGGCACGTGCACAGCATGCCCAGGCGCGTGCCCAGCATGCGCAGGCGCGCGCCCAGCATGCCCAGGCGCGCGCCCAGCATGCCCAGGCGCGCGCCAAACATGCCCAGGCGCGCGCCCAGCATGCCCAGGCGCGCGCCAAACATGCCCAGGCGCGCGCCCAACATGCCCAGGTGTGTGCCCAGCATGCCCAGGCATGTGCCCAGTGATTTAGACCGAGTGGCACAGGCATATTTTGAGCAGTTTGACAGGAAATCCGATTCCGGCGCAATTTGACAGTTTTTTGAGTTTTCGAGTTCCCGATGTCCGATTTTGGGCCATAACACCCTATTTTGAGCGGAACGACGAAACGATCCGAAATCACAAGCTTCGCTCGTGAAGTATGGCGTTTTTGGGCCACGCGCGTACCCACCATGCCCAGACGCGTACCCAGCATGCCCAGGCGCGTGCTCAGCATGCCCAGGCACGTGCCCAGCATGCCCAGGCGCGTGCCCAGCATGCGCAGGCGCGCGCCCAGCATGCCCAGGCGCGCGGCCAGCATGCCCAGGCGCGCGCCAAACATGCCCAGGCGCGCGCCCAACATGCCCAGGTGTGTGCCTAGCATGCCCAGGCGCGCGCCCAGCATGCCCAGGCATGTGCCCAGTGATGTAGACGGAGTGATCCGAAATCACGAGCTTCGCTCGTGAAGTATGGCGTTTTTGGGCCACGCGCGTACCCACCATGCCCAGGCGCGTACCCAGCATGCCCAGGCGCGTGCTCAGCATGCCCAGGCACGTGCCCAGCATGCCCAGGCGCGTGCCCAGCATGCGCAGGCGCGCGCCCAGCATGCCCAGGCGCGCGCCCAGCATGCCCAGGCGCGCGGCCAGCATGCCCAGGCGCGCGCCAAACAGGCCCAGGCGCGCGCCCAGCATGCCCAGGCGCGCGCCAAACATGCCCAGGCGCGCGCCCAACATGCCCAGGTGTGTGCCCAGCATGCCCAGGCGCGCGCCCAGCATGCCCAGGCATGTGCCCAGTGATTTAGACCGAGTGGCACAGGCATATTTTGAGCAGTTTGACAGGAAATCCGATTCCGGCGCAATTTGACCATTTTTTGAGTTTTCGAGTTCCCGATGTCCGATTTTGGGCCATAACACCCTATTTTGAGCAGAACGACGAAACGATCCGAAATCACAAGCATTGCTCGTGAAGTATGGCGTTTTTGGGCCACGCGCGTACCCACCATGCCCAGGCGCGTACCCAGCATGCCCAGGCGCGTGCTCAGCATGCCCAGGCACGTGCCCAGCATGCCCAGGCTAGTGCCCAGCATGCGCAGGCGCGCGGCCGGCATGCCCAGGCGCGCGCCAAACATGCCCAGGCGCGCGCCCAGCATGCCCAGGCGCGCGCCAAACATGACCAGGCGCGCGCCCAACATGCCCAGGTGTGTGCCTAGCATGCCCAGGCGCGCGCCCAGCATGCCCAGGCATGTGCCCAGTGATGTAGACCGAGTGGCACAGGCATATTTGGAGCGGTTTGACAGGAAATCCGATTCCGGCGCAATTTGACAGTTTTTTGAGTTATCGAGTTCCCGATGTCCGATTTTGGGCCATAACACCCTATTTTGAGAGGAACGACGAAACGATCCGAAATCACGAGCTTCGCTCGTGAAGTATGGCGTTTTTGGGCCACGCGCGTACCCACCATGCCCAGGCGCGTATCCAGCATGCCCAGGCGCGTGCTCAGCATGCCCAGGCACGTGCCCAGCATGCCCAGGCGCGTGCCCAGCATGCGCAGGCGCGCGGCCAGCATGCCCAGGAGCGCGCCAAACATGCCCAGGCGCGCGCCCAACATGCCCAGGTGTGTGGCTAGCATGCCCAGGCGCGCGCCCAGCATGCCCAGGCATGTGCCCAGTGATGTAGACCGAGTGGCACAGGCATATTTGGAGCGGTTTGACAGGAAATCCGATTCTGGCGCAATTTGACAATTTTTTGAGTTTTCGAGTTCCCGATGTCCGATTTTGGGCCATAACACCCTATTTTGAGCGGAACGACGAAACGATCCGAAATCACGAGCTTCGCTCGTGAAGTATGGCGTTTTTGGGCCACGCGCGTACCCACCATGCCCAGGCGCGTACCCAGCATGCCCAGGCGCGTGCTCAGCATGCCCAGGCACGTGCCCAGCATGCCCAGGCGCGTGCCCAGCATGCGCAGGCGCGCGCCCAGCATGCCCAGGCGCGCGGCCAGCATGCCCAGGCTCGCGCCAAACATGA
The DNA here is from genome assembly GCA_033675215.1 of Rhodiola kirilowii. Lineage (NCBI taxonomy): Eukaryota > Viridiplantae > Streptophyta > Magnoliopsida > Saxifragales > Crassulaceae > Rhodiola > Rhodiola kirilowii. The sequence continues at coordinate 6,244 of JAUCNB010000092.1, forward strand.
CCAGGCGCGCGCCCAACATGCCCAGGTGTGTGCCTAGCATGCCCAGGCGCGCGCCCAGCATGCCCAGGCATGTGCCCAGTGATGTAGACCGAGTGGCACAGGCATATTTGGAGCGGTTTGACAGGAAATCCGATTCCGGCGCAATTTGACAGTTTTTTGAGTTTTCGAGTTCCCGATGTCCGATTTTGGGCCATAACACCCTATTTTGAGCGGAACGACGAAACGATCCGAAATAGCTCGTGAAGTATGGCGTTTTTGGGCCACGCGCGTACCCACCATGCCCAGGCGCGTACCCAGCATGCCCAGGCGCGTGCTCAGCATGCCCAGGCACGTGCCCAGCATGCCCAGGCGGGTGCCCAGCATGCGCAGGCGCGCGCCCAGCATGCCCAGGCGCGCGGCCAGCATGCCCAGGCGCGCGCCAAACAGGCCCAGGCGCGCGCCCAGCATGCCCTGGCGCGCGCCAAACATGCCCAGGCGCGCGCCCAACAAGCCCAGGTGTGTGCCCAGCATGCCCAGGCGCGCGCCCAGCATGCCCAGGCATGTGCCCAGTGATGTAGACGGAGTGATCCGAAATCACGAGCTTCGCTCGTGAAGTATGGCGTTTTTGGGCCACGCGCGTACCCACCATGCCCAGGCGCGTACCCAGCATGCCCAGGCGCGTGCTCAGCATGCCCAGGCACGTGCCCAGCATGCCCAGGCGCGTGCCCAGCATGCGCAGGCGCGCGCCCAGCATGCCCAGGCGCGCGCCCAGCATGCCCAGGCGCGCGGCCAGCATGCCCAGGCGCGCGCCAAACAGGCCCAGGCGCGCGCCCAGCATGCCCAGGCGCGCGCCAAACATGCCCAGGCGCGCGCCCAACATGCCCAGGTGTGTGCCCAGCATGCCCAGGCGCGCGCCCAGCATGCCCAGGCATGTGCCCAGTGATTTAGACCGAGTGGCACAGGCATATTTTGAGCAGTTTGACAGGAAATCCGATTCCGGCGCAATTTGACCATTTTTTGAGTTTTCGAGTTCCCGATGTCCGATTTTGGGCCATAACACCCTATTTTGAGCAGAACGACGAAACGATCCGAAATCACAAGCATTGCTCGTGAAGTATGGCGTTTTTGGGCCACGCGCGTACCCACCATGCCCAGGCGCGTACCCAGCATGCCCAGGCGCGTGCTCAGCATGCCCAGGCACGTGCCCAGCATGCCCAGGCTAGTGCCCAGCATGCGCAGGCGCGCGGCCGGCATGCCCAGGCGCGCGCCAAACATGCCCAGGCGCGCGCCCAGCATGCCCAGGCGCGCGCCAAACATGACCAGGCGCGCGCCCAACATGCCCAGGTGTGTGCCTAGCATGCCCAGGCGCGCGCCCAGCATGCCCAGGCATGTGCCCAGTGATGTAGACCGAGTGGCACAGGCATATTTGGAGCGGTTTGACAGGAAATCCGATTCCGGCGCAATTTGACAGTTTTTTGAGTTTTCGAGTTCCCGATGTCCGATTTTGGGCCATAACACCCTATTTTGAGAGGAACGACGAAACGATCCGAAATCACGAGCTTCGCTCGTGAAGTATGGCGTTTTTGGGCCACGCGCGTACCCACCATGCCCAGGCGCGTATCCAGCATGCCCAGGCGCGTGCTCAGCATGCCCAGGCACGTGCCCAGCATGCCCAGGCGCGTGCCCAGCATGCGCAGGCGCGCGGCCAGCATGCCCAGGAGCGCGCCAAACATGCCCAGGCGCGCGCCCAACATGCCCAGGTGTGTGGCTAGCATGCCCAGGCGCGCGCCCAGCATGCCCAGGCATGTGCCCAGTGATGTAGACCGAGTGGCACAGGCATATTTGGAGCGGTTTGACAGGAAATCCGATTCCGGCGCAATTTGACAATTTTTTGAGTTTTCGAGTTCCCGATGTCCGATTTTGGGCCATAACACCCTATTTTGAGCGGAACGACGAAACGATCCGAAATCACGAGCTTCGCTCGTGAAGTATGGCGTTTTTGGGCCACGCGCGTACCCACCATGCCCAGGCGCGTACCCAGCATGCCCAGGCGCGTGCTCAGCATGCCCAGGCACGTGCCCAGCATGCCCAGGCGCGTGCCCAGCATGCGCAGGCGCGCGCCCAGCATGCCCAGGCGCGCGGCCAGCATGCCCAGGCTCGCGCCAAACATGACCAGGCGCGCGCCCAACATGCCCAGGTGTGTGCCTAGCATGCCCAGGCGCGCGCCCAGCATGCCCAGGCATGTGCCCAGTGATGTAGACCGAGTGGCACAGGCATATTTGGAGCGGTTTGACAGGAAATCCGATTCCGGCGCAATTTGACAGTTTTTTGAGTTTTCGAGTTCCCGATGTCCGATTTTGGGCCATAACACCCTATTTTGAGCGGAACGACGAAACGATCCGAAATAGCTCGTGAAGTATGGCGTTTTTGGGCCACGCGCGTACCCACCATGCCCAGGCGCGTACCCAGCATGCCCAGGCGCGTGCTCAGCATGCCCAGGCACGTGCCCAGCATGCCCAGGCGGGTGCCCAGCATGCGCAGGCGCGCGCCCAGCATGCCCAGGCGCGCGGCCAGCATGCCCAGGCGCGCGCCAAACAGGCCCAGGCGCGCGCCCAGCATGCCCTGGCGCGCGCCAAACATGCCCAGGCGCGCGCCCAACAAGCCCAGGTGTGTGCCCAGCATGCCCAGGCGCGCGCCCAGCATGCCCAGGCATGTGCCCAGTGATTTAGACCGAGTGGCACAGGCATATTTTGAGCAGTTTGACAGGAAATCCGATTCCGGCGCAATTTGACAGTTTTTTGAGTTTTAGAGTTCCCGATGTCCGATTTTGGGCCATAACACCCTATTTTGAGCAGAACGACGAAACGATCCGAAATCACAAGCTTCGCTCGTGAAGTATGGCGTTTTTGGGCCACGCGCGTACCCACCATGCCCAGGCGCGTACCCAGCATGCCCAGGCGCGTGCTCAACATGCCCAGGCACGTGCCCAGCATGCCCAGGCTAGTGCCCAGCATGCGCAGGCGCGCGGCCAGCATGCCCAGGCGCGCGCCAAACATGCCCAGGCGCGCGCCCAGCATGCCCAGGCGCGCGCCAAACATGACCAGGCGCGCGCCCAACATGCCCAGGTGTGTGCCTAGCATGCCCAGGCGCGCGCCCTGCATGCCCAGGCATGTGCCCAGTGATGTAGACCGAGTGGCACAGGCATATTTGGAGCGGTTTGACAGGAAATCCGATTCCGGCGCAATTTGACAGTTTTTTGAGTTTTTGAGTTCCCGATGTCCGATTTTGGGCCATAACACCCTATTTTGAGAGGAACGACGAAACGATCCGAAATCACGAGCTTCGCTCGTGAAGTATGGCGTTTTTAGGCCACGCGCGTACCCACCATGCCCAGGCGCGTATCCAGCATGCCCAGGCGCGTGCTCAGCATGCCCAGGCACGTGCCCAGCATGCCCAGGCGCGTGCCCAGCATGCGCAGGCGCGCGCCCAGCATGCCCAGGCGCGCGGCCAGCATGCCCAGGAGCGCGCCAAACATGCCCAGGCGCGCGCCCAACATGCCCAGGTGTGTGCCTAGCATGCCCAGGCGCGCGCCCAGCATGCCCAGGCATGTGCCCAGTGATGTAGACCGAGTGGCACAGGCATATTTGGAGCAGTTTGACAGGAAATCCGATTCCGGCGCAATTTGACAATTTTTTGAGTTTTCGAGTTCCCGATGTCCGATTTTGGGCCATAACACCCTATTTTGAGCGGAACGACGAAACGATCCGAAATCACGAGCTTCGCTCTTGAAGTATGGCGTTTTTGGGCCACGCGCGTACCCACCATGCCCAGGCGCGTACCCAGCATGCCCAGGCGCGTGCTCAGCATGCCCAGGCACGTGCCCAGCATGCCCAGGCGCGTGCCCAGCATGCGCAGGCGCGCGCCCTGCATGCCCAGGCGCGCGGCCAGCATGCCCAGGCGCGCGCCCAACATGCCCAGGTGTGTGCCTAGCATGCCCAGGCGCGCGCCCAGCATGCCCTGGCATGTGCCCAGTGATGTAGACCGAGTGGCACAGGCATATTTGGAGCGGTTTGACAGGAAATCCGATTCCGGCGCAATTTGACAGTTTTTTGAGTTTTCGAGTTCCCGATGTCCGATTTCGGGCCATAACACCCTATTTTGAGCGGAACGACGAAACGATCCGAAATCACGAGCTTCGCTCGTGAAGTATGGCGTTTTTGGGCCACGCGCGTACCCAGCATGCCCAGGCGCGTACCCAGCATGCCCAGGCGCGTGCTCAGCATGCCCAGGCACGTGCCCAGCATGCCCAGGCGCGTGCCCAGCATGCGCAGGCGGGCGCCCAGCATGCCCAGGTGCGCGGCCAGCATGCCCGGGCGCGCGCCAAACATGCCCAGGCGCGCGCCCAACATGCCCAGGTGTGTGCCTAGCATGCCCAGGCGCGCGCCCAACATGCCCTGGCATGTGCCCAGTGATGTAGACCGAGTGGCACAGGCATATTTGGAGCGGTTTGACAGGAAATCCGATTCCGGCGCAATTTGACAGTTTTTTGAGTTTTCGAGTTCCCGATGTCCGATTTTGGGCCATAACACCCTATTTTGAGCGGAACGACGAAACGATCCGAAATCACGAGCTTCGCTCGTGAAGTATGGCGTTTTTGGGCCACGCGCGTACCCACAATGCCCAGGCGCGTACCCAGCATGCCCAGGCGCGTGCTCAGCATGCCCAGGCGCGTGCCCAGCATGCCCAGGCGCGTGCCCAGCATGCGCAGGCGCGCGCCCAGCATGCCCAGGCGCGCGGCCAGCATGCCCAGGCGCGCGCCAAACATGCCCAGGCGCGCGCCCAGCATGCCCACGCGCGCGCCAAACATGCCCAGGCGCGCGCCCAACATGCCCAGGTGTGTGCCCAGCATGCCCAGGCGCGCGCCCAGCATGCCCAGGCATGTGCCCAGTGATGTAGACCGAGTGGCACAGGCATATTTTGAGCAGTTTGACAGGAAATCCGATTCCGGCGCAATTTGACAGTTTTTTGAGTTTTCGAGTTCCTGATGTCCGATTTTGGGCCATAACACCCTATTTTGAGCGGAACGACGAAACGATCCGAAATCACAAGCTTCGCTCGTGAAGTATGGCGTTTTTGGGCCACGCGCGTACCCACCATGCCCAGGCGCGTACCCAGCATGCCCAGGCGTGTGCTCGGCATGCCCAGGCACGTGCCCATTATGCCCAGGCGCGTGCCCAGCATGCGCAGGCGCGCGCCCAGCATGCCCAGGCGCGCGGCCAGCATGCCCAGGCGCGCGCCCAACATGCCCAGGTGTGTGCCTAGCATGCCCAGGCGCGCGCCCAGCATGCCCAGGCATGTGCCCAGTGATGTAGATCGAGTGGCACAGGCATATTTGGAGCGGTTTGACAGGAAATCTGATTCCGGCGCAATTTGACAGTTTTTTGAGTTTTCGAGTTCCCGATGTCCAATTTTGGGCCATAACACCCTATTTTGAGCGGAACGACGAAACGATTCGAAATCACGAGCTTCGCTCGTGAAGTATGGCGTTTTTGGGCCACGCGCGTACCCACCATGCCCAGGCGCGTACCCAGCATGCCCAGGCGCGTGCTCAGCATGCCCAGGCACGTGCCCAGCATGCCCAGGCGCGTGCCCAGCATGCGCAGGCGCGCGCCCAGCATGCCCAGGCGCGCGGCCAGCATGCCCAGGCGCGCGCCAAACATGCCCAGGCGCGCGCCCAGCATGCCCAGGCGCGCGCCAAACATGCCCAGGCGCGCGCCCAACATGCCCAGGTGTGTGCCCAGCATGCCCAGGCGCGCGCCCAGCATGCCCAGGCATGTGCCCAGTGATGTAGACCGAGTGGCACAGGCATATTTTGAGCAGTTTGACAGGGAATCCGATTCCGGCGCAATTTGACAGTTTTTTGAGTTTTCGAGTTCCCGATGTCTGATTTTGGGCCATAACACCCTATTTTGAGCGGAACGACGAAACGATTCGAAATCACAAGCTTTGCTCGTGAAGAATGGCGTTTTTGGGCCACGCGCGTACCCACCATGCCCAGGCGCGTACCCAGCATGCCCAGGCGCGTGCTCAGCATGCCCAGGCACGTGCCCAGCATGCCCAGGCGCGTGCCCAGCATGCGCAGGCGCGCGCCCAGCATGCCCAGGCGCGCGGCCAGCATGCCCAGGCGCGCGGCCAGCTTGCCCAGGCGCGATCCAAACATGCCCAGGCGCGCGCCTAGCATGCCCAGGCGCGCGCCAAACATGCCCAGGTGCGCGCCCAACATGCCCAGGTGTGTGCCCAGCATGCCCAGGCGCGCGCCCAGCATGCCCAGGCATGTGCCCAGTGATGTAGACCGAGTGGCACAGGCATATTTTGAACAGTTTGACAGGAAATCTGATTCCGGCGCAATTTGACAGTTTTTTGAATTTTCGAGTTCCCAATGTCCGATTTTGGGCCATAACACCCTATTTTGAGCGGAACGACGAAATGATCCGAAATCACAAGCTTCGCTCGTGAAGTATGGCGTTTTTGGGCCACGCGCGTACCCACCATGCCCAGGCGCGTACCCAGCATGCCCAGGCGCGTGCTCAGCATGCCCAGGCACGTGCCCAGCATGCCCAGGCGCGTGCCCAGCATGCGCAGGCGCGCGCCCAGCATGCGCAGGCGCGCGGCCAGCATGCCCAGGCGCGCGCCAAACATGACCAGGCGCGTGCCAAACATGGCCAGGCGCGCGCCCAACATGCCCAGATGTGTGCCTAGCATGCCCACGTGCGCGCCCAGCATGCCCAGGCATGTGCCCAGTGATGTAGACCGAGTGGCACAGGCATATTTGGAGCGGTTTGACAGGAAATCCGATTCCGGCGCAATTTGACAGTTTTTTGAGTTTTCGAGTTCCCGATGTCCGATTTTGGGCCATAACACCCTATTTTGAGCGGAACGACGAAACGATCGGAAATCACGAGCTTCGCTCGTGAAGTATGGCGTTTTTGGGCCACGCGCGTACCAACCATGCCCAGGCGCGTACCCAGCATGCCCAGGCGCGTGCTCAGCATGCCCAGGCACGTGCCCAGCATGCCCAGGCGCGTGCCCAGCATGCCCAGGCGCGTGCCCAGCATGCGCAGGCGCGCGCCCAGCATGCCCAGGCGCGCGCCAAACAGGCCCAGGCGCGCACCCAGCATGCCCAGGCGCGCGCCAAACATGCCCAGGCGCGCGCCCAACATGCCCAGGTGTGTGCCCAGCATGCCCAGGCGCGCGCCTAGCATGCCCAGGCATGTGCCCAGTGATGTAGACCGAGTGGCACAGGCATATTTTGAGCAGTTTGACAGGAAATCCGATTCCGGCGCAATTTGACAGTTTTTTGAGTTTTCGAGTTCCCGATGTCCGATTTTGGGCCATAACACCCTATTTTGAGCGGAACGACGAAACGATCCGAAATCACGAGCTTCGCTCGTGAAGTATGGCGTTTTTGGGCCACGCGCGTACCCACCATGCCCAGGCGCGTACCCAGCATGCCCAAGCGCGTGCTCAGCATGCCCAGGCACTTGCCCAGCATGCCCAGGCGCGTGCCCAGCATGCGCAGGCGCGCGCCCAGCATGCCCAGGCGCGCGGCCGGCATGCCCAGGCGCGCGCCAAACATGCCCAGGCGGGCGCCCAGCATGCCCAGGCGCGCGCCAAACATGCCCAGGTGCGCGCCCAACATGCCCAGGTGTGTGCCCAGCATGCCCAGGCGCGCGCCCAGCATGCCCAGGCATGTGCCCAGTGATGTAGAACGAGTGGCACAGGCATATTTTGAGCAGTTTGACAGGAAATCCGATTCCGGCGCAATTTGACAGTTTTTTGAGTTTTCGAGTTCCCGATGTCCGATTTTGGGCCATAACACCCTATTTTGAGCGTAACGACGAATCGATCCGAAATCACAAGCTTCGCTCGTGAAGTATGGCGTTTTTGGGCCACGCGCGTACCCACCATGCCCAGGCGCGTACCCAGCATGCCCAGGCGCGTGCTCGGCATGCCCTGGCACGTGCCCAGCATGCCCAGGCGCGTGCCCAGCATGCGCAGGCGCGCGCCCAGCATGCCCAGGCGCGCGGCCAGCATGCCCAGGCGCGCGCCCAACATGCCCAGGTGTGTGCCTAGCATGCCCAGGCGCGCGCCCAGCATGCCCAGGCATGTGCCCAGTGATGTAGATCGAGTGGCACAGGCATATTTGGAGCGGTTTGACAGGAAATCCGATTCCGACGCAATTTGACAGTTTTTTGAGTTTTTGAGTTCCCGATGTCCGATTTTGGGCCATAATTCCCTATTTTGAGCGGAACGACGAAACGATCCGAAATCACGAGCTTCGCTCGTGAAGTATGGCGTTTTTGGGCCACGCGCGTACCCACCATGCCCAGGCGCGTACCCAGCATGCCCAGGCGCGTGCTCAGCATGCCCAGGCACGTGCCCAGCATGCCCAGGCGCGTGCCCAGGCGCGCGGCCAGCATGCCCAGGCGCGCGCCAAACATGACCAGGCGCGCGCCCAACATGCCCAGATGTGTGCCTAGCATGCCCAGGCGCGCGCCCAACATGCCCAGGTGTGTGCCCAGCATGCCCAGGCGCGCGCCCAGCATGCCCAGGCATGTGCCCAGTGATGTAGATCGAGTGGCACAGGCATATTTTGAGCAGTTTGACAGGAAATCCGATTCCGGCGCAATTTGACAGTTTTTTGAGTTTTCGAGTTCCCGATGTCCTATTTTGCGCCATAACACCCTATTTTGAGCGGAACGACGAAACGATCCGAAATCACAAGCTTCGCTCGTGAAGTATGGCGTTTTTGGGCCACGCGCGTACCCACCATGCCCGACGCGTACCCAGCATGCCCAGGCGCGTGCTCAGCATGCCCAGGCACGTGCCCAGCATGCCCAGGCGCGTGCCCAGCATGCGCAGGCGCGCGCCCAGCATGCCCAGGCGCGCGGCCAGCATGCCCAGGCGCGCGCCAAACATGCCCAGGCGCGCGCCCAGCATGCCCAGGCGCGCGCCCAACATGCCCAGGTGTGTGCCCAGCATGCCCAGGCGCGCGCCCAGCATGCCCAGGCATGTGCCCAGTGATGTAGACCGAGTGGCACAGGCATATTTTGAGCAGTTTGACAAGAAATCCGATTCCGGCGCAATTTGACAGTTTTTTGAGTTTTCGAGTTCCCGATGTCCGATTTTGGGCCATAACACCCTATTTTGAGCGGAACGAAGAAACGATCCGAAATCACGAGCTTTGCTCGTGAAGTATGGCGTTTTTGGGCCACACGCGTACCCACCATGCCCAGGCGCGTACCCAGCATGCCCAGGCGCGTGCTCAGCATGCCCAGGCACGTGCCCAGCATGCCCAGGCGCGTGCCCAGCATGCGCAGGCGCGCGCCCAGCATGCCCAGGCGCGCGGCCAGCATGCCCAGGCGCGCGCCAAACATGACCAGGCGCGCGCCAAACATGACCAGGCGCGCGCCCAACATGCCCAGATGTGTGCCTAGCATGCCCACGTGCGCGCCCAGCATGCCCAGGCATGTGCCCAGTGATGTAGACCGAGTGGCACATGCATATTTGGAGCGGTTTGACAGGAAATCCGATTCCGGCGCAATTTGACAGTTTTTTGAGTTTTCGAGTTCCCGATGTCCGATTTTGGGCCATAACACCCTATTTTGAGCGGAACGACGAAACGATCCGAAATCACGAGCTTTGCTCGTGAAGTATGGCGTTTTTGGGCCACGCGCGTACCCACCATGCCCAGGCGCGTACCCAGCATGCCCAGGCGCGTGCTCAGCATGCCCAGGCACGTGCCCAGCATGCCCAGGCGCGTGCCCAGCATGCGCAGGCGCGCGCCCAGCATGCCCAGGCGCGCGGCCAGCATGCCCAGGCGCGCGCCAAACAGCCCCAGGCGCGCGCCCAGCATGCCCAGGCGCGCGCCAAACATGCCCAGGCGCGTGCCCAACATGCCCAGGTGTGTGCCCAGCATGCCCAGGCGCGCGCCCAGCATGCCCAGGCATGTGCCCAGTGATGTAGACCGAGTGGCACAGGCATATTTTGAGCAGTTTGACAGGAAATCCGATTCCGGCGCAATTTGACAGTTTTTTGAGTTTTCGAGTTCCCGATGTCCGATTTTGGGCCATAACACCCTATTTTGAGCGGAACGACGAAACGATCCGAAATCACGAGCTTCGCTCGTGAAGTATGGCGTTTTTGGGCCACGCGCGTACCCACCATGCCCAGGCGCGTACCCAGCATGCCCAGGCGCGTGCTCAGCATGCCCAGGCACTTGCCCAGCATGCCCAGGCGCGTGCCCAGCATGCGCAGGCGCGCGCCCAGCATGCCCAGGCGCGCGCCCAGCATGCCCAGGCGCGCGCCAAGCATGCCCAGGCGGGCGCCCAGCATGCCCAGGCGCGCGCCAAACATGCCCAGGCATGTGCCCAGTGATGTAGATCGAGTGGCACAGGCATATTTGGAGCGGTTTGACAGGAAATCCGATTCCGACGCAATTTGACAGTTTTTTGAGTTTTTGAGTTCCCGATGTCCGATTTTGGGCCATAATTCCCTATTTTGAGCGGAACGACGAAACGATCCGAAATCACGAGCTTCGCTCTTGAAGTATGGCGTTTTTGGGCCACGCGCGTACCCACCATGCCCAGGCGCGTACCCAGCATGCCCAGGCGCGTGCTCAGCATGCCCAGGCACGTGCCCAGCATGCCCAGGCGCGTGCCCAGGCGCGCGGCCAGCATGCCCAGGCGCGCGCCAAACATGACCAGGCGCGCGCCCAACATGCCCAGATGTGTGCCTAGCATGCCCAGGCGCGCGCCCAACATGCCCAGGTGTGTGCCCAGCATGCCCAGGCGCGCGCCCAGCATGCCCAGGCATGTGCCCAGTGATGTAGACCGAGTGGCACAGGCATATTTTGAGCAGTTTGACAGGAAATCCGATTCCGGCGCAATTTGACAGTTTTTTGAGTTTTCGAGTTCCCGATGTCCTATTTTGGGCCATAACACCCTATTTTGAGCGGAACGACGAAACGATCCGAAATCACAAGCTTCGCTCGTGAAGTATGGCGTTTTTGGGCCACGCGCGTACCCACCATGCCCGACGCGTACCCAGCATGCCCAGGCGCGTGCTCAGCATGCCCAGGCACGTGCCCAGCATGCCCAGGCGCGTGCCCAGCATGCCCAGGCGCGTGCCAGCATGCCCAGGCGCGCGGCCAGCATGCCCAGGCGCGCGCCAAACATGCCCAGGCGCGCGCCCAGCATGCCCAGGCGCGCGCCCAACATGCCCAGGTGTGTGCCCAGCATGCCCAGGCGCGCGCCCAGCATGCCCAGGCATGTGCCCAGTGATGTAGACCGAGTGGCACAGGCATATTTTGAGCAGTTTGACAAGAAATCCGATTCCGGCGCAATTTGACAGTTTTTTGAGTTTTCGAGTTCCCGATGTCCGATTTTGGGCCATAACACCCTATTTTGAGCGGAACGACGAAACGATCCGAAATCACGAGCTTCGCTCGTGAAGTATGGCGTTTTTGGGCCACGCGCGTACCCACCATGCCCAGGCGCGTACCCAGCATGCCCAGGCGCGTGCTCAGCATGCCCAGGCACGTGCCCAGCATGCCCAGGCGCGTGCCCAGCATGCGCAGGCGGGCGCCCAGCATGCCCAGGCGCGCGGCCAGCATGCCCAGGCGCGCTTCCAACATGCCCAGGTGTGTGCCTAGCATGCCCAGGCGGGCGCCCAGCATGCCCAGGCATGTGCCCAGTGATGTAGACCGAGTGGCACAGGCATATTTGGAGCGGTTTGACAGGAAATCCGATTCCGGCGCAATTTGACAGTTTTTTGAGTTTTCGAGTTCCCGATGTCCGATTTTGGGCCATAACACCCTATTTTGAGCGGAACGATGAAACGATCCGAAATCACGAGCTTCGCTCGTGAAGTATGCCGTTTTGGGGCCACGCGCGTACCCACAATGTTCAGGCGCGTACCCAGCATGCCCAGGCGCGTGCTCAGCATGCCCAGGCACGTGCCCAGCATGCCCAGGTGCGTGCCCAGCATGCGCAGGCGCGCGCCCAGCATGCCCAGGCGCGCGGCCAGCATGCCCAGGCGCGCGCCAAACATGCCCAGGCGCGCGTCCAGCATGCCCAGGCGCGCGCCAAACATGCCCAGGCGCGCGCCCAACATGCCCAGGTGTGTGCCCAGCATGCCCAGGCGCGCGCCCAGCATGCCCAGGCATGTGCCCAGTGATGTAGACCGAGTGGCACAGGCATATTTTGCGCAGTTTGACAGGAAATCCGATTCCGGCGCAATTTGACAGTTTTTTGGGTTTTCGAGTTCCCGATGTCCGATTTTGGGCCATAACACCCTATTTTGAGCGGAACGACGAAACGATCCGAAATCACGAGCTTCGCTCGTGAAGTATGGCATTTTTGGGCCACGCGCGTACCCACCATGCCCAGGCGCGTACCCAGCATGCCCAGGCGCGTGCTCAGCATGCCCAGGCACGTGCCCGGCATGCCCAGGCGCCTGCCCAGCATGCGCAGGCGCGCGCCCAGCATGCCCAGGCGCGCGGCCAGCATGCCCAGGCGCGCGCCAAACATGACCAGGCGCGCGCCCAACATGCCCAGGTGTGTGCCTAGCATGCCCAGGCGCGCGCCCAGCATGCCCAGGCATGTGCCCAGTGATGTAGACCGAGTGGCACTGGCATATTTGGAGCGGTTTGACAGGAAATCCGATTCCGGCGCAATTTGACAGTTTTTTGAGTTTTCGAGTTCCCGATGTCCGATTTTGGGCCATAACACCCTATTTTGAGCGGAACGACGAAACGATCCGAAATCACGAGCTTCGCTCGAGAAGTATGGCGTTTTTGGGCCACGCGCGTACCCACCATGCCCAGGCGCGTACCCAGCATGCCCAGGCGCGTGCTCAGCATGCCCAGGCACGTGCCCAGCATGCGCAGGCGCGCGCCCAGCATGCCCAGGCGCGCGGCCAGCATGCCCAGGCGCGCGCCAAACATGCCCAGGCGCGCGCCCAACATGCCCAGGTGTGTGCCTAGCATGCCCAGGCGCGCGCCCAGCATGCCCAGGCATGTGCCCAGTGATGTAGACCGAGTGGCACAGGCATATTTGGAGCGGTTTGACAGGAAATCCGATTCCGGCGCAATTTGATAGTTTTTTGAGTTTTCGAGTTCCCGATGTCCGATTTTGGGCCATAACACCCTATTTTGAGCGGAACGACGAAACGATCCGAAATCACGAGCTTCGCTCGTGAAGTATGGCGTTTTTGGGCCACGCGCGTACCCACCATGCCCAGGCGCGTACCCAGCATGCCCAGGCGCGTGCTCAGCATGCCCAGGCACATGCCCAGCATGCCTAGGCGCGTGCCCAGCATGCGCCGGCGCGCGCCCAGCATGCCCAGGCGCGCGGCCAGCATACCCAGGCGCGCGCCAAACATGCCTTGGCGCGCGCCCAGCATGCCCAGGCGCGCGCCAAACATGCCCAGGCGCGCGCCCAACATGCCCAGGTGTGTGGCCAGCATGCCCAGGCGCGCGCCCAGCATGCCCAGGCATGTGCCCAGTGATGTAGACCGAGTGGCACAGGCATATTTTGAGCAGTTTGACAGGAAATCCGATTCCGGCGCAATTTGACAGTTTTTTGAGTTTTCGAGTTCCCGATGTCCGATTTTGGGCCATAACACCCTATTTTGAGCGGAACGACGAAACGATCCGAAATCACGAGCTTCGCTCGTGAAGTATGGCGTTTTTGGGCCACGCGCGTACCCACCATGCCCAGGCGCGTACCCAGCATGCCCAGGCGCGTGCTCAGCATGCCCAGGCACGTGCCCAGCATGCCCAGGCGCGTGCCCAGCATGCGCAGGCGGGCGCCCAGCATGCCCAGGCGCGCGCCCAACATGCCCAGGTGTGTGCCTAGCATGCCCAGGCGGGCGCCCAGCATGCCCAGGCATGTGCCCAACATGCCCAGGTGTGTGCCTAGCATGCCCAGGCATGCGCCCAGCATGCCCAGGCGCGCGCCCAACATGCCCAGGTGTGTGCCTAGCATGCCCAGGCGGGCGCCCAGCATGCCCAGGCATGTGCCCAGTGATGTAGACCGAGTGGCACAGGCATATTTGGAGCGGTTTGACAGGAAATCCGATTCCGGCGCAATTTGACAGTTTTTTGAGTTTTCGAGTTCCCGATGTCCGATTTTGGGCCATAACACCCTATTTTGAGCGGAACGACGAAACGATCCGAATTCACGAGCTTTGCTCGTGAAGTATGCCGTTTTGGGGCCACGCGCGTACCCACAATGCCCAGGCGCGTACCCAGCATGCCCAGGCGCGTGCTCTGCATGCCCAGGCACGTGCCCAGCATGCCCAGGTGCGTGCCCAGCATGCGCAGGCGCGCGCCCAGCATGCCCAGGCGCGCGGCCAGCATGCCCAGGCGCGCGCCAAACATGCCCAGGCGCGCGTCCAGCATGCCCAGGCGCGCGCCAAACATGCCCAGGCGCGCGCCCAACATGCCCAGGTGTGTGCCCAGCATGCCCAGGCATGTGCCCAGTGATGTAGACCGAGTGGCACAGGCATATTTTGAGTAGTTTGACAGGAAATCCGATTCCGGCGCAATTTGACAGTTTTTTGAGTTTTCGAGTTCCCGATGTCCGATTTTGGGCCATAACACCCTATTTTGAGCGGAACGACGAAACGATCCGAAATCACAAGCTTCGCTCGTGAAGTATGGCGTTTTTGGGCCACGCGCGTACCCACCATGCCCAGGCGCGTACCCAGCATGCCCAGGCGCGTGCTCGGCATGCCCAGGCATGTGCCCATTATGCCCAGGCGCGGTCCCAGCATGCGCAGGCGCGCGCCCAGCATGCCCAGGCGCGCGCCCAACATGCCCAGGCGCGCGCCAAACATGCCCAGGTGCGCGCCCAACATGCCCAGGTGTGTGCCCAGCATGCCCAGGCGCGCGCCCAGCATGCCCAGGCATGTGCCCAGTGATGTAGAACGAGTGGCACAGGCATATTTTGAGCAGTTTGACAGGAAATCCGATTCCGGCGCAATTTGACAGTTTTTTGAGTTTTCGAGTTCCCGATGTCCGATTTTGGGCCATAACACCCTATTTTGAGCGGAACGACGAAACGATCCGAAATCACGAGCTTCGCTTGTGAAGTATGGCGTTTTTGGGCCACGCGCGTACCCACCATGCCCAGGCGCGTACCCAGCATGCCCAGGCGCGTGCTCAGCATGCCCAGGCACGTGCCCAGCATGCCCAGGCGCGTACCCATCATGCCCAGGCGCGTGCTCAGCATGCCCAGGCACGTGCCCAGCATGCCCAGGCGCGTACCCAGCATGCGCAGGCGCGCGCCCAGCATGCCCAGGCGCGCGGCCAGCATGCCCAGGCGCGCGCCCAACATGCCCAGGTGTGTGCCTAGCATGCCCAGGCGCGCACCCAGCATGCCCAGGCATGTGCCCAGTGATGTAGACCGAGTGGCACAGGCATATTTGGAGCGGTTTGATAGGAAATCCGATTCCGGCGCAATTTGACAGTTTTTTGAGTTTTCGAGTTCCCGATGTCCGATTTGGGGCCATAACACCCTATTTTGAGCGGAACGACGAAACGATCCGAAATCACGAGCTTCGCTCGTGAAGTATGGCGTTTTTGGGCCACGCGCGTACCCACCATGCCCAGGCGCGTACCCAGCATGCCCAGGCGCGTGCTCAGCATTCCCAGGCACGTGCCCAGCATGCCCAGGCGCGTGCCCATAATGCGCAGGCGCGCGCCCAGCATGCCCATGCGCGCGGCCAGCATGCCCAGGCGCGCGCCAAACATGCCCAGGCGCGCGCCCAGCATGCCCAGGCGCGCGCCAAACATGCCCAGGCGCGCGCCCAACATGCCCAGGTGTGTGCCCAGCATGCCCAGGCGCGCGCCCAGCATGCCCAGGCATGTGCCCAGTGATGTAGACCGAGTGGCACAGGCATATTTCGAGCAGTTTGACAGGAAATCCGATTCCGGCGCAATTTGACAGTTTTTTGAGTTTTCGAGTTCCCGATGTCCGATTTTGGGCCATAACACCCTATTTTGAGCGGAATGACGAAACGATCCGAAATCACAAGCTTCGCTCGTGAAGTATGGCGTTTTTGGGCCACGCGCGTACCCACCATGCCCAGGCGCATACCCAGCATGCCCAGGCGCGTACCCAGCATGCCCAGGCGCGTGCTCAGCATGCCCAGGCACGTGCCCAGCATGCCCAGGCGCGTGCCCAGCATGCGCAGGCGCGCGCCCAGCATGCCCAGGCGCGCGGCCAGCATGCCCAGGCGCTCGCCAAACATGCCCAGGCGCGCGCCCAACATGCCCAGGTGTGTGCCTAGCATGCCCAGGCGCGCGCCCAGCATGCCCAGGCATGTGCCCAGTGATGTAGACCGAGTGGCACAGGCATATTTGGAGCGGTTTGACAGGAAATCCGATTCCGGCGCAATTTGACAGTTTTTTGAGTTTTCGAGTTCCCGATGTCCGATTTTGGGCCATAACACCCTATTTTGAGCGGAATGACGAAACGATCCGAAATCACGAGCTTCGCTCGGAAGTATGGCGTTTTTGGGCCACGCGCGTACCCACCATGCCCAGGCGCGTACCCAGCATGCCCAGGCGCGTGCTCAACATTCCCAGGCACGTGCCCAGCATGCCCAGGCGCGTGCCCAGCATGCGCAGGCGCGCGGCCAGCATGCCCAGGCGCGCGCCAAACATGCCCAGGCGCGCGCCCAGCATGCCCAGGCGCGCGCCAAACATGCCCAGGCGCGCGCCCAACATGCCCAGGTGTGTGCCCAGCATGCCCAGGCCCGCGCCCAGCATGCCCAGGCATGTGCCCAGTGATGTAGACCGAGTGGCACAGGCATATTTTGAGCAGTTTGACAGGAAATCCGATTCCGGCGCAATTTGACAGTTTTTTGAGTTTTCGAGTTCCCGATGTCCGATTTTGGGCCATAACACCCTATTTTGAGTGGAACGACGAAACGATCCGAAATCACATGCTTCGCTCGTGAAGTATGGCGTTTTTGGGCCACGCGCGTACCCACCATGCCCAGGCGCGTACCCAGCATGCCCAGGCGCGTGCTCAGCATGCCCAGGCACGTGCCCAGCATGCCCAGGCGCGTGCCCAGCATGCCCAGGCGCGCGCCAAACATGCCCAGGCGCGCGCCCAACATGCCCAGGCGCGCGCCCAACATGCCCAGGTGTGTGCCCAGCGATGTAGACCGAGTGGCACAGGCATATTTGGAGCGGTTTGACAGGAAATCCGATTCCGGTGCAATTTGACAGTTTTTTGAGTTTTCGAGTTCCCGATGTCCGATTTTGGGCCATAACACCCTATTTTGAGCGGAACGACGAAACGATCCGAAATCACGAGCTTCGCTCGGAAGAATGGCGTTTTTGGGCCACGCGCGTACCCACCATGCCCAGGCGCGTACCCAGCATGCCCAGGCGCGTGCTCAGCATTCCCAGGCACGTGCCCAGCATGCCCAGGCGCGTGCCCATAATGCGCAGGCGCGCGCCCAGCATGCCCATGCGCGCGGCCAGCATGCCCAGGCGCGCGCCAAACATGCCCAGGCGCGCGCCCAGCATGCCCAGGCGCGCGCCAAACATGCCCAGGCGCGCGCCCAACATGCCCAGGTGTGTGCCCAGCATGCCCAGGCGCGCGCCCAGCATGCCCAGGCATGTGCCCAGTGATGTAGACCGAGTGGCACAGGCATATTTTGAGCAGTTTGACAGGAAATCCGATTCCGGCGCAATTTGACAGTTTTTTGAGTTTTCGAGTTCCCGATGTCCGATTTTGGGCCATAACACCCTATTTTGAGCGGAACGACGAAACGATCCGAAATCACAAGCTTCGCTCGTGAAGTATGGCGTTTTTGGGCCACGCGCGTACCCACCATGCCCAGGCGCATACCCAGCATGCCCAGGCGCGTACCCAGCATGCCCAGGCGCGTGCTCAGCATGCCCAGGCACGTGCCCAGCATGCCCAGGCGCGTGCCCAGCATGCGCAGGCGCGCGCCCAGCATGCCCAGGCGCGCGGCCAGCATGCCCAGGCGCTCGCCAAACATGCCCAGGCGCGCGCCCAACATGCCCAGGTGTGTGCCTAGCATGCCCAGGCGCGCGCCCAGCATGCCCAGGCATGTGCCCAGTGATGTAGACCGAGTGGCACAGGCATATTTGGAGCGGTTTGACAGGAAATCCGATTCCGGCGCAATTTGACAGTTTTTTGAGTTTTCGAGTTCCCGATGTCCGATTTTGGGCCATAACACCCTATTTTGAGCGGAATGACGAAACGATCCGAAATCACGAGCTTCGCTCGGAAGTATGGCGTTTTTGGGCCACGCGCGTACCCACCATGCCCAGGCGCGTACCCAGCATGCCCAGGCGCGTGCTCAGCATTCCCAGGCACGTGCCCAGCATGCCCAGGCGCGTGCCCAGCATGCGCAGGCGCGCGGCCAGCATGCCCAGGCGCGCGCCAAACATGCCCAGGCGCGCGCCCAGCATGCCCAGGCGCGCGCCAAACATGCCCAGGCGCGCGCCCAACATGCCCAGGTGTATGCCCAGCATGCCCAGGCCCGCGCCCAGCATGCCCAGGCATGTGCCCAGTGATGTAGACCGAGTGGCACAGGCATATTTTGAGCAGTTTGACAGGAAATCCGATTCCGGCGCAATTTGACAGTTTTTTGAGTTTTCGAGTTCCCGATGTCCGATTTTGGGCCATAACACCCTATTTTGAGTGGAACGACGAAACGATCCGAAATCACATGCTTCGCTCGTGAAGTATGGCGTTTTTGGGCCACGCGCGTACCCACCATGCCCAGGCGCGTACCCAGCATGCCCAGGCGCGTGCTCAGCATGCCCAGGCACGTGCCCAGCATGCCCAGGCGCGTGCCCAGCATGCGCAGGCGCGCGCCCAGCATGCCCAGGCGCGCGGCCAGCATGCCCAGGCGCGCGCCCAACATGCCCAGGTGTGTGCCTAGCATGCCCAGGCGCGCGCCCAGCATGCCCAGGCATGTGCCCAGTGATGTAGACCGAGTGGCACAGGCATATTTGGAGCGGTTTGACAGGAAATCCGATTCCGGCGCAATTTGACAGTTTTTTGAGTTTTCGAGTTCCCGATGTCCGATTTTGGGCCATAACACCCTATTTTGAGCGGAATGACGAAACGATCCGAAATCACGAGCTTCGCTCGGAAGTATGGCGTTTTTGGGCCACGCGCGTACCCACCATGCCCAGGCGCGTACCCAGCATGCCCAGGCGCGTGCTCAGCATTCCCAGGCACGTGCCCAGCATGCCCAGGCGCGTGCCCAGCATGCGCAGGCGCGCGGCCAGCATGCCCAGGCGCGCGCCAAACATGCCCAGGCGCGCGCCCAGCATGCCCAGGCGCGCGCCAAACATGCCCAGGCGCGCGCCCAACATGCCCAGGTGTGTGCCCAGCATGCCCAGGCCCGCGCCCAGCATGCCCAGGCATGTGCCCAGTGATGTAGACCGAGTGGCACAGGCATATTTTGAGCAGTTTGACAGGAAATCCGATTCCGGCGCAATTTGACAGTTTTTTGAGTTTTCGAGTTCCCGATGTCCGATTTTGGGCCATAACACCCTATTTTGAGTGGAACGACGAAACGATCCGAAATCACATGCTTCGCTCGTGAAGTATGGCGTTTTTGGGCCACGCGCGTACCCACCATGCCCAGGCGCGTACCCAGCATGCCCAGGCGCGTGCTCAGCATGCCCAGGCACGTGCCCAGCATGCCCAGGCTCGTGCCCAGCATGCCCAGGCGCGCGCCCAGCATGCCCAGGCGCGTACCCAGCATGCCCAGGCGCGTACCCAGCATGCCCAGGCGCGCGCCCAGCATGCCCAGGCATGTGCCCAGTGATGTAGACCGAGTGGCACAGGCATATTTGGAGCGGTTTGACAGGAAATCCGATTCCGGCGCAATTTGACAGTTTTTTGAGTTTTCGAGTTCCCGATGTCCGATTTTGGGCCATAACACCCTATTTTGAGCGGAACGACGAAACGATCCGAAAACACGAGCTTCGCTCGTGAAGTATGGCGTTTTTGGGCCACGCGCGTACCCACCATGCCCAGGCGCGTACCCAGCATGCCCAGGCGCGTGCTCAGCATGCCCAGGCACGTGCCCAGCATGCCCAGGCTCGTGCCCAGCATGCCCAGGCGCGCGCCCAGCATGCCCAGGCGCGCGGCCAGCATGCCCAGGCGCGCGCCCAGCATGCCCAGGCGCGCGGCCAGCATGCCCAGGCGCGCGCCAAACATGCCCAGGCGCGCGCCAAACATGCCCAGGCGCGCGCCCAACATGCCCAGGTGTGTGCCCAGCATGCCCAGGCGCGCGCCCAGCATGCCCAGGCATGTGCCCAGTGATGTAGGCCGAGTGGCACAGGCATATTTTGAGCAGTTTGACAGGAAATCCGATTCCGGCGCAATTTGACAGTTTTTTGAATTTTCGAGTTCCCGATGTCCGATTTTGGGCCATAACACCCTATTTTGAGCGGAACGACGAAACGATCCGAAATCACAAGCTTCGCTCGTGAAGTATGGCGTTTTTGGGCCACGCGCGTACCCACCATGCCCAGGCGCGTACCCAGCATGCCCAGGCGCGTGCTCAGCATGCCCAGGCACGTGCCCAGCATGCCCAGGCGCGTGCCCAGCATGCGCAGGCGCGCGCCCAGCATGCCCAGGCGCGCGGCCAGCATGCCCAGGCGGGCGCCAAACATGACCAGGCGCGCGCCCAACATGCCCAGATGTGTGCCTAGCATGCCCAGGCGCGCGCCCAGCATGCCCAGGCATGTGCCCAGTGATGTAGACCGAGTGGCACAGGCATATTTGGAGCGGTTTGACAGGAAATCCGATTCCGGCGCAATTTGACAGTTTTTTGAGTTTTCGAGTTCCCGATGTCCGATTTTGGGCCATAACACCCCATTTTGAGCGGAACGACGAAACGATCCGAAATCACGAGCTTCACTCGTGAAGTATGGCGTTTTTGGGCCACGCGCGTACCCACCATGCCCAGGCGCGTACCCAGCATGCCCAGGCACGTGCCCAGCATGCCCAGGCGTGTGCCCAGCATGCGCAGGCGCGCGCCCAGCATGCCCAGGCGCGCGGCCAGCATGCCCAGTCGCGCGCCAAACAGGCCCAGGCGCGCGCCCAGCATGCCCAGGCATGTGCCCAGTGATGTAGACTGAGTGGCACAGGCATATTTTGAGCAGTTTGACAGGAAATCCGATTCCGGCGCAATTTGACAGTTTTTTGAGTTTTCGAGTTCCCGATGTCCGATTTTTGGCCATAACACCCTATTTTGAGCGGAACGACGAAACGATCCGAAATCACGAGCTTCGCTCGTGAAGTATCGCGTTTTTGGGCCACGCGCGTACCCACGATGCCCAGGCGCGTACCCAGCATGCCCAGGCGCGTGCTCAGCATGCCCAGGCACGTGCCCAGCATGCCCAGGCGCGTGCCCAGCATGCGCAGGCGCGCGCCCAGCATGCCCAGGCGCGCGGCCAGCATGCCCAGGCGCGCGCCAAACATGCCCAGGCGCGCGCCCAACATGCCCAGGTGTGTACCCAGCATGCCCAGGCGCGCGCCCAGCATGCCCAGGCATGTGCCCAGTGATGTAGACCGAGTGGCACAGGCATATTTTGTGCAGTTTGACAGGAAATCCGATTCCGGCGCAATTTGACAGTTTTTTGAGTTTTCGAGTTCCCGATGTCTGATTTTGGGCCATAACACCCTATTTTGAGCGGAACGACGAAACGATCCGAAATCACAAGCTTCGCTCGTGAAGTATGGCGTTTTTTGGCCACGCGCGTACCCACCATGCCCAGGCGCGTACCCAGCATGCCCAGGCGCGTGCTCAGCATGCCCAGGCACGTGCCCAGCATGCCCAGGCGCGCGCCCAGCATGCCCAGGCGCTCGCCAAACATGCCCAGGCGCGCGCCCAACATGCCCAGGTGTGTGCCTAGCATGCCCAGGCGCCCGCCCAGCATGCCCAGGCATGTGCCCAGTGATGTAGACCGAGTGGCACAGGCATATTTGGAGCGGTTTGACAGGAAATCCGATTCCGGCGCAATTTGACAGTTTTTTGAGTTTTCGAGTTCCCGATGTCCGATTTTGGGCCATAACACCCTATTTTGAGCGGAACGACGAAACGATCCGAAATCACGAGCTTCGCTCGGAAGTATGGCGTTTTTGGGCCACGCGCGTACCCACCATGCCCAGGCGCGTACCCAGCATGCCCAGGCGCGTGCTCAGCATTCCCAGGCACGTGCCCAGCATGCCCTGGCGCGTGCCTAGCATGCGCAGGCGCGCGCCCAGCATGCCCAGGCGCGCGGCCAGCATGCCCAGGCGCGCGCCAAACATGACCAGGCGCGCGCCCAACATGCCCAGATGTGTGCCTAGCATGCCCAGGCGCGCGCCCAGCATGCCCAGGCATGTGCCCAGTGATGTAGACCGAGTGGCACAGGCATATTTGGAGCGGTTTGACAGGAAATCCGATTCCGGCGCAATTTGACAGTTTTTTGAGTTTTCGAGTTCCCGATGTCCGATTTTGGGCCATAACACCACATTTTGAGCGGAACGACGAAACGATCTGAAATCACGAGCTTCGCTCGTGAAGTATGGCGTTTTTGGGCCACGCGCGTACCCACCATGCCCAGGCGCGTACCCAGCATGCCCAGGATCGTGCTCAGCATGCCCAGGCACGTGCCCAGCATGCCCAGGCGCGTGCCCAGCATGCGCAGGCGCGCGCCCAGCATGCCCAGGCGCGCGCCCAGCATGCCCAGGCGCGCGCCAAACAGGCCCAGGCGCGCGCCCAGCATGCCCAGGCGCGCGCCAAACATGCCCAGGCGCGCGCCCAACATGCCCAGGTGTGTGCCCAGCATGCCCAGGCGCGCGCCCAGCATGCCCAGGCATGTGCCCAGTGATGTAGACCGAGTGGCACAGGCATATTTTGAGCAGTTTGACAGGAATTCCGATTCCGGCGCAATTTGACAGTTTTTTGAGTTTTCGAGTTCCCGATGTCCGATTTTGGGCCATAACACCCTATTTTGAGCTGAACGACGAAACGATCCGAAATCACGAGCTTCGCTCGTGAAGTATGGCATTTTTGGGCCACGCGCGTACCCACGATGCCCAGGCGCGTACCCAGCATGCCCAGGCGCGTGCTCAGCATGCCCAGGCACGTGCCCAGCATGCCCAGGCGCGTGCCCAGCATGCGCAGGCGCGCGCCCAGCATGCCCAGGCGCGCGGCCAGCATGCCCAGGCGCGCGACAAACATGCCCAGGCGGGCGCCCAGCATGCCCAGGCGCGCGCCAAACATGCCCAGGCGCGCGCCCAACATGCCCAGGTGTGTGCCCAGCATGCCCAGGCGCGCGCCCAGTGATGTAGACCGAGTGGCACAGGCATATTTTGAGCAGTTTGACAGGAAATCCTATTCCGACGCAATTTGACAGTTTTTTGAGTTTTCGAGTTCCCGATGTCCGATTTTGGGCCATAACACCCTATTTTGAGCGGAACGACGAAACGATCCGAAATCACAAGCTTCGCTCGTGAAGTATGGCGTTTTTGGGCCACGCGCGTACCCACCATGCCCAGGCGCGTACCCAGCATGCCCAGGCGCGTGCTCAGCATGCCCAGGCACGTGCCCAGCATGCCCAGGCGCGTGCCCAGCATGCGCAGGCGCGCGCTCAGCATGCCCAGGCGCGCGGCCAGCATGCCCAGGCGCTCGCCAAACATGCCCAGGCGCGCGCCGAACATGCCCAGGTGTGTGCCTAGCATGCCCAGGCGCGCGCCCAGCATGCCCAGGCATGTGCCCAGTGATGTAGACCGAGTGGCACAGGCATATTTGGAGCGGTTTGACAGGAAATCCGATTCCGGCGCAATTTGACAGTTTTTTGAGTTTTCGAGTTCCCGATGTCCGATTTTGGGCCATAACACCCTATTTTGAGCGGAACGACGAAACGATCCGAAATCACGAGCTTCGCTCGGAAGTATGGCGTTTTTGGGCCACGCGCGTACCCACCATGCCCAGGCGCGTACCCAGCATGCCCAGGCGCGTGCTCAGCATTCCCAGGCACGTGCCCACCATGCCCAGGCGCGTGCCCAGCATGCGTGCCCAGGCGCGCGGCCAGCATGCCCAGGCGCGCGCCAAACATGCCCAGGCGCGCGCCCAGCATGCACAGGCGCGCGCCAAACATGCCCAGGCGCGCGCCCAACATGCCCAGGTGTGTGCCCAGCATGCCCAGGCCCGCGCCCAGCATGCCCAGGCATGTGCCCAGTGATGTAGACCGAGTGGCACAGGCATATTTTGAGCAGTTTGACAGGAAATCCGATTCCGGCGCAATTTGACAGTTTTTTGAATTTTCGAGTTCCCGATGTCCGATTTTGGGCCATAACACCCTATTTTGAGCGGAACGACGAAACGATCCGAAATCACAAGCTTCGCTCGTGAAGTATGGCGTTTTTGGGCCACGGGCGTACCCACCATGCCCAGGCGCGTACCCAGCATGCCCAGGCGCGTGCTCAGCATGCCCAGGCACGTGCCCAGCATGCCCAGGCGCGTGCCCAGCATGCGCAGGCGCGCGCCCAGCATGCCCAGGCGCGCGGCCAGCATGCCCAGGCGCGCGCCAAACAGGCCCAGGCGCGCGCCCAACATGCCCAGGCGCGCGCCAAACATGCCCAGGCGCGCGCCCAACATGCCCAGGTGTGTGCCCAGCATGCCCAGGCGCGCGCCCAGCATGCCCTGGCATGTGCCCAGTGATGTAGACCGAGTGGCACAGGCATATTTTGAGCAGTTTGACAGGAAATCCGATTCCGGCGCAATTTGACAGTTTTTTGAGTTTTCGAGTTCCCGATGTCCGATTTTGGGCCATAACACCCTATTTTGAGCGGAACGACGAAACGATCCGAAATCACGAGCTTCGCTCGGAAGTATGGCGTTTTTGGGCCACGCGCGTACCCACCATGCCCAGGCGCGTACCCAGCATGCCCAGGCGCGTGCCCAGCATGCCCAGGCGTGCGCCCAGCATGCCCAGGCGCGCGGCCAGCATGCCCAGGTGTGTGCCCAGCATGCCCAGGCGCGCGCCCAGCATGCCCAGGCGTGTGCCCAGCATGCCCAGGCGTGCGCCCAGCATGCCCAGGCGCGCGGCCAGCATGCCCAGGTGTGTGCCCAGCATGCCCAGGCGCGCGCCCAGCATGCCCAGGCATGTGCCCAGTGATGTAGACCGAGTGGCACAGGCATATTTTGAGCAGTTTGACAGGAAATCCGATTCCGGCGCAATTTGACAGTTTTTTGAGTTTTCGAGTTCCCGATGTCCGATTTTGGGCCATAACACCCTATTTTGAGCGGAACGACAAAACGATCCGAAATCACGAGCTTCGCTCGTGAAGTATGGCGTTTTTGGGCCACGCGCGTACCCACCATGCCCAGGCGCGTACCCAGCATGCCCAAGCGCGTGCTCAGCATGCCCAGGCACGTGCCCAGCATGCCCAGGCGCGTGCCCAGCATGCGCAGGCGCGCGCCCAGCATGCCCAGGCGCCCGGCCAGCATGCCCAGGCGCGCGCCAAACATGACCAGGCGCGCGCCCAACATGCCCAGATGTGTGCCTAGCATGCCCAGGCGCGCGCCCAGCATGCCCAGGCATGTGCCCAGTGATGTAGACCGAGTGGCACAGGCATATTTGGAGCAGTTTGACAGGAAATCCGATTCCGGCGCAATTTGACAGTTTTTTGAGTTTTCGAGTTCCCGATGTCCGATTTTGGGCCATAACACCCTATTTTGAGCGGAACGACGAAACGATCCGAAATCACGAGCTTCGCTCGTGAAGTATGGCGTTTTTGGGCCACGCGCGTACCCACCATGCCCAGGCGCGTACCCAGCATGCCCAGGCGCGTGCTCAGCATGCCCAGGCGCGCGCCCAGCATGCCCAGGCGCGCGCCCAGCATGCCCAGGCGCGCGGCCAGCATGCCCAGGCGCGCGCCAAACATGCCCAGGCGCGCGCCCAGCATGCCCAGGCGCGCGCCAAACATGCCCAGGCGCGCGCCCAACATGCCCAGGTGTGTGCCCAGCATGCCCAGGCGCGCGCCCAGCATGCCCAGGCATGTGCCCAGTGATGTAGACCGAGTGGCACAGGCATATTTTGAGCAGTTTGACAGGAAATCCGATTCCGGCGCAATTTGACAGTTTTTTGAGTTTTCGAGTTCCCGATGTCCGATTTTGGGCCATAACACCCTATTTTGAGCGGAACGACGAAACGATCAGAAATCACGAGCTTCGCTCGTGAAGTATGGCGTTTTTGGGCCACGCGCGTACCCACCATGCCCAGGCGCGTACCCAGCATGCCCAGGATCGTGCTCAGCATGCCCAGGCACGTGCCCAGCATGCCCAGGCGCGTGCCCAGCATGTGCAGGCGCGCGCCCACCATGCCCAGGCGCGCGGCCAGCATGCCCAGGCGCGCGCCAAACATGACCAGGCGCGCGCCCAACATGCCCAGATGTGTGCCTAGCATGCCCAGGCGCGCGCCCAGCATGCCCAGGCATGTGCCCAGTGAAGTAGACCGAGTGGCACAGGCATATTTGGAGCAGTTTGACAGGAAATCCGATTCCGGCACAATTTGACAGTTTTTTGAGTTTTCGAGTTCCTGATGTCCGATTTTGGGCCATAACACCCTATTTTGAGCGGAACGACGAAACGATCCGAAATCACGAGCTTCGCTCGTGAAGTATGGCGTTTTTGGGCCACGCGCGTACCCACCATGCCCAGGCGCGTACCCAGCATGCCCAGGCGCGTGCTCAGCATGCCCAGGCACGTGCCCAGCATGCCCAGCATCCGCAGGCGCGCGCCCAGCATGCCCAGGCGCGCGGCCAGCATGCCCAGGCGCGCGCCAAACAGGCCTTGGCGCGCGCCCAGCATGCCCAGGAGCAAGCCAAACATGCCCAGGCGCGCGCCCAACATGCCCAGGTGTGTGCCCAGCATGCCCAGGCGCGCGCCCAGCATGCCCAGGCATGTGCCCAGTGATGTAGACCGAGTGGCACAGGCATATTTTGAGCAGTTTGACAGGAAATCCGATTCCGGCGCAATTTGATAGTTTTTTGAGTTTTCGAGTTCCCGATGTCCGATTTTGGGCCATAACACCCTATTTTGAGCGGAACGACGAAACGATCCGAAATCACGAGCTTCGCTCGTGAAGTATGGCGTTTTTGGGCCACGCGCGTACCCACCATGCCCAGGCGCGTACCCAGCATGCCCAGGCGCGTGCTCAGCATGCCCAGGCACGTGCCCAGCATGCCCAGGCGCGTGCCCAGCATGCGCAGGCGCGCGCCCAGCATGCCCAGGCGCGCGGCCAGCATGCCCAGGCGCGCGCCAAACATGACCAGGCGCGCGCCCAACATGCCCAGATGTGTGCCTAGCATGCCCAGGCGCGCGCCCAGCATGCCCAGGCATGTGCCCAGTGATGTAGACCGAGTGGCACAGGCATATTTGGAGCAGTTTGACAGGAAATCCGATTCCGGCGCAATTTGACAGTTTTTTGAGTTTTCGAGTTCCCGATGTCCGATTTTGGGCCATAACACCCTATTTTGAGCGGAACGACGAAACGATCCGAAATCACGAGCTTCGCTCGTGAAGTATGGCGTTTTTGGGCCACGCGCGTACCCACCATGCCCAGGCGCGTACCCAGCATGCCCAGGCGCGTCCTCAGCATGCCCAGGCACGTGCCCAGCATGCCTAGGCGCGTGCCCAGCATGCCCAGGCGCGCGCCCAGCATGCCCAGGCGCGCGGCCAGCATGCCCAGGCGCGCGCCAAACATGCCCAGCCGCGCGCCCAGCATGCCCAGGCGCGCGCCAAACATGCCCAGGCGCGCGCCCAACATGCCCAGGTGTGTGCCCAGCATGCCCAGGCGCGCGCCCAGCATGCCCAGGCATGTGCCCAGTGATGTAGACCGAGTGGCACAGGCATATTTTGAGCAGTTTGACAGGAAATCCGATTCCGGCGCAATTTGACAGTTTTTTGAGTTTTCGAGTTCCCGATGTCCGATTTTGGGCCATAACACCCTATTTTGAGCGGAACGACGAAACGATCCGAAATCACGAGCTTCGCTCATGAAGTATGGCGTTTTTGGGCCACGCGCGTACCCACCATGCCCAGGCGCGTACCCAGCATGCCCAGGCGCGTGCTCAGCATGCCCAGGCACGTGCCCAGCATGCCCAGGCGCGTGCCCAGCATGCGCAGGCGCGCGCCCAGCATGCCCAGGCGCGCGGCCAGCATGCCCAGGCGCGCGCCAAACATGACCAGGCGCGCGCCCAACATGCCCAGATGTGTGCCTAGCATGCCCAGGCGCGCGCCCAGCATGCCCAGGCATGTGCCCAGTGATGTAGACCGAGTGGCACAGGCATATTTGGAGCAGTTTGACAGGAAATCCGATTCCGGCGCAATTTGACAGTTTTTTGAGTTTTCGAGTTCCCGATGTCCGATTTTGGGCCATAACACCCTATTTTGAGCGGAACGACGAAACGATCCGAAATCATGAGCTTCGCTCGTGAAGTATGGCGTTTTTGGGCCACGCGCGTACCCACCATGCCCAGGCGCGTACCCAGCATGCCCAGGCGCGTGCTCAGCATGCCCAGGCACGTGCCCAGCATGCCCAAGCGCGTGCCCAGCATGCGCAGGCGCGCGCCCAGCATGCCCAGGCGCGCCGCCGGCATGCCCAGGCGCGCGCCAAACATGCCCAGGCGCGCGCCCAACATGCCCAGGTGTGTGCCTCGCATGCCCAGGCGCGCGCCCAGCATGCCCAGGCATGTGCCCAGTGATGTAGACCGAGTGGCACAGGCATATTTGGAGCGGTTTGACAGGAAATCCGATTCCAGCGCAATTTGACAGTTTTTTGAGTTTTCGAGTTCCCGATGTCCGATTTTGGGCCATAACACCCTATTTTGAGCGGAACGACGAAACGATCCTAAATCACGAGCTTCGCACGTGAAGTATGGCGTTTTTGGGCCACGCGCGTACCCACCATGCCCAGGCGCGTACCCAGCATGCCCAGGGGCGTGCCCAGCATGCGCAGGCGCGCGCCCAGCATGCCCAGGCGCGCGGCCAGCATGCCCAGGCGCGCGCCAAACATGCCCAGGCGCGCGTCCAGCATGCCCAGGCGCGCGCCAAACATGCCCAGGCGCGCGCCCAACATGCCTAGGTGTGTGCCCAGCATGCCCAGGCGCGCGCCCAGCATGCCCAGGCATGTGCCCAGTGATGTAGACCGAGTGGCACAGGCATATTTTGAGCAGTTTGACAGGAAATCCGATTCCGGCGCAATTTGACAGTTTTTTGAATTTTCGAGTTCCCGATGTCCGATTTTGGGCCATAACACCCTATTTTGAGCGGAACGACAAAACGATCCGAAATCACAAGCTTCGCTCGTGAAGTATGGCGTTTTTGGGCCACGCGCGTACCCACCATGCCCAGGCGCGTACCCAGCCCAGGCGCGTGCTCAGCATGCCCAGGCACGTGCCCAGCATGCCCAGGCGCGTGCCCAGCAAGCGCAGGCGCGCGCCCAGCATGCCCAGGCGCGCGGCCAGCATGCCCAGGCGCGCGCCAAACATGACCAGGCGCGCGCCCAACATGCCCGGGTGTGTGCCTAGCATGCCCAGGCGCGCGCCCAGCATGCCCAGGCATGTGCCCAGTGATGTAGACCGAGTGGCACAGGCATATTTGGAGCGGTTTGACAGGAAATCCGATTCCGGCGCAATTTGACAGTTTTTTGAGTTTTCGAGTTCCCGATGTCCGATTTTGGGCCATAACACCCTATTTTGAGCGGAACAACGAAACGATCCGAAATCACGAGCTTCGCTCGTGAAGTATGGCATTTTTGGGCCACGCGCGTACCCACCATGCCCAGGCGCGTACCCAGCATGCCCAGGCGCGTGCTCAGCATGCCCAGGCACGTGCCCAGCATGCGCAGGCGCGTGCCCAGCATGCGCAGGCGCGCGCCCAGCATGCCCAGGCGCGCGGCCAGCATGCCCAGGCGCGCGGCAAACATGCCCAGGCGGGCGCCCAGCATGCCCAGGCGCGCGCCCAGCATGCCCAGGCGCGCGCCCAACATGCCCAGGTGTGTGCCCAGCATGCCCAGGCGCGCGCCCAGCATGCCCAGGCATGTGCCCAGTGATGTAGACCGAGTGGCACAGGCATATTTTGAGCAGTTTGACAGGAAATCCGATTCCGGCGCAATTTGACAGTTTTTTGAGTTTTCGAGTTCCCGATGTCCGATTTTGGGCCATAACACCCTATTTTAAGCGGAACGACGAAACGATCCGAAATCACGAGCTTCGCTCGTGAAGTATGGCGTTTTTGGGCCACGCGCGTACCCACCATGCCCAGGCGCGTACCCAGCATGCCCAGGCGCGTGCTCAGCATGCCCAGGCGCGTGCCCAGCATGCCCAGACGCGTGCCCAGCATGCGCAGGCGGGCGCCCAGCATGCCCAGGCGCGCGGCCAGCATGCCCAGGCGCGCGCCAAACGTGACCAGGCGCGCGCCCAACATGCCCAGGTGTGTGCCTAGCATGCCCAGGCGCGCGCCCAGCATGCCCAGGCATGTGCCCAGTGATGTAGACCGAGTGGCACTGGCATATTTGGAGCGGTTTGACAGGAAATCCGATTCCGGCGCAATTTGACAGTTTTTTGATTTTTCGAGTCCCCGATGTCCGATTTTGGGCCATAACACCCTATTTTGAGCGGAACGACGAAACGATCCGAAATCACGAGCTTCGCTCGTGAAGTATGGCGTTTTTGGGCCACGCGCGTACCCACCATGCCCAGGCGCGTACCCAGCATGCCCAGGCGCGTGCTCAGCATGCCCAGGCACGTGCCCAGCATGCCCAGGCGCGTGCCCAGCATGCGCAGGCGCGCGCCCAGCATGCGCAGGCGCGTTCCCAGCATGCCCAGGCGCGCGGCCAGCATGCCCAGGCGCGCGGCCAGCATGCCCAGGCGCGCGCCAAACAGGCCCAGGCGCGCGCCCAGCATGCCCAGGCGCGCGCCAAACATGCCCAGGCGCGCGCCCAACATGCCCAGGTGTGTGCCCAGCATGCCCAGGCGCGCGCCCAGCATGCCCAGGCATGTGCCCAGTGATGTAGACCGAGCGGCACAGGCATATTTTGAGCAGTTTGACAGGAAATCCGATTCCGGCGCAATCTGACAGTTTTTTGAGTTTTCGAGTTCCCGATGTCCGATTTTGGGCCATAACACCCTATTTTGAGCGGAACGATGAAACGATCCGAAATCACGAGCTTCGCTGGGGAAGTATGGCGTTTTTGGGCCACGCGCGTACCCACCTTGCCCAGGCGCGTACCCAGCATGCCCAGGCGCGTGCTCAGCATGCCCAGGCACGTGCCCAGCATGCCCAGGCGCGTGCACAGCATGCGCAGGCGCGCGCCCAGCATGCCCAGACGCGCGGCCAGCATGCCCAGGCGCGCGCCAAACATGACCAGGCGCGCGCCCAACATGCCCAGGTGTGTGCCTAGCATGCCCAGGCGCGCGCCCAGCATGCCCAGGCATGTGCCCAGTGATGTAGACCGAGTGGC
The DNA here is from genome assembly GCA_033675215.1 of Rhodiola kirilowii. Classification (NCBI taxonomy): domain Eukaryota; kingdom Viridiplantae; phylum Streptophyta; class Magnoliopsida; order Saxifragales; family Crassulaceae; genus Rhodiola; species Rhodiola kirilowii. The sequence goes on from JAUCNB010000092.1 coordinate 37,814, forward strand.
ACTGGCATATTTGGAGCGGTTTGACAGGAAATCTGATTCCGGCGCAATTTGACAGTTTTTTGAGTTTTCGAGTTCCCGATGTCCGATTTTGGGCCATAACACCCTATTTTGAGCGGAACGACGAAACGATCCGAAATCACGAGCTTCGCTCGTGAAGTATGGCGTTTTTGGGCCACGCGCGTACCCACCATGCCCAGGCGCGTACCCAGCATGCCCAGGCGCGTGCTCAGCATGCCCAGGCACGTGCCCAGCATGCCCAGGCGCGTGCCCAGCATGCGCAGGCGCGCGCCCAGCATGCCCAGGCGCGCGGCCAGCATGCCCAGGCGCGCGCCAAACATGCCCAGGCGCGCGCCCAGCATGCCCAGGCGCGCGCCCAACATGCCCAGTTGTGTGCCCAGCATGCCCAGGCGCGCGCCCAGCATGCCCAGGCATGTGCCCAGTGATGTAGACCGAGTGGCACAGGCATATTTTGAGCAGTTTGACAGGAAATCCGATTCCGGCGCAATTTGACAGTTTTTTGAGTTTTCGAGTTCCCGATGTCCGATTTTGGGCCATAACACCCTATTTTGAGCGGAACGACGAAACGATCCGAAATCACGAGCTTCGCTCGTGAAGTATGGCGTTTTTGGGCCACGCGCGTACCCACCATGCCCAGGCGCGTACCCAGCATGCCCAGGCACGTGCTCAGCATGCCCAGGCACGTGCCCAGCATGCCCAGGCGCGTGCCCAGCATGCGCAGGCGCGCGCCCAGCATGCGCAGGCGCGTTCCCAGCATGCCCAGGCGCGCGGCCAGCATGCCCAGGCGCGCGCCAAACAGGCCCAGGCGCGCGCCCAGCATGCCCAGGCGCGCGCCAAACATGCCCAGGCGCGCGCCCAACATGCCCAGGTGTGTGCCCAGCATGCCCAGGCGCGCGCCCAGCATGCCCAGGCATGTGCCCAGTGATGTAGACCGAGCGGCACAGGCATATTTTGAGCAGTTTGACAGGAAATCCGATTCCGGCGCAATCTGACAGTTTTTTGAGTTTTCGAGTTCCCGATGTCCGATTTTGGGCCATAACACCCTATTTTGAGCGGAACGATGAAACGATCCGAAATCACGAGCTTCGCTGGGGAAGTATGGCGTTTTTGGGCGACGCGCGTACCCACCTTGCCCAGGCGCGTACCCAGCATGCCCAGGCGCGTGCTCAGCATGCCCAGGCACGTGCCCAGCATGCCCAGGCGCGTGCACAGCATGCGCAGGCGCGCGCCCAGCATGCCCAGACGCGCGGCCAGCATGCCCAGGCGCGCGCCAAACATGACCAGGCGCGCGCCCAACATGCCCAGGTGTGTGCCTAGCATGCCCAGGCGCGCGCCCAGCATGCCCAGGCATGTGCCCAGTGATGTAGACCGAGTGGCACTGGCATATTTGGAGCGGTTTGACAGGAAATCCGATTCCGGCGCAATTTGACAGTTTTTTGAGTTTTCGAGTTCCCGATGTCCGATTTTGGGCCATAACACCCTATTTTGAGCGGAACGACGAAACGATCCGAAATCACGAGCTTCGCTCGTGAAGTATGGCGTTTTTGGGCCACGCGCGTACCCACCATGCCCAGGCGCGTACCCAGCATGCCCAGGCGCGTGCTCAGCATGCCCAGGCACGTGCCCAGCATGCCCAGGCGCGTGCCCAGCATGCGCAGGCGCGCGCCCAGCATGCCCAGGCGCGCGGCCAGCATGCCCAGGCGCGCGCCAAACATGCCCAGGCGCGCGCCCAGCATGCCCAGGCGCGCGCCCAACATGCCCAGTTGTGTGCCCAGCATGCCCAGGCGCGCGCCCAGCATGCCCAGGCATGTGCCCAGTGATGTAGACCGAGTGGCACAGGCATATTTTGAGCAGTTTGACAGGAAATCCGATTCCGGCGCAATTTGACAGTTTTTTGAGTTTTCGAGTTCCCGATGTCCGATTTTGGGCCATAACACCCTATTTTGAGCGGAACGACGAAACGATCCGAAATCACGAGATTCGCTCGTGAAGTATGGCGTTTTGGGGCCACGCGCGTACCCACCATGCCCAGGCGCGTACCCAGCATGCCCAGGCGCGTGCTCAGCATGCCCAGGCACGTGCCCAGCATGCCCAGGCGCGTGCCCAGCATGCGCAGGCGCGCGCCCAGCATGCCCAGGCGCGCGCCCAGCATGCCCAGGCGCGCGGCCAGCATGCCCAGGCGCGCGCCAAACATGACCAGGCGCGTGCCCAACATGCCCAGGTGTGTGCCTAGCATGCCCAGGCGCGCGCCCAGCATGCCCAGGCATGTGCCCAGTGATGTAGACCGAGTGGCACTGGCATATTTGGAGGGTTTGATAGGAAATCCGATTCCGGCGCAATTTGACAGTTTTTTGAGTTTTCGAGTTCCCGATGTCCGATTTTGGGCCATAACACCCTATTTTGAGCGGAACGACGAAACGATCCGAAATCACGAGCTTCGCTCGTGAAGTATGGCGTTTTTGGGCCACGCGCGTACCCACCATGCCCAGGCGCGTACCCAGCATGCCCAGGCGCGTGCTCAGCATGCCCAGGCACGTGCCCAGCATGCCCAGGCGCGTGCCCAGCATGCGCAGGCGCGCGCCCAGCATGCCCAGGCGCGCGGCCAGCATGCCCAGGCGCGCGCCAAGCATGCCCAGGCGCGCGCCCAGCATGCCCAGGCGCGCGCCAAACATGCCCAGGCGCGCGCCCAACATGCCCAGTTGTGTGCCCAGCATGCCCAGGCGCGCGACCAGCATGCCCAGGCATGTGCCCAGTGATGTAGACCAAGTGGCACAGGCATATTTTGAGCAGTTTGACAGGAAATCCGATTCCGGCGCAATTTGACAGTTTTTTGAGTTTTCGAGTTCCCGATGTCCGATTTTGGGCCATAACACACTATTTTGAGCGGAACGACGAAACGATCCGAAATCACGAGATTCGCTCGTGAAGTATGGCGTTTTGGGGCCACGCGCGTACCCACCATGCCCAGGCGCGTACCCAGCATGCCCAGGCGCGTGCTCAGCATGCCCAGGCACGTGCCCAGCATGCCCAGGCGCGTGCCCAGCATGCGCAGGCGCGCGCCCAGCATGCCCAGGCGCGCGGCCAGCATGCCCAGGCGCGCGCCAAACATGCCCAGGCGCGTGCCCAACATGCCCAGGTGTGTGCCTAGCATGCCCAGGCGCGCGCCCAGCATGCCCAGGCATGTGCCCAGTGATGTAGACCGAGTGGCACTGGCATATTTGGAGCGGTTTGATAGGAAATCCGATTCCGGCGCAATTTGACAGTTTTTTGAGTTTTCGAGTTCCCGATGTCCGATTTTGGGCCATAACACCCTATTTTGAGCAGAACGACGAAACGATCCGAAATCACGAGCTTCGCTCGTGAAGTATGGCGTTTTTGGGCCACGCGCGTACCCACCATGCCCAGGCGCGTACCCAGCATGCCCAGGCGCGTGCTCAGCATGCCCAGGCACGTGCCCAGCATGCCCAGGCGCGTGCCCAGCATGCGCAGGCGCGCGCCCAGCATGCCCAGGCGCGCGGCCAGCATGCCCAGGCGCGCGCCAAGCATGCCCAGGCGCGCGCCCAGCATGCCCAGGCGCGCGCCAAACATGCCCAGGCGCGCGCCCAACATGCCCAGTTGTGTGCCCAGCATGCCCAGGCGCGCGCCCAGCATGCCCAGGCATGTGCCCAGTGATGTAGACCGAGTGGCACAGGCATATTTTGAGCAGTTTGACAGGAAATCCGATTCCGGCGCAATTTGACAGTTTTTTGAGTTTTCGAGTTCCCGATGTCCGATTTTGGGCCATAACACCCTATTTTGAGCGGAACGACGAAACGATCCGAAATCACGATATTCGCTCGTGAAGTATGGCGTTTTGGGGCCACGCGCGTACCCACCATGCCCAGGCGCGTACCCAGCATGCCCAGGCGCGTGCTCAGCATGCCCAGGCACGTGCCCAGCATGCCCAGGCGCGTGCCCAGCATGCGCAGGCGCGCGCCCAGCATGCCCAGGCGCGCGGCCAGCATGCCCAGGCGCGCGCCAAACATGCCCAGGCGCGCGCCCAACATGCCCAGGTGTGTGCCTAGCATGCCCAGGCGCGCGCCCAGCATGCCCAGGCATGTGCCCAGTGATGTAGACCGAGTGGCACAGGCATATTTGGAGCGGTTTGACAGGAAATCCGATTCCGGCGCAATTTGACAGTTTTTTGAGTTTTCGAGTTCCCGATGTCCGATTTTGGGCCATAACACCCTATTTTGAGCGGAACGACGAAACGACCCGAAATCACGAGCTTCGCTCGTGAAGTATGGCATTTTTGGGCCACGCGCGTACCCACCATGCCCAGGCGCGTACCCAGCATGCCCAGGCGCGTGCTCAACATGCCCAGGCACGTGCCCAGCATGCCCAGGCGCGTGCCCAGCATGCGCAGGCGCGCGCCCAGCATGCCCAGGCGCGCGCCAAACATGCCCAGGCGCGCGCCCAGCATGCTCAGGCGCGCGCCAAACATGCCCAGGCGCGCGCCCAACATGCCCAGGTGTGTGCCCAGCATGCCCAGGCGCGCGCCCAGCATGTCCAGGCATGTGCCCAGTGATGTAGACCGAGTGGCACAGGCATATTTTGAGCAGTTTGACAGGAAATCCGATTCCGGCACAATTTGACAGTTTTTTGAGTTTTCGAGTTCCCGATGTCCGATTTTGGGCCATAACACCCTATTTTGAGCGGAACGACGAAACGATCCGAAATCACAAGCTTCGCTCGTGAAGTATGGCGTTTTTGGGCCACGCGCGTACCCACCATGCCCAGACGCGTACCCAGCATGCCCAGGCGCGTGCTCAGCATGCCCAGGCACGTGCCCAGCATGCCCAGGCGCGTGCCCAGCATGCGCAGGCGCGCGCCCAGCATGCCCAGGCGCGCGGCCAGCATGCCCAGGCGCGCGCCAAACATGCCCAGGCGCGCGCCCAACATGCCCAGGTGTGTGCCTAGCATGCCCAGGCGCGCGCCCAGCATGCCCAGGCATGTGCCCAGTGATGTAGACCGAGTGGCACAGGCATATTTGGAGCGGTTTGACAGGAAATCCGATTCCGCCGCAATTTGACAGTTTTTTGAGTTTTCGAGTTCCCGATGTCCGATTTTGGGCCATAACACCCTATTTTGAGCGGAACGACGAAACGATCCGAAATCACGAGCTTCGCTCGTGAAGTATGGCGTTTTTGGGCCACGCGCGTACCCACCATGCCCAGGCGCGTACCCAGCATGCCCAGGCGCGTGCTCAGCATGCCCAGGCACGTGCCCAGCATGCCCAGGCGCGTGCCCAGCATGCGCAGGCGCGCACCCAGCATGCCCAGGCGCGGGGCCAGCATGCCCAGGCGCGCGCCAAACATGCCCAGGCGCGCGCCCAGCATGCTCAGGCGCGCGCCAAACATGCCCAGGCGCGCGCCCAACATGCCCAGGTGTGTGCCCAGCATGCCCAGGCGCGCGCCCAGCATGTCCAGGCATGTGCCCAGTGATGTAGACCGAGTGGCACAGGCATATTTTGAGCAGTTTGACAGGAAATCCGATTCCGGGGCAATTTGACAGTTTTTTGAATTTTCGAGTTCCCGATGTCCGATTTTGGGCAATAACACCCTATTTTGAGCGGAACGACGAAACGATCCGAAATCACCAGCTTCGCTCGTGAAGTATGGCGTTTTTGGGCCACGCGCGTACCCACCAAGCCCAGACGCGTACCCAGCCCAGGCGCGTGCTCAGCATGCCCAGGCACGTGCCCAGCATGCCCAGGCGCGTGCCCAGCATGCGCATGCGCGCGCCCAGCATGCCCAGGCGCGCGGCCAACATGCCCAGGCGCGCGCCAAACATGACCAGGCGCGCGCCCAACATGCCCGGGTGTGTGCCTAGCATGCCCAGGCGCGCGCCCAGCATGCCCAGGCATGTGCCCAGTGATGTAGACCGAGTGGCACAGGCATATTTGGAGCGGTTTGACAGGAAATCCGATTCCGGCGCAATTTGACAGTTTTTTGAGTTTTCGAGTTCCCGATGTCCGATTTTGGGCCATAACACCCTATTTTGAGCGGAACGACGAAACGATCCGAAATCACGAGCTTCGCTCGTGAAGTATGGCGTTTTTGGGCCACGCGCGTACCCACCATGCCCAGGCGCGTACCCAGCATGCCCAGGCGCGTGCTCAGCATGCCCAGGCACGTGCCCAGCATGCCCAGGCGCGTGCCCAGCATGCGCAGGCGCGCGGCCAGCATGCCCAGGCGCGCGCCAAACAGCCCCAGGCCCGCGCCCAGCATGCCCAGGCGCGCGCCAAACATGCCCAGGCGCGCGCCCAACATGCCCAGGTGTGTGCCCAGCATGCCCAGGCGCGCGCCCAGCATGCCCAGGCATGTGCCCAGTGATGTAGACCGAGCGGCACAGGCATATTTTGAGCAGTTTGACAGGAAATCCGATTCCGGCGCAATTTGACAGTTTTTTGAGTTTTCGAGTTCCCGATGTCCGATTTTGGGCCATAACACCCTATTTTGAGCGGAACGACGAAACGATCCGAAATCACGAGCTTCGCTCGTGAAGTATGGCGTTTTTGGGCCACGCGCGTACCCACCATGCCCAGACGCGTACCCAGCATGCCCAGGCGCGTGCTCAGCATGCCCAGGCACGTGCCCAGCATGCCCAGGCGCGTGCCCAGCATGCGCAGGCGCGCGCCCAGCATGCCCAGGCGCGCGGCCAGCATGCCCAGGCGCGCGCCAAACATGCCCAGGCGCGCGCCCAACATGCCCAGGTGTGTGCCTAGCATGCCCAGGCGCGCGCCCAGCATGCCCAGGCATGTGCCCAGTGATGTAGACCGAGTGGCACAGGCATATTTGGAGCGGTTTGACAGGAAATCCGATTCCGCCGCAATTTGACAGTTTTTTGAGTTTTCGAGTTCCCGATGTCCGATTTTGGGCCATAACACCCTATTTTGAGCGGAACGACGAAACGATCCGAAATCACGAGCTTCGCTCGTGAAGTATGGCGTTTTTGGGCCACGCGCGTACCCACCATGCCCAGGCGCGTACCCAGCATGCCCAGGCGCGTGCTCAGCATGCCCAGGCACGTGCCCAGCATGCCCAGGCGCGTGCCCAGCATGCGCAGGCGCGCACCCAGCATGCCCAGGCGCGGGGCCAGCATGCCCAGGCGCGCGCCAAACATGCCCAGGCGCGCGCCCAGCATGCTCAGGCGCGCGCCAAACATGCCCAGGCGCGCGCCCAACATGCCCAGGTGTGTGCCCAGCATGCCCAGGCGCGCGCCCAGCATGTCCAGGCATGTGCCCAGTGATGTAGACCGAGTGGCACAGGCATATTTTGAGCAGTTTGACAGGAAATCCGATTCCGGGGCAATTTGACAGTTTTTTGAATTTTCGAGTTCCCGATGTCCGATTTTGGGCAATAACACCCTATTTTGAGCGGAACGACGAAACGATCCGAAATCACCAGCTTCGCTCGTGAAGTATGGCGTTTTTGGGCCACGCGCGTACCCACCAAGCCCAGACGCGTACCCAGCCCAGGCGCGTGCTCAGCATGCCCAGGCACGTGCCCAGCATGCCCAGGCGCGTGCCCAGCATGCGCATGCGCGCGCCCAGCATGCCCAGGCGCGCGGCCAACATGCCCAGGCGCGCGCCAAACATGACCAGGCGCGCGCCCAACATGCCCGGGTGTGTGCCTAGCATGCCCAGGCGCGCGCCCAGCATGCCCAGGCATGTGCCCAGTGATGTAGACCGAGTGGCACAGGCATATTTGGAGCGGTTTGACAGGAAATCCGATTCCGGCGCAATTTGACAGTTTTTTGAGTTTTCGAGTTCCCGATGTCCGATTTTGGGCCATAACACCCTATTTTGAGCGGAACGACGAAACGATCCGAAATCACGAGCTTCGCTCGTGAAGTATGGCGTTTTTGGGCCACGCGCGTACCCACCATGCCCAGGCGCGTACCCAGCATGCCCAGGCGCGTGCTCAGCATGCCCAGGCACGTGCCCAGCATGCCCAGGCGCGTGCCCAGCATGCGCAGGCGCGCGGCCAGCATGCCCAGGCGCGCGCCAAACAGCCCCAGGCCCGCGCCCAGCATGCCCAGGCGCGCGCCAAACATGCCCAGGCGCGCGCCCAACATGCCCAGGTGTGTGCCCAGCATGCCCAGGCGCGCGCCCAGCATGCCCAGGCATGTGCCCAGTGATGTAGACCGAGCGGCACAGGCATATTTTGAGCAGTTTGACAGGAAATCCGATTCCGGCGCAATTTGACAGTTTTTTGAGTTTTCGAGTTCCCGATGTCCGATTTTGGGCCATAACACCCTATTTTGAGCGGAACGACGAAACGATCCGAAATCACGAGCTTCGCTCGTGAAGTATGGCGTTTTTGGGCCACGCGCGTACCCACCATGCCCAGACGCGTACCCAGCATGCCCAGGCGCGTGCTCAGCATGCCCAGGCACGTGCCCAGCATGCCCAGGCGCGTGCCCAGCATGCGCAGGCGCGCGCCCAGCATGCCCAGGCGCGCGGCCAGCATGCCCAGGCGCGCGCCAAACATGCCCAGGCGCGCGCCCAACATGCCCAGGTGTGTGCCTAGCATGCCCAGGCGCGCGCCCAGCATGCCCAGGCATGTGCCCAGTGATGTAGACCGAGTGGCACAGGCATATTTGGAGCGGTTTGACAGGAAATCCGATTCCGCCGCAATTTGACAGTTTTTTGAGTTTTCGAGTTCCCGATGTCCGATTTTGGGCCATAACACCCTATTTTGAGCGGAACGACGAAACGATCCGAAATCACGAGCTTCGCTCGTGAAGTATGGCGTTTTTGGGCCACGCGCGTACCCACCATGCCCAGGCGCGTACCCAGCATGCCCAGGCGCGTGCTCAGCATGCCCAGGCACGTGCCCAGCATGCCCAGGCGCGTGCCCAGCATGCGCAGGCGCGCACCCAGCATGCCCAGGCGCGGGGCCAGCATGCCCAGGCGCGCGCCAAACATGCCCAGGCGCGCGCCCAGCATGCTCAGGCGCGCGCCAAACATGCCCAGGCGCGCGCCCAACATGCCCAGGTGTGTGCCCAGCATGCCCAGGCGCGCGCCCAGCATGTCCAGGCATGTGCCCAGTGATGTAGACCGAGTGGCACAGGCATATTTTGAGCAGTTTGACAGGAAATCCGATTCCGGGGCAATTTGACAGTTTTTTGAATTTTCGAGTTCCCGATGTCCGATTTTGGGCAATAACACCCTATTTTGAGCGGAACGACGAAACGATCCGAAATCACGAGCTTCGCTCGTGAAGTATGGCGTTTTTGGGCCACGCGCGTACCCACCATGCCCAGGCGCGTACCCAGCATGCCCAGGCGCGTGCTCAGCATGCCCAGGCACGTGCCCAGCATGCCCAGGCGCGTGCCCAGCATGCGCAGGCGCGCGCCCAGCATGCCCAGGCGCGCCGCCAGCATGCACAGGCGCGCGCCAAACATGCCCAGGCGCGCGCCCAACATGCCCAGGTGTGTGCCTAGGATGCCCAGGCGCGCGCCCAGCATGCCCAGGCATGTGCCCAGTGATGTAGACCGAGTGGCACAGGCATATTTGGAGCGGTTTGACAAGAAATCCGATTCCAGCGCAATTTGACAGTTTTTTGAGTTTTCGAGTTCCCGATGTCCGATTTTGGGCCATAACACCCTATTTTGAGCGGAACGACGAAACGATCCGAAATCACGAGCTTCGCTCGTGAAGTATGGCGTTTTTGGGCCACGCGCGTACCCACCATGCCCAGGCGCGTACCCAGCATGCCCAGGCGCGTGCTCAGCATGCCCAGGCACGTGCCCAGCATGCCCAGGCGCGTGCCCAGCATGCGCAGGCGCGCGCCCAGCATGCCCAGGCGCGCGGCCAGCATGCCCAGGCGCGCGCCAAACATGCCCAGGCGCGCGCCCAGCATGCCCAGGCGCGCCCCAAACATGCCCAGGCGCGCTCCCAACATGCCCAGGTGTGTGCCCAGCATGCCCAGGCGCGCGCCCAGCATGCCCAGGCATGTGCCCAGTGATGTAGACCGAGTGGCACAGGCATATTTTGAGCAGTTTGATAGGAAATCCGATTCCGGCGCAATTTGACAGTTTTTTGAATTTTCGAGTTCCCGATGTCCGATTTTGGGCCATAACACCCTATTTTGAGCGGAACGACGAAACGATCCAAATTCACAAGCTTCGCTCGTGAAGTATGGCGTTTTTGGGCCACGCGCGTACCCACCATGCCCAGGCGCGTACCCAGCATGCCCAGGCGCGTGCTCAGCATGCCCAGGCACGTGCCCAGCATGCCCAGGCGCGTGCCCAGCATGCGCATGCGCGCGCCCAGCATGCCCAGGCGCGCGGCCAGCATGCCCAGGCGCGCGCCAAACATGACCAGGCGCGCGCCCAACATGCCCGGGTGTGTGCCTAGCATGCCCAGGCGCGCGCCCAGCATGCCCAGGCATGTGCCCAGTGATGTAGACCGAGTGGCACAGGCATATTTGGAGAGGTTTGACAGGAAATCCGATTACGGCGCAATTTGACAGTTTTTTGAGTTTTCGAGTTCCCGATGTCCGATTTTGGGCCATAACACCCTATTTTGAGCGGAACGACGAAACGATCCGAAATCACGAGCTTCGCTCGTGAAGTATGGCGTTTTTGGGCCACGCGCGTACCCACCATGCCCAGGCGCGTACCCAGCATGCCCAGGCGCGTGCTCAGCATGCCCAGGCACGTGCCCAGCATGCCCAGGCGCGTGCCCAGCATGCGCAGGCGCGCGCCCAGCATGCCCAGGCGCGCGGCCAGCATGCCCAGGCGCGCGCCAAACAGGCCCAGGCCCGCGCCCAGCATGCCCAGGCGCGCGCCAAACATGCCCAGGCGCGCGCCCAACATACCCAGGTGTGTGCCCAGCATGCCCAGGCGCGCGCCCAGCATGCCCAGGCATGTGCCCAGTGATGTAGACCGAGTGGCACAGGCATATTTTGAGCAGTTTGACAGGAAATCCGATTCCGGCGCAATTTGACAGTTTTTTGAGTTTTCGAGTTCCCGATGTCCGATTTTGGGCCATAACACCCTATTTTGAGCGGAACGACGAAACGATCCGAAATCACGAGCTTCGCTCGTGAAGTATGGCGTTTTTGGGCCACGCGCGTACCCACCATGCCCAGGCGCGTACCCAGCATGCCCAGGCGCGTGTTCAGCATGCCCAGGCACGTGCCCAGCATGCCCAGGCGCGTGCCCAGCATGCCCAGGCGCGTGCCCAGCATGCGCAGGCGCGCGCCCAGCATGCCCAGGCGCGCGGCCAGCATGCCCAGGCGCGCGCCAAACATGACCAGGTGTGTGCCTAGCATGCCCAGGCGCGCGCCCAGCATGCCCAGGCATGTGCCCAGTGATGTAGACCGAGTGGCACTGGCATATTTGGAGCGGTTTGACAGGAAATCCGATTCCGGCGCAATTTGACAGTTTTTTGAGTTTTCGAGTTCCCGATGTTCGATTTTGGGCCATAACACCCTATTTTGAGCGGAACGACGAAACGATCCGAAATCACGAGCTTCGCTCGTGAAGTATGGCGTTTTTGGGCCACGCGCGTACCCACCATGCCCAGGCGCGTACCCAGCATGCCCAGGCGCGTGCTCAGCATGCCCAGGCACGTGCCCAGCATGCCCAGGCGCGTGCCCAGCATGCGCAGGCGCGCGCCCAGCATGCCTAGGCGCGCGGCCAGCATGCCCAGGCGCGCGCCAAACATGCCCAGGCGCGCGCCCAGCATGCCCAGGCGCGCGCCAAACATGCCCAGGCACGCGCCCAACATGCCCAGGTGTGTGCCCAGCATGCCCAGGCGCGCGCCCAGCATGCCCAGGCATGTGCCCAGTGATGTAGACCGAGCGGCACAGGCATATTTTGAGCAGTTTGATAGGAAATCCGATCGGCACAGGCATGGTGGACCGAGCGGCACAGGCATGGTGGGCGCGCGCCAAACATGCCCAGGCACGCGCCCAACATGCCCAGGTGTGTGCCCAGCATGCCCAGGCGCGCGCCCAACATGCCCAGGCATGTGCCCAGTGATGTAGACCGAGCGGCACAGGCAATTTGACAGTTTTTTGAGTTTTCGAGTTCCCGATGTCCGATTTTGGGCCATAACACCCTATTTTGAGCGGAACGACGAAACGATCCGAAGTCACGAGCTTTGCTCGTGAAGTATGGCGTTTTTGGGCCACGCGCGTACCCACCATGGCCAGGCGCGTACCCAGCATGCCCAGGCGCGTGCTCAGCATGCCCAGGCACGTGCCCAGCATGCCCAGGCGCGTGCCCAGCATGCGCTGGCGCGCGCCCAGCATGCCCAGGCGCGCGGCCAGCATGCCCAGGCGCGCGCCCAACATGCCCAGGTGTGTGCCTAGCATGCCCAGGCGCGCGCCCAGCATGCCCAGGCATGTGCCCAGTGATGTAGACCGAGTGGCACGGGCATATTTGGAGCGGTTTGACAGGAAATCCGATTCCGGCGCAATTTGACAGTTTTTTGAGTTTTCGAGTTCCCGATGTCCGATTTTGGGCCATAACACCCTATTTTGAGCGGAACGACGAAACGATCCGAAATCACGAGCTTCGCTCGTGAAGTATGGCGTTTCTGGGCCACGCGCGTACCCACCATGCCCAGGCGCGTACCCAGCATGCCCAGGCGCGTGCTCAGCATGCCCAGGCACGTGCCCAGCATGCCCAGGCGCGTGCCCAGCATGCGCAGGCGCGCGCCCAGCATGCCCAGGCGCGCCGCCAGCATGCCCAGGCGCGCGCCAAACATGCCCAGGCGCGCGCCCAACATGCCCAGGTGTGTGCCTAGGATGCCCAGGCGCGCGCCCAGCATGCCCAGGCATGTGCCCAGTGATGTAGACCGAGTGGCACAGGCATATTTGGAGCGGTTTGACAGGAAATCCGATTCCAGCGCAATTTGACAGTTTTTTGAGTTTTCGAGTTCCCGATGTCCGATTTTGGGCCATAACACCCTATTTTGAGCGGAACGACGAAACGATCCGAAATCACGAGCTTCGCTCGTGAAGTATGGCGTTTTTGGGCCACGCGCGTACCCACCATGCCCAGGCGCGTACCCAGCATGCCCAGGCGCGTGCTCAGCATGCCCAGGCACGTGCCCAGCATGCCCAGGCGCGTGCCCAGCATGCGCAGGCGCGCGCCCAGCATGCCCAGGCGCGCGGCCAGCATGCCCAGGCGCGCGCCAAACATGCCCAGGCGCGCGCCCAGCATGCCCAGGCGCGCGCCCAACATGCCCAGGTGTGTGCCCAGCATGCCCAGGCGCGCGCCCAGCATGCCCAGGCATGTGCCCAGTGATGTAGACCGAGTGGCCCTGGCATATTTTGAGCAGTTTGACAGGAAATCCGATTCCGGCGCAATTTGACAGTTTTTTGAATTTTCGAGTTCCCGATGTCCGAGTTTGGGCCATAACACCCTATTTTGAGCGGAACGACGAAACGATCCAAAATCACAAGCTTCGCTCGTGAAGTATGGCGTTTTTGGGCCACGCGCGTACCCACCATGCCCAGGCGCGTACCCAGCATGCCCAGGCGCGTGCTTAGCATGCCCAGGCACGTGCCCAGCATGCCCAGGCGCGTGCCCAGCATGCGCATGCGCGCGCCCAGCATGCCCAGGCGCGCGGCCAGCATGCCCAGTTGCGCGCTTAACATGACCAGGCGCGCGCCCAACATGCCCGGGTGTGTGCCTAGCATGCCCAGGCGCGCGCCCAGCATGCCCAGGCATGTGCCCAGTGATGTAGACCGAGTGGCACAGGCATATTTGGAGCGGTTTGACAGGAAATCCGATTACGGCGCAATTTGACAGTTTTTTGAGTTTTCGAGTTCCCGATGTCCGATTTTGGGCCATAACACCCAATTTTGAGCGAAACGACGAAACGATCCGAAATCACGAGCTTCGCTCGTGAAGTATGGCGTTTTTGGGCCACGCGCGTACCCAGCATGCCCAGGCGCGTACCCAGCATGCCCAGGCGCGTGCTCAGCATGCCCAGGCACGTGCCCAGCATGCCCAGGCGCGTGCCCAGCATGCGCAGGCGCGCGCCCAGCATGCCCAGGCGCGCGGCCAGCATGCCCAGGCGCGCGCCAAACAGGCCCAGGCCCGCGCCCAGCATGCCCAGGTGCGCGCCAAACATGCCCAGGCGCGCGCCCAACATGCCCAGGTGTGTGCCCAGCATGCCCAGGCGCGCGCCCAGCATGCCCAGGCATGTGCCCAGTGATGTAGACCGAGTGGCACAGGCATATTTTGAGCAGTTTGACAGGAAATCCGATTCCGGCGCAATTTGACAGTTTTTTGAGTTTTCGAGTTCCCGATGTCCGATTTTGGGCCATAACACCCTATTTTGAGCGGAACGACGAAACGATCCGAAATCACGAGATTCGCTCGTGAAGTATGGCCTTTTGGGGCCACGCGCGTACCCACCATGCCCAGGCGCGTACCCAGCATGCCCAGGCGCGTGCTCAGCATGCCCAGCCACGTGCCCAGCATGCCCAGGCGCGTGCCCAGCATGCGCAGGCGCGCGCCCAGCATGCCCAGGCGCGCGGCCAGCATGCCCAGGCGCGCGCCAAACATGCCCAGGCGCGCGCCCAACATGCCCAGGTGTGTGCCTAGCATGCCCAGGCGCGCGCCCAGCATGCCCAGGCATGTGCCCAGTGATGTAGACCGAGTGGCACAGGCATATTTGGAGCGGTTTGACAGGAAATCCGATTCCGGCGCAATTTGACAGTTTTTTGAGTTTTCGAGTTCCCGATGTCCGATTTTGGGCCATAACACCCTATTTTGAGCGGAACGACGAAACGACCCGAAATCACGAGCTTCGCTCGTGAAGTATGGCATTTTTGGGCCACGCGCGTACCCACCATGCCCAGGCGCGTACCCAGCATGCCCAGGCGCGTGCTCAACATGCCCAGGCACGTGCCCAGCATGCCCAGGCGCGTGCCCAGCATGCGCAGGCGCGCGCCCAGCATGCCCAGGCGCGCGCCAAACATGCCCAGGCGCGCGCCCAGCATGCCCAGGCGCGCGCCAAACATGCCCAGGCGCGCGCCCAACATGCCCAGGTGTGTGCCCAGCATGCCCAGGCGCGCGCCCAGCATGTCCAGGCATGTGCCCAGTGATGTAGACCGAGTGGCACAGGCATATTTTGAGCAGTTTGACATGAAATCCGATTCCGGCGCAATTTGACAGTTTTTTGAGTTTTTGAGTTCCCGATGTCTGATTTTGGGCCATAACACCCTATTTTGAGCGGAATGACGAAACGATCCGAAATCACGAGCTTCGCTCGTGAAGTATGGCGTTTTTGGGCCACGCGCGTACCCAGCATGCCCAGGCGCGTGCTCAGCATGCCCAGGCACGTGCCCAGCATGCGCAGGCGCGCGCCCAGCATGCCCATGCGTTTGCCCAACATGCCCAGGCGCGCGGCCCGCATGCCCAGGCGCGCGCCCAACATGCCCAGGCGCGCGCCCAACATGCCCAGGTGTGTGCCCAGCATGCCCAGGCGCGCGCCCAGCATGCCCAGGCATGTGCCCAGTGATGTAGACCGAGTGGCACAGGCATATTTGGAGCGGTTTGACAGGAAATCCGATTCCGGCGCAATTTGACAGTTTTTTGAGTTTTCGAGTTCCCGATGTCCGATTTTGGGCCATAATACCCTATTTTGAGCGGAACGACGAAACGATCCGAAATCACAAGCTTCGCTCGTGAAGTATGGCGTTTTTGGGCCACGCGCGTACCCACCATGCCCTGGCGCGTACCCAGCATGCCCAGGTGCGTGCTCAGCATGCCCAGGCACGTGCCCAGCATGCCCAGGCGCGTGCCCAGCATGCGCAGGCGCGCGCCCAGCATGCCCATGCGTGTGCCCAACATGCCCAGGCGCGCGGCCAGCATGCCCAGGCGCGCGCCCAACATGCCCAGGCATGTGCCCAGTGATGTAGACCGAGTGGCACAGGCATATTTGGAGCGGTTTGACAGGAAATCCGATTCCGGCGCAATTTGACATTTTTTTGAGTTTTTGAGTTCCCGATGTCCGATTTTGGGCCATAACACCCTATTTTTAGCGGAACGACGAAACGATCCGAAATCACAAGCTTCGCTCGTGAAGTATGGCGTTTTTGGGCCACGCGCGTACCCACCATGCCCAGGCGCGTACCCAGCATGCCCAGGCGCGTGCTCAGCATGCCCAGGCACGTGCCCAGCATGCCCAGGCGCGTGCCCAGCATGCGCAGGCGCGCGCCCAGCATGCCCATGCGTGTGCCCAACATGCCACGGCGCGCGGCCAGCATGCCCAGGCGCGCGCCCAACATGCCCAGGCATGTGCCCAGTGATGTAGACCGAGTGGCACAGGCATATTTGGAGCGGTTTGACAGGAAATCCGATTCCGGAGCAATTTGACAGTTTTTTGAGTTTTCGAGTTCCCGATGTCCGATTTTGGGCCATAACACCCTATTTTGAGCGGAACGACGAAACGATCCGAAATCACAAGCTTCGCTCGTGAAGTATGGCATTTTTGGGCCACGCGCGTACCCACCATGCCCAGGCGCGTACCCAACATGCCCAGGCGCGTGCTCAGCATGCCCAGGCACGTGCCCAGCATGCCCAGGCGCGTGCCCAGCATGCGCAGGCACGCGCCCAGCATGCCCATGCGTGTGCCCAGCATGCCCAGGCGCGCGGCCAGCATGCCCAGGCGCGCGGCCAGCATGCCCAGGCGCGCGGCCAGCATGCCCAGGTGTGTGCCCAGTATGCCCAGGCGCGCGCCCAGCATGCCCAGGCATGTGCCCAGTGATGTAGACCGAGTGGCACAGGCATATTTTGAGCAGTTTGACAGGAAATCCGATTCCGGCGCAATTTGACAGTTTTTTGAGTTTTTGAGTTCCCGATGTCTGATTTTGGGCCATAACACCCTATTTTGAGCGGAATGACGAAACGATCCGAAATCACGAGCTTTGCTCGTGAAGTATGGCGTTTTTGGGCCACGCGCGTACCCAGCATGCCCAGGCGCGTGCTCAGCATGCCCAGGCACGTGCCTAGCATGCCCAGGCGCGTGCCCAGCATGCGCAGGCGCGCGCCCAGCATGCCCATGCGTTTGCCCAACATGCCCAGGCGCGCGGCCCGCATGCCCAGGCGCGCGCCCAACATGCCCAGGTGTGTGCCCAGCATGCCCAGGCGCGCGCCCAGCATGCCCAGGCATGTGCCCAGTGATGTAGACCGAGTGGCACAGGCATATTTGGAGCGGTTTGACAGGAAATCCGATTCCGGCGCAATTTGACAGTTTTTTGAGTTTTCGAGTTCCCGATGTCCGATTTTGGGCCATAATACCCTATTTTGAGCGGAACGACGAAACGATCCGAAATCACAAGCTTCGCTCGTGAAGTATGGCGTTTTTGGGCCACGCGCGTACCCACCATGCCCTGGCGCGTACCCAGCATGCCCAGGTGCGTGCTCAGCATGCCCAGGCACGTGCCCAGCATGCCCAGGCGCGTGCCCAGCATGCGCAGGCGCGCGCCCAGCATGCCCATGCGTGTGCCCAACATGCCCAGGCGCGCGGCCAGCATGCCCAGGCGCGCGCCCAACATGCCCAGGCATGTGCCCAGTGATGTAGACCGAGTGGCACAGGCATATTTGGAGCGGTTTGACAGGAAATCCGATTCCGGCGCAATTTGACATTTTTTTGAGTTTTTGAGTTCCCGATGTCCGATTTTGGGCCATAACACCCTATTTTTAGCGGAACGACGAAACGATCCGAAATCACAAGCTTCGCTCGTGAAGTATGGCGTTTTTGGGCCACGCGCGTACCCACCATGCCCAGGCGCGTACCCAGCATGCCCAGGCGCGTGCTCAGCATGCCCAGGCACGTGCCCAGCATGCCCAGGCGCGTGCCCAGCATGCGCAGGCGCGCGCCCAGCATGCCCATGCGTGTGCCCAACATGCCACGGCGCGCGGCCAGCATGCCCAGGCGCGCGCCCAACATGCCCAGGCATGTGCCCAGTGATGTAGACCGAGTGGCACAGGCATATTTGGAGCGGTTTGACAGGAAATCCGATTCCGGAGCAATTTGACAGTTTTTTGAGTTTTCGAGTTCCCGATGTCCGATTTTGGGCCATAACACCCTATTTTGAGCGGAACGACGAAACGATCCGAAATCACAAGCTTCGCTCGTGAAGTATGGCATTTTTGGGCCACGCGCGTACCCACCATGCCCAGGCGCGTACCCAACATGCCCAGGCGCGTGCTCAGCATGCCCAGGCACGTGCCCAGCATGCCCAGGCGCGTGCCCAGCATGCGCAGGCACGCGCCCAGCATGCCCATGCGTGTGCCCAGCATGCCCAGGCGCGCGGCCAGCATGCCCAGGCGCGCGGCCAGCATGCCCAGGCGCGCGGCCAGCATGCCCAGGTGTGTGCCCAGTATGCCCAGGCGCGCGCCCAGCATGCCCAGGCATGTGCCCAGTGATGTAGACCGAGTGGCACAGGCATATTTTGAGCAGTTTGACAGGAAATCCGATTCCGGCGCAATTTGACAGTTTTTTGAGTTTTTGAGTTCCCGATGTCTGATTTTGGGCCATAACACCCTATTTTGAGCGGAATGACGAAACGATCCGAAATCACGAGCTTTGCTCGTGAAGTATGGCGTTTTTGGGCCACGCGCGTACCCAGCATGCCCAGGCGCGTGCTCAGCATGCCCAGGCACGTGCCTAGCATGCCCAGGCGCGTGCCCAGCATGCGCAGGCGCGCGCCCAGCATGCCCATGCGTTTGCCCAACATGCCCAGGCGCGCGGCCCGCATGCCCAGGCGCGCGCCCAACATGCCCAGGTGTGTGCCCAGCATGCCCAGGCGCGCGCCCAGCATGCCCAGGCATGTGCCCAGTGATGTAGACCGAGTGGCACAGGCATATTTGGAGCGGTTTGACAGGAAATCCGATTCCGGCGCAATTTGACAGTTTTTTGAGTTTTCGAGTTCCCGATGTCCGATTTTGGGCCATAATACCCTATTTTGAGCGGAACGACGAAACGATCCGAAATCACAAGCTTCGCTCGTGAAGTATGGCGTTTTTGGGCCACGCGCGTACCCACCATGCCCTGGCGCGTACCCAGCATGCCCAGGTGCGTGCTCAGCATGCCCAGGCACGTGCCCAGCATGCCCAGGCGTGTGCCCAACATGCCCAGGCGCGCGGCCAGCATGCCCAGGCGCGCGCCCAACATGCCCAGGCATGTGCCCAGTGATGTAGACCGAGTGGCACAGGCATATTTGGAGCGGTTTGACAGGAAATCCGATTCCGGCGCAATTTGACATTTTTTTGAGTTTTTGAGTTCCCGATGTCCGATTTTGGGCCATAACACCCTATTTTGAGCGGAATGACGAAACGATCCGAAATCACGAGCTTCGCTCGTGAAGTATGGCGTTTTTGGGCCACGCGCGTACCCAGCATGCCCAGGCGCGTGCTCAGCATGCCCAGGCACGTGCCCATCATGCCCAGGCGCGTGCCCAGCATGCGCAGGCGCGCGCCCAGCATGCCCATGCGTTTGCCCAACATGCCCAGGCGCGCGGCCAGCATGCCCAGGCGCGCGCCCAACATGCCCAGGCGCGCGCCCAACATGCCCAGGTGTGTGCCCAGCATGCCCAGGCGCGCGCCCAGCATGCACAGGCATGTGCCCAGTGATGTAGACCGAGTGGCA
>JAUCNB010000092.1:62500-65000 GCA_033675215.1 Rhodiola kirilowii
TAAGTTCGTCCCATGTTCGTCCCAAGTTAGTCTAAGTTCGTGCCAAGTTCGTCCCATGTTAGTCAAAGTTCGTCCCAAGTTAGTCTAAGTTCGTCCCAAGTTAGCCTAAGTTCGTCTCAAGTTAGTTTAAGTTCGTCCCAAGTTAGTCCAAGTTCATCCCATGTTAGTCAAAGTTCGTCCCAAGTTAGTCAAAGTTAGTCTAAGTTCATCCCAAGTTCGTCCCAAGTTAGTCTAAGTTCGTCCCAAGTTCGTCCCAAGTTAGTCTAAGTTCGTCCCAAGTTAGTCTAAGTTCGTCCCAAGTTCGTCCCAAGTTAGTCTAAGTTCGTCCTAAGTTCGTCCCATGTTAGTCTAAGTTCGTCCCAAGTTAGCTGACGGAGCCCACCGCACTGTCGTTAAGTTGCGATGTTCTCTGTGCAAAATAAATTTATATCTCCGACACTCGCGACTTAACTATTTTTGGTAGTAAGTGGTAAGTACGGGTCGAACCCAAGGGAATTAGGGGGATAAGTTGTTCTTTGAGGGATCGTACAGGGAGGGAGCGTGTTTTAGGTTGATTGAGGTTTTAGTGCGGAAAAGTAAGTGTTTTTTTGGTTGTTTTTGGTTTTTAGTGCGGAAAAGTAAATGACAGAAAAGTAAATACTGAAAATAAAAGAGAAGACTTACAGTGGTTGTTGCGTGATTGGCAAGTCTTGCGGAATGTCAGCAGTTGATATTGCGGTTTATACTAAAATTGAAAGTAAGTGCAGGTGGTGTTTAAATCTAAGGAAAGCATTCGGTTTCGGGGGCCTTGTATCATAGCCTGTTTATCATTGACCGCTAATGACCATACTAAGTGTTCAAAAGTGAATCGAGGCTATTCCTAGCACAAGACTTGCCACACCGTCTAGTCTTTTGCAAGACGTATAACTCTTGTTCTAATATGTGCATCCAGTTGACCATCATTCCTGATAAATCAAATGGTTTTTGAAAGAGGTTGAACTCCACAGATAAGCTGTGCTCTTCCGAGCCTCCACTTATCCACGGAGGTCACGAGTTCATGGTAGAGCTTTGCTCTTCCGAGCATCCACTCTACCAATGAAGTTCTGACCTAATATATGGCACTTAGAACAAGTTGAACACAAAGAGGCATTAAGAAAAGGGTCTAAAACATTTTATGATGCAAGTACACCCCTTCAACCGAATGAAGGGTTTAGCTACGATTATCCATGGAAGAGGACATCATAGCTAAGTACTTGAAAAGTAAAGGTTTTCGAAAGTAAAGACAGTAAAGTAAAGTACTTTGAAAGATAGTAAAGTAAAGTTTTCGAAAGTAAAGACAGGAAAGTAAAGTTTTCAAAAGTAAAAGACAGTAAAGGAAAGGGGTGAGTACTTCAAGAACCGACAAGAGTACTCAAGAATAGTGAAAAGTAAAGACAAGCTTGAGTACTACAAGAACCGACAAGAGTACTCAAGAACAAACTAGAATACTCAAGAACCAACAAGAGTATTATAGATTTAAAACAAGTGTTTACAATAGTGCCCAAAATCTAGAGAGATAAGTAACTTATGGATTTGAGGATGGGATGGGATGGATGTGTAGAGAGATGAGCTCTTGATGGACCATAATTATACGAATCAAAAACACAGTAAAACCCCCTTAATTAGACATTTTGTCTATTTAACTGTTGCTTGTTAGTTCAGATATATTTCTATAGAGTATTTCAGAGCTTAGAGAGAATACACACTAAAGAGGAGCTTTTAAAGCAGAAAAGATGTTACGAGTCAATCCAAGGTCAAGATCATATGCCGACTGAAGAAATGTCAAGGATCCTGACGTTGAATCACTCATAACAAATTAATCAGAAGAATCAGGAGAGGAATCAAGACAGCCCGGGGAAGAAACACACTGACAGTTTTGTGAAAAGACTGCACAAAACTGTACAAAATTCACATTTGGGCAAGATGACCGACCACTTGGGCAAGAGGTGGCCAAAGCCACCCCTCCTCCTCCCTCCACCACCGGCAACCGGCGGCTCCTCCACCCATGGTGACCGGCGGCTTTTTGCTCCTCCACATGTCTCCTCCTCCTTGCTCCTCCTTCCTCCTCCCTTGGATCAAAAGACATGTGGTGGCTCCTCCACCCTCCATTCTCCTCCTCCATGGATGGCCTCCACATGCAACCATCTCCACCCTCCATCTCCACCCTCCATGGCTATAAAAGGAGGAGCTCCTCCCCTCATTTGAACACACCTCAATCATCCATAATTCACTTCTCTCTCTAAGTTTATGTATTTGTAAGTTTGGCTTTGGAAATAAAGGATAGCTCCCTTGGCGCTTCAACGGTTATAAGTAATTCTTAGTATTTATTCAACTGTTTTTATTTCCTTAGTTATAATGTTTAGCGCGATGAATAGTAGCTAAACTAGTAGTTCGGTAGAAGGGGCGCACTTGTATTATAAAATGTTTTAGACTATTAACTTAGTGTCTCGTATTAGTATTCAAAACTTATTCTATGTGCCAT
>JAUCNB010000092.1:70000-72500 GCA_033675215.1 Rhodiola kirilowii
CCTAAACCCTAACCCCTAAACCCTAAACCCTAAACCCTAACCCCTAAACCCTAAACCCTAACCCCTAAACCCTAAACCCTAAACCCTAAACCCTAACCCCTAAACCCTAAACCCTAAACCCTAAACCCTAAACCCTAACCCCTAAACCCTAAACCCTAAACCCTAAACCCTAAACCCTAAACCCTAAACCCTAAACCCTAACCCCTAACCCCTAACCCCTAAACCCTAAACCCTAAACCCTAAACCCTAAACCCTAACCCCTAACCCCTAACCCCTAAACCCTAAACCCTAAACCCTAAACCCTAAACCCTAAACCCTAAACCCTAAACCCTAACTTAGTCAAAGTTCATCCCAAGTTAGTCTAAGTCTGTCCCAAGTTAGCCTAAGTTCATCTCAAGTTAGTCTAAGTTCGTCCCAAGTTAGTCCAAGTTCATCCCATGTTAGTCAAAGTTCGTCCCAAGTTAGTCAAAGTTAGTCTAAGTTCGTCCCAAGTTCGTCCCAAGTTAGTCCAAGTTCGTCCCAAGTTAGTCTAAGTTCGTCCCAAGTTCGTCCCAAGTTAGTCTAAGTTCATCCTAAGTTCATCCCATGTTAGTCTATGTTCGTTCCAAGTTAGCCTAAGTTCGTCCCATGTCGTCCCAAGTTAGTCCCAAGTCGTCCCAAGTTAGTCCCAAGTTAGTCTCAAATCGTCCCGTGTCGTCCCAAGTTAGTACCAAGTTAGTCCCAAGTCGTCCCAAGTCGTCCCAAGTTAGTCCCAAGTTAGTCCCAAGTCGTCCCAAGTTAGTCCCAAGTCATCCCAAGTTAGTCCCAAGTTTGTCCCAATCGTCCCAAGTTAGTCCCAAGTCGTCCCAAGTTAGTCCCAAGTCATCCCAAGTTAGTCCCAAGTCGTCCCATGTCGTCCCAAGTTAGTCCCAAGTTAGTCCCTAGTCGTCCCAAGTTAGTCCCAAGTC
Organism: Rhodiola kirilowii; assembly: GCA_033675215.1. Lineage (NCBI taxonomy): Eukaryota > Viridiplantae > Streptophyta > Magnoliopsida > Saxifragales > Crassulaceae > Rhodiola > Rhodiola kirilowii. Next base: position 70,948 of record JAUCNB010000092.1, read on the forward strand.
GTCCCATGTCGTCCCAAGTCGTCCCAAGTTAGTCCCAAGTCGTCCCAAGTTAGTCCCAAGTCGTCCCAAGTTAGTCCCAAGTTAGTCCCAATCATCCCAAGTTAGTCCCAAGTCGTCCCAAGTTAGTCTTAAGTCATCCCGAGTTAGTCCCAAGTCATCCCATGTCGTCCCAAGTTAGTCCCAAGTTAGTCCCAAGTCGTCCCATGTCGTCCCAAGTTAGTCCCAAGTTAGTCCCAAGTTTTTCTATTTTCTATTTTTTGTGTTTTTTTAGTTTTGCAGCGAAACGACGGGATTCGAGCTACAGGTGTCCAATTTCAGCCCATAATACCCTGTTCTGAGCAGAACGACGAGAGGATCAGAGTTCATCCCAAGTTAGTCAAAGTTCGTCCCAAGTTAGTCTAAGTTCGTCCCATGTTCGTCCCAAGTTAGTCTAAGTTCGTGGCAAGTTCGTCCCATGTTAGTCAAAGTTCGTCCCAAGTTAGTCTAAGTTCGTCCCAAGTTAGCCTAAGTTCGTCTCAAGTTAGTTTAAGTTCGTCCCAAGTTAGTCCAAGTTCATCCCATGTTAGTCAAAGTTCGTCCCAAGTTAGTCAAAGTTAGTCTAAGTTCATCCCAAGTTCGTCCCAAGTTAGTCTAAGTTCGTCCCAAGTTCGTCCCAAGTTAGTCTAAGTTCGTCCCAAGTTAGTCTAAGTTCATCCCAAGTTCGTCCCAAGTTAGTCTAAGTTCGTCCTAAGTTCGTCCCATGTTAGTCTAAGTTCGTCCCAAGTTAGCTGACGGAGCCCACCGCACTGTCGTTAAGTTGCGATGTTCTCTGTGCAAAATAAATTTATATCTCCGACACTCGCGACTTAACTATTTTTGGTAGTAAGTGGTAAGTACGGGTCGAACCCAAGGGAATTAGGGGGATAAGTTGTTCTTTGAGGGATCGTACAGGGAGGGAGCGTGTTTTAGGTTGATTGAGGTTTTAGTGCGGAAAAGTAAGTGTTTTTTGGTTGTTTTTGGTTTTTAGTGCGGAAAAGTAAATACTGAAAATAAAAGAGAAGACTTACAGTGGTTGTTGCGTGATTGGCAAGTCTTGCGGAATGTCAGCAGTTGATATTGCGGTTTATACTAAAATTGAAAGTAAGTGCAGGTGGTGTTTAAATCTAAGGAAAGCATCCGGTTTCGGGGGCCTTGTATCATAGCCTGTTTATCATTGACCGCTAATGACCATTTTGAGCGGTTTGACAGGAAATCCGATTCCGGCGCAATTTGACAGTTTTTTGAGTTTTCTAGTTCCCGATGTCCGATTTTGGGCCATAACACCCTATTTTGAGCGGAACGACGAAACGATCCGAAATCACAAGCTTCGCCCGTGAAGTATGGCATTTTTGGGCCACGCACGTACCCACCATGCCCAGGCGCGTACCCAGCATGCCCAGGCGCGTGCTCAGCATGCCCAGGCACGTGCCCAGCATGCCCAGGCGCGTGCCCAACATGCGCAGGCGCGCGCCCAGCATGCCCATGCGTGTGCCCAGCATGCCCAGTTGCGCGGCCAGCATGCCCAGGCGCGCGCC
>JAUCNB010000092.1:75000-82500 GCA_033675215.1 Rhodiola kirilowii
GGGGCCTTGTATCATAGCCTGTTTATCATTGACCGCTAATGACCATACTAAGTGTTCAAAAGTGAATCGAGGCTATTCCTAGCACAAGACTTGCCACACCGTCTAGTCTTTTGCAAGACGTAGAACTCTTGTTCTAATATGTGCATCCAGTTGACCATCATTCCTGATAAATCAAATGGTTTTTGAAAGAGGTTGAACTCCACAGATAAGCTGTGCTCTTCCGAGCCTCCACTTATCCACGGAGGTCACGAGTTCATGGTAGAGCTTTGCTCTTCCGAGCATCCACTCTACCAATGAAGTTCTGACCTAATATATGGCACTTAGAACAAGTTGAACACAAAGAGGCATTAAGAAAAGGGTCTAAAACATTTTATGATGCAAGTACACCCCTTCAACCGAATGAAGGGTTTAGCTACGATTATCCATGGAAGAGGACATCATAGCTAAGTACTTGAAAAGTAAAGGTTTTCGAAAGTAAAGACAGTAAAGTAAAGTACTTTGAAAGATAGTAAAGTAAAGTTTTCGAAAGTAAAGACAGGAAAGTAAAGTTTTCAAAAGTAAAAGACAGTAAAGGAAAGGGGTGAGTACTTCAAGAACCGACAAGAGTACTCAAGAATAGTGAAAAGTAAAGACAAGCTTGAGTACTACAAGAACCGACAAGAGTACTCAAGAACAAACTAGAATACTCAAGAACCAACAAGAGTATTATAGATTTAAAACAAGTGTTTACAATAGTGCCCAAAATCTAGAGAGATAAGTAACTTATGGATTTGAGGATGGGATGGGATGGATGTGTAGAGAGATGAGCTCTTGATGGACCATAATTATACGAATCAAAAACACAGTAAAACCCCCTTAATTAGACATTTTGTCTATTTAACTGTTGCTTGTTAGTTCAGATATATTTCTATAGAGTATTTCAGAGCTTAGAGAGAATACACACTAAAGAGGAGCTTTTAAAGCAGAAAAGATGTTACGAGTCAATCCAAGGTCAAGATCATATGCCGACTGAAGAAATGTCAAGGATCCTGACGTTGAATCACTCATAACAAATTAATCAGAAGAATCAGGAGAGGAATCAAGACAGCCCGGGGAAGAAACACACTGACAGTTTTGTGAAAAGACTGCACAAAACTGTACAAAATTCACATTTGGGCAAGATGACCGACCACTTGGGCAAGAGGTGGCCAAAGCCACCCCTCCTCCTCCCCCCACCACCGGCAACCGGCGGCTCCTCCACCCATGGTGACCGGCGGCTTTTTGCTCCTCCACATGTCTCCTCCTCCTTGCTCCTCCTTCCTCCTCCCTTGGATCAAAAGACATGTGGTGGCTCCTCCACCCTCCATTCTCCTCCTCCATGGATGGCCTCCACATGCAACCATCTCCACCCTCCATCTCCACCCTCCATGGCTATAAAAGGAGGAGCTCCTCCCCTCATTTGAACACACCTCAATCATCCATAATTCACTTCTCTCTCTAAGTTTATGTATTTGTAAGTTTGGCTTTGGAAATAAAGGATAGCTCCCTTGGCGCTTCAACGGTTATAAGTAATTCTTAGTATTTATTCAACTGTTTTTATTTCCTTAGTTATAATGTTTAGCGCGATGAATAGTAGCTAAACTAGTAGTTCGGTAGAAGGGGCGCACTTGTATTATAAAATGTTTTAGACTATTAACTTAGTGTCTCGTATTAGTATTCAAAACTTATTCTATGTGCCATATATAAAGTTAGAATTTCCAAGGGTGAGTGAACCATTTGTAACTGGGCCAAAGGGACCAAATGGGTAAGCTTGTCCTTGGGGGTTCGTGATCATACTCGGGTAAGTGGACCATTTGTAACTGGGCCAAAGGGACCAAATGGACAAGCTTATCCGAGGAGGTCGACTTATCCTAAAAACCATTTGAAAACTGGGCCAACGGGATCAGATGGATGCACACAGGCTAGCGTACCTTGAAATGGGTACTGGTGCTAGTTTAAGTAGAATAAGTGCTCTACGACCTTGAAAAAGGCTAGGCAATGTTGCAAGTCTTGAGCTAGGAATAGCCTCGATTCATGTTTGAATACTTAGATGATTCACTAAAGGTCAATGATAAACAGGATATAATACAAGGCCCCTGAAACCGAACATTTCTCTTTAATTATAAACTGCAATTTACTTTCCAGTACTAAAACCAACCAACCAACCAATCAATCAATCACTTAGCTGGTAGCTTTAAAACCAACCAACCGACCTAAAACACGCTCTCTCGCTGGACAACCCCCTCAAAGAACATCTATTCCCCTGATTCCCTTGGGTTCGACCCCTACTTACCAAGCACTACCCAGTAGTATAGTTGCGAGTAGCGGACTATTATAAATTTATTTGCACAAATCGCTTTGACGACGAGCGGTCTGTCAAATTGGCGCCGTTGCCGGGGAATCAGTCGTCGGATAGTTGTTCTTTCCCTCCCCTTTCTTTTTTTTCTTTTCCCTATGTCATTACCCATTACGCATGCATGGACAACGCAATTTCTGCCCCTGTTCGGAGGAACGGAGGGAGAAGACCCAGTACAGCACTACCGAAACTTCCACCACGTCTGCCACCACATCAAACCTGAGAATGAAGTATTAGAGGAATTTAAGCTGAAATGCTTCAAATTCTCTCTAACCGACTTCGCCACGATATGGTATTACACATCCACCGCTAGCAGTGCAGAACGTTACGTAGATCTCTGCGTTCCATTCCTGAAGGAATTCTCCCCACCATCTTTACGCCAAGAAACCCGTGAGAAGATCATGTGCCTTCATCAATCCCGTGATGAGACTTTGGACGAATACTACATGAACTACGATGCCATCGTCTCAAGCTGCCCGCACCATGGATTTACGAAGAAAGTTCTTCTCCAAAAATTTCTTCGTGGGATGAGGCCCGAAGAACTGGGAAGAGTTAACGAAGCTATGAGAAGGTCTGCCACAAACTTCACCATTGCAGACATGTGGTACCTTATAATCGGCCTGGCCGCTGCCATAAGATGAGTACCCCAAACTGACGAGGAAATGCAGACAGAAGAAGCTGACCCTGAGGATGACAAAGAAGAAACCACCGAGCCGTCAGAAGAGACTCCTGAACCGTCTGAAGAATCAGACATGGAAAGCACCGGAAGCAACGAAGTAGGAGTCCAGAACACCACTGACGAACTGCCCAATTCATACCCGACTATCATTACCCAGGCAGCTGAAACTATCTACGATCAGTTCCTCACGAACCAACATAACGAGGCAGAACCAAGCCTCATGATGCTTTCCCGACTTTTCCCCTTAATCAATGAGCAAGTCGCAGCGAACTGTGCGATCAATGAAGAAGCTCAAAGGAGGATGGGAAAAGGACCTCTGCAGAATGACCCCTCGATGGAGCATTGATATGCCGCAACTGGACTAGGCAGTCCCAAATACAAAAAATTCAAAAGGCTAGTAGTCAAAGGTCCCTCACCCCCTCCGGGGTATTGGAAGGAAAAAATCCCAAAACAAAGGAGTCCTGACCCGAATACAACATCCGGCAAGAAGTCAGGACGAGTCAAAGTAAGAAACAACACAGGAACGGTGGCGAAGTTTGACTTGAGCCACCCATGGGACCCAATCCAGTAATCCACAACGAGGTACTGTCGAGCCAACGACGTTAAACAAGTGCACTGGTCGGGAGGTAACTCGACACTATCTTACTTTTCCGCACTTTTAATTTCTGTCATTTAAATTCAGTGTTTAGTTTTAAGCTTGAATGACTTTTGAACTAAGGCACGCCTTCGTTCAAAAGTGAGGGGTGAGAACCACCTGTGTACATAAATAACATGCTTGCTATTTTCTTTTTTTAGTAATAGTAACTTTTTGAAAATATGAACTTAAGAATGTGAAAAAGATAGATCACAATTCATGCATTAACCTTGTGAAAATTCAAACTGTTTAAAAACTTAGAATGTAACTTTTCATTTGTCCTTTGTGCTGAGATAACTAGGGATGTGGAGTTGACATAAACTGCCCTAGAGAGGCTTGGCAAGCAATCAAAGGATCAGATCAAACTATATGGTTTTCGAAGTCAGTGGAGGCTGCACTTCGGGTTTCAGTGAAGAATTGAAGTCATCTCCGTCATGCAGTGTTTATGCAAAAAGAAAAGAAAAGAAAAGGAGAGGACGGGAATCAGACCGTCCTCTCTCTAGTCAAAGTAGCCGAGAAAATAGATGAGCGACCCTCATCTTGACCCGCGCGAAACGACAAAGATGAGAGGAGCGGGGAGGTATTTCCATAGGCTTGCGGGCGATGATTGGACCTCCCAAAAAGGCTTGAGAAAATGGACTTGCAAAGCCACAAAAAGGCGAAAAGCTCGAAGAAGCAAATCAAGAGGCCAAAGGCCCAAAATTGTGAAGGTTTTAACCAAACAAAAAGTGAAGTACTCAAAGAGTCAAATCAAAGGCCAAAGGCCAATTCACTACAAAAGCAGTCCCTCGCCAAAAAAGAAAGAAATCAAAAAGGCTCAACTCAGTGAAACCCGAACCGAATCACGTGCTAGAGAAAGCTACCAGAAAACCATATAGTGCGAGACGATCCCGAGATTGCAGTCCAGGAGCCTAAAAAGGGCTATCTCCGGAGACATCCAATATAATTTGCATCTCAGCACGGAGGTACAAGTATTAAGTTTCTTCTATTTATTTACACAATTTAATTTAGTAATAAGTAGTAATGCATGAATTAGGATAGATCGAGTACCACAGTCTAATTTTCATATTTCAAAGCCAACTTAGAGTACAGCCCTTGAATAGCATTGTTCGGGACGAACAACTAAAAGTGTGGGGTGATCTGATGGACCATAATTATACGAATCAAAAACACAGTAAAACCCCCTTAATTAGACATTTTGTCTATTTAACTTTTGCTTGTTAGTTCAGATATATTTCTACAGGGTATTTCAGAGCTTAGAGAGAATACACACTAAAGAGGAGCTTTTAAAGCAGAAAAGATGTTACGAGTCAATCCAAGGTCAAGATCATATGCCGACTGAAGAAATATCAAGGATCCTGACGTTGAATCACTCATAACAAATTAATCAGAAGAATCAGGAGAGGAATCAAGACAGCCCGGGGAAGAAACACACTGACAGTTTTGTGAAAAGACTGCACAAAACTGTACAAAATTCACATTTGGGCAAGATGACCGGCCACTTGGGCAAGAGGTGGCCAAAGCCACCCCTCCTCCTCCCTCCACCACCGGCAACCGGCGGCTCCTCCACCCATGGTGACCGGCGGCTTTTTGCTCCTCCACATGTCTCCTCCTCCTTGCTCCTCCTTCCTCCTCCCTTGGATCAAAAGACATGTGGTGGCTCCTCCACCCTCCATTCTCCTCCTCCATGGATGGCCTCCACATGCAACCATCTCCACCCTCCATCTCCACCCTCCATGGTTATAAAAGGAGGAGCTCCTCCCCTCATTTGAACACACCTCAATCATCCATAATTCACTTCTCTCTCTAAGTTTATGTATTTGTAAGTTTGGCTTTGGAAATAAAGGATAGCTCCCTTGGCGCTTCAACGGTTGTAAGTAATTCTTAGTATTTATTCAACTGTTTTTATTTCCTTAGTTATAATGTTTAGCGTGATGAATAGTAGCTAAACTAGTAGTTCGGTAGAAGGGGCGCACTTGTATTATAAAATGTTTTAGACTATTAACTTAGTGTCTCGTATTAGTATTCAAAACTTATTCTATGTGCCATATATAAAGTTAGAATTTCCAAGGGTGAGTGAACCATTTGTAAATGGGCCAAAGGGACCAAATGGGTAAGCTTGTCCTTGGGGGTTCGTGATCATACTCGGGTAAGTGGACCATTTGTAACTAGGCCAAAGGGACCAAATGGACAAGCTTATTCGAGGAGGTCGACTTATCCTAAAAACCATTTGAAAACTGGGCCAAAGGGATCAGATGGATGCACACAGGCTAGCGTACCTTGAAATGGGTACTGGTGCTAGTTTAAGTAGAATAAGTGCTCTACGACCTTGAAAAAGGCTAGGCAATGTTGCAAGTCTTGAGCTAGTAATAGCCTCGATTCATGTTTGAATACTTAGATGATTCACTAAAGGTCAATGATAAACAGGATATAATACAAGGCCCCTGAAACCGAACATTTCTCTTTAATTATAAACTGCAATTTACTTTCCAGTACTAAAACCAACCAACCAACCAACCAATCAATCAATCAATCACTTAGCTGGTAGCTTTAAAACCAACCAACCGACCTAAAACACGCTCTCTCGCTGGACAACCCCCTCAAAGAACATATATTCCCCTGATTCCCTTGGGTTCGACCCCTACTTACCAAGTACTACCCAGTAGTATAATTGCGAGTAGCGGACTATTATAAATTTATTTGCACAAATCGCTTTGACGACGAGCAGTCTGTCAGCTCTCCACACTTTGGGATGATTTACAAGGAGAAGGGGGAGCTCTATTTATAGCTAAGGGGAGGAGAAGGATGTGGTGAGGATGAAGACACATGGCAAGCAATGGAGTGGAGAGCAAACGCCATCGGTGACATCATCCCTTCACTTAGCCGCCCCCATGTGGCAAAAGAGGAGAGGTTTGTGGCTTTTGTGAGCTTTTCACAAAAGCCATCGATCCATTTCAGTTCCGGACTGACTTTGGTTGCTCTTCGGTTAGATTTGTTTTGAGTGATTCCACGTCAGGATCATGAGATTTGTACAGTCGGCATCTGGTCGTGACCTTGGAATGACTCGTAATATATTTTCAGCTTAAAAAGTCGTCCTTAGCATGTATTCTCTCTAGACTCCAAAATACATTGCAGATAAATATCGGAACTAACAAGCAAAAGTTAAATTGACAAAGAGTCTAATTTGGTGGGTTTAACTGTGTTTATGATTCATACAATTATGGTCCATCATTAGCCTAAGTTCGTCCCATGTCGTCCCAAGTTAGTCCCAAGTCGTCCCAAGTTAGTCCTAAGTCGTCCCAAGTCGTCCCATGTTGTCCCAAGTTAGTCCCAAGTTAGACCCAAGTCGTCCCAAGTCGTCCCAAGTTAGTCCCAAATTAGTCCCAAGTCGTCCCAAGTTAGTCCCAAGTTAGTCCCAAGTCGTCCCAAGTTAGTCCCAAGTTAGTCCCAATCGTCCCAAGTTAGTCCCAAGTTAGTCCAAAGTCGTCCCAAGTTAGTCCCAAGTCGTCCCAGGTTAGTCCCAAGTCGTCCCATGTCGTCCCAAGTTAGTCCCAAGTCGTCCCAAGTTAGTCCCAAGTCGTCCCATGTCCTCGCAAGTCGTCCCAAGTTAGTCCCAAGTCGTCCCAAGTTAGTCCTAAGTCGTCCCAAGTTAGTCCCAAGTTAGTCACAAGTCGTCCCATGTCGTCCCAAGTTAGTCCCAAGTCGTCCCATGTCGTCCCAAGTTAGTCCCAAGTTAGCCCCAAGTTAGTCCCAAGTTAGTCCCAAGTCGTCCCATGTCGTCCCAAGTTAGTCCCAAGTTAGTCTATTTTCTGT
>JAUCNB010000092.1:87500-125000 GCA_033675215.1 Rhodiola kirilowii
ACAAGACTTGCCACACCGTCTAGTCTTTTGCAAGACGTAGAACTCTTGTTCTAATATGTGCATCCAGTTGACCATCATTCCTGATAAATCAAATGGTTTTTGAAAGAGGTTGAACTCCACAGATAAGCTGTGCTCTTCCGAGCCTCCACTTATCCACGGAGGTCACGAGTTCATGGTAGAGCTTTGCTCTTCCGAGCATCCACTCTACCAATGAAGTTCTGACCTAATATATGGCACTTAGAACAAGTTGAACACAAAGAGGCATTAAGAAAAGGGTCTAAAACATTTTATGATGCAAGTACACCCCTTCAACCGAATGAAGGGTTTAGCTACGATTATCCATGGAAGAGGACATCATAGCTAAGTACTTGAAAAGTAAAGGTTTTCGAAAGTAAAGACAGTAAAGTAAAGTACTTTGAAAGATAGTAAAGTAAAGTTTTCGAAAGTAAAGACAGGAAAGTAAAGTTTTCAAAAGTAAAAGACAGTAAAGGAAAGGGGTGAGTACTTCAAGAACCGACAAGAGTACTCAAGAATAGTGAAAAGTAAAGACAAGCTTGAGTACTACAAGAACCGACAAGAGTACTCAAGAACAAACTAGAATACTCAAGAACCAACAAGAGTATTATAGATTTAAAACAAGTGTTTACAATAGTGCCCAAAATCTAGAGAGATAAGTAACTTATGGATTTGAGGATGGGATGGGATGGATGTGTAGAGAGATGAGCTCTTGATGGACCATAATTATACGAATCAAAAACACAGTAAAACCCCCTTAATTAGACATTTTGTCTATTTAACTGTTGCTTGTTAGTTCAGATATATTTCTATAGAGTATTTCAGAGCTTAGAGAGAATACACACTAAAGAGGAGCTTTTAAAGCAGAAAAGATGTTACGAGTCAATCCAAGGTCAAGATCATATGCCGACTGAAGAAATGTCAAGGATCCTGACGTTGAATCACTCATAACAAATTAATCAGAAGAATCAGGAGAGGAATCAAGACAGCCCGGGGAAGAAACACACTGACAGTTTTGTGAAAAGACTGCACAAAACTGTACAAAATTCACATTTGGGCAAGATGACCGACCACTTGGGCAAGAGGTGGCCAAAGCCACCCCTCCTCCTCCCTCCACCACCGGCAACCGGCGGCTCCTCCACCCATGGTGACCGGCAGCTTTTTGCTCCTCCACATGTCTCCTCCTCCTTGCTCCTCCTTCCTCCTCCCTTGGATCAAAAGACATGTGGTGGCTCCTCCACCCTCCATTCTCCTCCTCCATGGATGGCCTCCACATGCAACCATCTCCACCCTCCATCTCCACCCTCCATGGCTATAAAAGGAGGAGCTCCTCCCCTCATTTGAACACACCTCAATCATCCATAATTCACTTCTCTCTCTAAGTTTATGTATTTGTAAGTTTGGCTTTGGAAATAAAGGATAGCTCCCTTGGCGCTTCAACGGTTATAAGTAATTCTTAGTATTTATTCAACTGTTTTTATTTCCTTAGTTATAATGTTTAGCGCGATGAATAGTAGCTAAACTAGTAGTTCGGTAGAAGGGGCGCACTTGTATTATAAAATGTTTTAGACTATTAACTTAGTGTCTCGTATTAGTATTCAAAACTTATTCTATGTGCCATATATAAAGTTAGAATTTCCAAGGGTGAGTGAACCATTTGTAACTGGGCCAAAGGGACCAAATGGGTAAGCTTGTCCTTGGGGGTTCGTGATCATACTCGGGTAAGTGGACCATTTGTAACTGGGCCAAAGGGACCAAATGGACAAGCTTATCCGAGGAGGTCGACTTATCCTAAAAACCATTTGAAAACTGGGCCAACGGGATCAGATGGATGCACACAGGCTAGCGTACCTTGAAATGGGTACTGGTGCTAGTTTAAGTAGAATAAGTGCTCTACGACCTTGAAAAAGGCTAGGCAATGTTGCAAGTCTTGAGCTAGGAATAGCCTCGATTCATGTTTGAATACTTAGATGATTCACTAAAGGTCAATGATAAACAGGATATAATACAAGGCCCCTGAAACCGAACATTTCTCTTTAATTATAAACTGCAATTTACTTTCCAGTACTAAAACCAACCAACCAATCAATCAATCACTTAGCTGGTAGCTTTAAAACCAACCAACCGACCTAAAACACGCTCTCTCGCTGGACAACCCCCTCAAAGAACATCTATTCCCCTGATTCCCTTGGGTTCGACCCCTACTTACCAAGTACTACCCAGTAGTATAGTTGCGAGTAGCGGACTATTATAAATTTATTTGCACAAATCGCTTTGACGACGAGCGGTCTGTCAAATTGGCGCCGTTGCCGGGGAATCAGTCGTCGGATAGTTGTTCTTTCCCTCCCCTTTCTTTTTTTTCTTTTCCCTATGTCATTACCCATTACGCATGCATGGACAACGCAATTTCTGCCCCTGTTCGGAGGAACGGAGGGAGAAGACCCAGTACAGCACTACCGAAACTTCCACCACGTCTGCCACCACATCAAACCTGAGAATGAAGTATTAGAGGAATTTAAGCTGAAATGCTTCAAATTCTCTCTAACCGACTTCGCCACGATATGGTATTACACATCCACCGCTAGCAGTGCAGAACGTTACGTAGATCTCTGCGTTCCATTCCTGAAGGAATTCTCCCCACCATCTTTACGCCAAGAAACCCGTGAGAAGATCATGTGCCTTCATCAATCCCGTGATGAGACTTTGGACGAATACTACATGAACTACGATGCCATCGTCTCAAGCTGCCCGCACCATGGATTTACGAAGAAAGTTCTTCTCCAAAAATTTCTTCGTGGGATGAGGCCCGAAGAACTGGGAAGAGTTAACGAAGCTATGAGAAGGTCTGCCACAAACTTCACCATTGCAGACATGTGGTACCTTATAATCGGCCTGGCCGCTGCCATAAGATGAGTACCCCAAACTGACGAGGAAATGCAGACAGAAGAAGCTGACCCTGAGGATGACAAAGAAGAAACCACCGAGCCGTCAGAAGAGACTCCTGAACCGTCTGAAGAATCAGACATGGAAAGCACCGGAAGCAACGAAGTAGGAGTCCAGAACACCACTGACGAACTGCCCAATTCATACCCGACTATCATTACCCAGGCAGCTGAAACTATCTACGATCAGTTCCTCACGAACCAACATAACGAGGCAGAACCAAGCCTCATGATGCTTTCCCGACTTTTCCCCTTAATCAATGAGCAAGTCGCAGCGAACTGTGCGATCAATGAAGAAGCTCAAAGGAGGATGGGAAAAGGACCTCTGCAGAATGACCCCTCGATGGAGCATTGATATGCCGCAACTGGACTAGGCAGTCCCAAATACAAAAAATTCAAAAGGCTAGTAGTCAAAGGTCCCTCACCCCCTCCGGGGTATTGGAAGGAAAAAATCCCAAAACAAAGGAGTCCTGACCCGAATACAACATCCGGCAAGAAGTCAGGACGAGTCAAAGCAAGAAACAACACAAGAACGGTGGCGAAGTTTGACTTGAGCCACCCATGGGACCCAAACCAGTAATCCACAACGAGGTACTGTCGAGCCAACGACGTTAAACAAGTGCACTGGTCGGGAGGTAACCCGACACTATCTTACTTTTCCGCACTTTTAATTTCTGTCATTTGAATTCAGTGTTTAGTTTTAAGCTTGAATGACTTTTGAACTAAGGCACGCCTTCGTTCAAAAGTGAGGGGTGAGAACCACCTGTGTACATAAATAACATGCTTGCTATTTTCTTTTTTTTAGTAATAGTAACTTTTTGAAAATATGAACTTAAGAATGTGAAAAAGATAGATCACAATTCATGCATTAACCTTGTGAAAATTCAAACTGTTTAAAAACTTAGAATGTAACTTTTCATTTGTCCTTTGTGCTGAGATAACTAGGGATGTGGAGTTGACATAAACTGCCCTAGAGAGGCTTGGCAAGCAATCAAAGGATCAGATCAAACTATATGGTTTTCGAAGTCAGTGGAGGCTGCACTTCGGGTTTCAGTGAAGAATTGAAGTCATCTCCGTCATGTAGTGTTTATGCAAAAAGAAAAGAAAAGGAGAGGACGGGAATCAGACCGTCCTCTCTCTAGTCAAAGTAGCCGAGAAAATAGATGAGCGACCCTCATCTTGACCCGCGCGAAACGACAAAGATGAGAGGAGCGGGGAGGTATTTCCATAGGCTTGCGGGCGATGATTGGACCTCCCAAAAAGGCTTGAGAAAATGGACTTGCAAAGCCACAAAAAGGCGAAAAGCTCGAAGAAGCAAATCAAGAGGCCAAAGGCCCAAAATTGTGAAGGTTTTAACCAAACAAAAAGTGAAGTACTCAAAGAGTCAAATCAAAGGCCAAAGGCCAATTCACTACAAAAGCAGTCCCTCGCCAAAAAAGAAAGAAATCAAAAAGGCTCAACTCAGTGAAACCCGAACCGAATCACGTGCTAGAGAAAGCTACCAGAAAACCATATAGTGCGAGACGATCCCGAGATTGCAGTCCAGGAGCCTAAAAAGGGCTATCTCCCGAGACATCCAATATAATTTGCATCTCAGCATGGAGGTACAAGTATTAAGTTTCTTCTATTTATTTACACAATTTAATTTAGTAATAAGTAGTAATGCATGAATTAGGATAGATCGAGTACCACAGTCTAATTTTCATATTTCAAAGCCAACTTAGAGTACAGCCCTTGAATAGCATTGTTCGGGACGAACAACTAAAAGTGTGGGGTGATCTGATGGACCATAATTATACGAATCAAAAACACAGTAAAACCCCCTTAATTAGACATTTTGTCTATTTAACTTTTGCTTGTTAGTTCAGATATATTTCTACAGGGTATTTCAGAGCTTAGAGAGAATACACACTAAAGAGGAGCTTTTAAAGCAGAAAAGATGTTACGAGTCAATCCAAGGTCAAGATCATATGCCGACTGAAGAAATATCAAGGATCCTGACGTTGAATCACTCATAACAAATTAATCAGAAGAATCAGGAGAGGAATCAAGACAGCCCGGGGAAGAAACACACTGACAGTTTTGTGAAAAGACTGCACAAAACTGTACAAAATTCACATTTGGGCAAGATGACCGGCCACTTGGGCAAGAGGTGGCCAAAGCCACCCCTCCTCCTCCCTCCACCACCGGCAACCGGCGGCTCCTCCACCCATGGTGACCGGCGGCTTTTTGCTCCTCCACATGTCTCCTCCTCCTTGCTCCTCCTTCCTCCTCCCTTGGATCAAAAGACATGTGGTGGCTCCTCCACCCTCCATTCTCCTCCTCCATGGATGGCCTCCACATGCAACCATCTCCACCCTCCATCTCCACCCTCCATGGTTATAAAAGGAGGAGCTCCTCCCCTCATTTGAACACACCTCAATCATCCATAATTCACTTCTCTCTCTAAGTTTATGTATTTGTAAGTTTGGCTTTGGAAATAAAGGATAGCTCCCTTGGCGCTTCAACGGTTGTAAGTAATTCTTAGTATTTATTCAACTGTTTTTATTTCCTTAGTTATAATGTTTAGCGCGATGAATAGTAGCTAAACTAGTAGTTCGGTAGAAGGGGCGCACTTGTATTATAAAATGTTTTAGACTATTAACTTAGTGTCTCGTATTAGTATTCAAAACTTATTCTATGTGCCATATATAAAGTTAGAATTTCCAAGGGTGAGTGAACCATTTGTAAATGGGCCAAAGGGACCAAATGGGTAAGCTTGTCCTTGGGGGTTCGTGATCATACTCGGGTAAGTGGACCATTTGTAACTAGGCCAAAGGGACCAAATGGACAAGCTTATTCGAGGAGGTCGACTTATCCTAAAAACCATTTGAAAACTGGGCCAAAGGGATCAGATGGATGCACACAGGCTAGCGTACCTTGAAATGGGTACTGGTGCTAGTTTAAGTAGAATAAGTGCTCTACGACCTTGAAAAAGGCTAGGCAATGTTGCAAGTCTTGAGCTAGTAATAGCCTCGATTCATGTTTGAATACTTAGATGATTCACTAAAGGTCAATGATAAACAGGATATAATACAAGGCCCCTGAAACCGAACATTTCTCTTTAATTATAAACTGCAATTTACTTTCCAGTACTAAAACCAACCAACCAACCAACCAATCAATCAATCAATCACTTAGCTGGTAGCTTTAAAACCAACCAACCGACCTAAAACACGCTCTCTCGCTGGACAACCCCCTCAAAGAACATATATTCCCCTGATTCCCTTGGGTTCGACCCCTACTTACCAAGTACTACCCAGTAGTATAATTGCGAGTAGCGGACTATTATAAATTTATTTGCACAAATCGCTTTGACGACGAGCAGTCTGTCAGCTCTCCACACTTTGGGATGATTTACAAGGAGAAGGGGGAGCTCTATTTATAGCTAAGGGGAGGAGAAGGATGTGGTGAGGATGAAGACACATGGCAAGCAATGGAGTGGAGAGCAAACGCCATCGGTGACATCATCCCTTCACTTAGCCGCCCCCATGTGGCAAAAGAGGAGAGGTTTGTGGCTTTTGTGAGCTTTTCACAAAAGCCATCGATCCATTTCAGTTCCGGACTGACTTTGGTTGCTCTTCGGTTAGATTTGTTTTGAGTGATTCCACGTCAGGATCATGAGATTTGTACAGTCGGCATCTGGTCGTGACCTTGGAATGACTCGTAATATATTTTCAGCTTAAAAAGTCGTCCTTAGCATGTATTCTCTCTAGACTCCAAAATACACTGCAGATAAATATCGGAACTAACAAGCAAAAGTTAAATTGACAAAGAGTCTAATTTGGTGGGTTTAACTGTGTTTATGATTCATACAATTATGGTCCATCATTAGCCTAAGTTCGTCCCATGTCGTCCCAAGTTAGTCCCAAGTTAGTCCTAAGTCGTCCCAAGTCGTCCCATGTTGTCCCAAGTTAGTCCCAAGTTAGACCCAAGTCGTCCCAAGTCGTCCCAAGTTAGTCCCAAATTAGTCCCAAGTCGTCCCAAGTTAGTCCCAAGTTAGTCCCAAGTCATCCCAAGTTAGTCCCAAGTTAGTCCCAATCGTCCCAAGTTAGTCCCAGGTTAGTCCCAAGTCGTCCCAAGTTAGTCCCAAGTCGTCCCAGGTTAGTCCCAAGTCGTCCCATGTCGTCCCAAGTTAGTCCCAAGTCGTCCCAAGTTAGTCCCAAGTCGTCCCATGTCGTCGCAAGTCGTCCCAAGTTAGTCCCAAGTCGTCCCAAGTTAGTCCTAAGTCGTCCCAAGTTAGTCCCAAGTTAGTCACAAGTCGTCCCATGTCGTCCCAAGTTAGTCCCAAGTCGTCCCATGTCGTCCCAAGTTAGTCCCAAGTTATCCCCAAGTTAGTCCCAAGTTAGTCCCAAGTCGTCCCATGTCGTCCCAAGTTAGTCCCAAGTTAGTCTATTTTCTGTTTTTTTGTGTTTTTTTTAGTTTTGCAGCGAAACGACGGGATTCGAGCTACAGGTGTCCAATTTCAGCCCATAATACCCTGTTTTGAGCAGAACGACGAGAGGATCAGAGTTCGTCCCAAGTTAGTCAAAGTTCATCCCAAGTTAGTCTAAGTTCGTCCCATGTTCGTCCCAAGTTAGTCTAAGTTCATCCCAAGTTTGTCCCATGTTAGTCAAAGTTCATCCCAAGTTAGTCTAAGTTCGTCCCAAGTTAGCTTAAGTTCGTCTCAAGTTAGTCTAAGTTCGTCCCAAGTTAGTCCAAGTTCATCCCATGTTAGTCAAAGTTCGTCCCAAGTTAGTCAAAGTTAGTCTAAGTTCGTCCCAAGTTCGTCCCAAGTTAGTCTAAGTTTGTCCCAAGTTCGTCCCAAGTTAGTCTAAGTTCGTCCCAAGTTAGTCTAAGTTCGTCCCAAGTTCGTCCCAACTTAGTCTAAGTTCGTCCTAAGTTCGTCCCATGTTAGTCTAAGTTCGTCCCAAGTTAGTCTAAGTTCATCCCATGTCATCCCAAGTTAGTCCCAAGTCGTCCCAAGTCGTCCCAAGTTAGTCCCAAGTCGTCCCATGGGACTAACTTGGGACTAACTTGGGACGACTTGGGACTAATTTGGGACTAACTTTGGACAACTTTGGACTAACTTGGGACTAACTTGGGACGACTTGGGACTAACTTTGGACGACTTTGGACTAACTTTGGACGATTGGGACTAACTTGGGACGACTTGGGACTAACTTGGGACGACTTGGGACGACTTGGGACTAACTTGGGACGACATGGGACGACTTGGGACTAACTTGGGACGACTTGGACTAACTTGGGACGACTTTGGACTAACTTTGGACGATTGGGACTAACTTGGGACTAACTTGGGACGACTTGGGACTAACTTGGGACTAGCTTGGGACTAACTTGGGACGACTTGGGACTAACTTGGGACTAGCTTGGGACTAACTTGGGACGACTTGGGACTAACTTGGGACGACTTGGGACGACTTGGGACTAACTTGGGACTAACTTGGGACGACATGGGACGACTTGGGACTAACTTGGGACGACTTGGGACTAACTTGGGACGACTTGGGACTAACTTGGGACGACATGGGACGAACTTAGGCTAACTTGGGACGAACTTAGACTAACATGGGACGAACTTGGGACGAACGTAGACTAACTTGGGACGAACTTAGACTAACTTTGACTAACTTGGGATGAACTTTGACTAACATGGGATGAACTTAGACTAACTTGGGATGAACTTAGACTAACTTGAGACGAACTTAGGCTAACTTGGGACGAACTTAGACTAACTTGGAACGAACTTTGACTAACATGGGACGAACTTAGACTAACTTGGGACGAACATGGGACGAACTTAGACTAACTTGGGACGAACTTTGACTAACTTGGGACGAACTCTGATCCTCTTGTCGTTCTGCTCAAAACAGGGTATTATGGGCTGAAATTGGACACCTATAGCTCGAATCCCATCGTTACGCGGCAAAACTAAAAAAACACCAAAAAACAGAAAATAGAAAAACTTGGGACTAACTTGGGACTAACTTGGGACGACTTGGGACTAACTTGGGACGACATGGGACGACTTGGGACTAACTTGGGACGACATGGGACGACTTGGGACTAACTTGGGACGACTTGGGACTAACTTGGGACGACTTGGGACTAACTTGGGATGATTGGGACTAACTTGGGACGACTTGGGACTAACTTGGGACGACTTGGGACGACATGGGATGACTTGGGACTAACTTGGGACGACTTGGGACTAACTTGGGACTAACTTGGGACGACATGGGACGACATGGGACTAACTTGGGACGACTTGGGATTAACTTGGGACGACTTGGGACGACTTGGGACTAACTTGGGACAACTTGGGACTAACTTGGGACGATTGGGACTAACTTGAGACTAACTTGGGACGACTTGGGACTAACTTGGGACGACTTGGGACTAACTTGGGACTAACTTGGGACGACTTGGGACGAATTGGGACTAACTTGGGACGACTTGGGACTAACTTGGGACGACATGGGACGACTTGGGACTAACTTGGGACGACTTGAGACTAACTTGGGATGACTTGGGACTAACTTGGGACGACATGGGACGAACTTAGGCTAACTTGGGACGAACTTAGACTAACATGGGACGAACTTAGGACGAACTTAGACTAACTTGGGACGAACTTAGACTAACTTGGGACGAACTTAGACTAACTTGGGACAAACTTAGACTAACTTGGGACTAACTTAGACTAACTTTGAATAACTTGGGACGAACTTTGACTAACATGGGATGAACTGGGACTAACTTGGGACGAACTTAGACTAACTTGAGACGAACTTAGGCTAACTTGGGACGAACTTAGACTAACTTGGGACGAACTTTGACTAACATGTGACGAACTTGGGACGAACTTAGACTAACTTGGGACGAACATGGGACGAACTTAAACTAACTTGGGACAAACTCTGATCCTCTCGTCGTTCTGCTCAAAATAGGGTATTATGGGCTGAAATTGGACACCTGTAGCTCGAATCCCGTCGTTTCGCTGCAAAACTAAAAAAACACAAAAAAACAGAAAATAGAAAAACTTGGGACTAACTTGGGACTAACTTGGGACGACATGGGACGACTTGGGACTAACTTGGGACTACATGGGACGACTTGGAACTAACTTGGGACTAACTTGGGACGACACGGGACGACTTGGGACTAACTTGGGACGACTTGGGACTAACTTGGGTTGACTTGGCACTAACTTGGGACGATTGGGACTATTTTGGGACTAACTTGGGACGACTTGGGACTAAATTGGGACGACATGGGACGACTTGGGACGACTTGGGACTAACTTGGAACTAACTTGGGACGACATGGGATGACTTGGGACTAACTTGGGACGACTTGGGACTAACTTGGGACGACTTGGGACTAACTTGGGACGAATGGGACTAACTTGGGACTAACTTGGGACGACTTGGGACTAACTTGGGACGACTTGGGACTAACTTGGGACTAACTTGGGACGACTTGGGACTAACTTGGGACTAACTTGGGACGACATGGGATGACTTGGGACTAACTTGGGACGACATGGGACGACTTGGGACTAACTTGGGACGATTTGGGACTAACTTGGGACGACTTGGGACTAACTTGGGATGATTTGGGACTAACTTGGGATGATTTGGGACTAACTTGGGACTAACTTGGGATGACTTGGGACTAACTTGGGACGATTGGGACTAACTTGGGACTAACTTGGGACGACTTGGGACGATTTGGGACTAACTTGGGACGATTTGGGACTAACTTGGGACGACTTGGGACTAACTTGGGACGACTTGGGACTAACTTGGGACTAACTTGGGACGATTGGGACTAACTTGGGACTAACTTGGGACGACTTGGGACTAACTTGGGATGACTTGGGACTAACTTGGGACGACTTGGGACTAACTTGGGACGATTGGGACTAACTTGGGACTAACTTGGGACGATTTGGGACTAACTTGGGACGATTTGGGACTAACTTGGGACGACTTGGGACTAACTTGGGATGACTTGGGACTAACTTGGGACGACTTGGGACTAACTTGGGACGATTGGGACTAACTTGGGACTAACTTGGGACGACTTGGGACTAACTTGGGACTAACTTGGGATGACTTGGGACTAACTTGGGACGACTTGGGACTAACTTGGGACTAACTTGGGACGAACTTGGGACGAACTTAGACTAACTTGGGACGAACATGGGACGAACTTAGACTAACTTTGGATGAACTTTGACTAACTTGGGACGAACTCTGATCCTCTCGTCGTTCTGCTCAAAACAGGGTATTATGGGCTGAAATTGGACACCATTAGATCGAATCCCGTCGTTTCGCTGCAAAACTAAAAAAACACAAAAAACAGAAAATAGAAAAACTTGGGACTAACTTGGGACTAACTTGGGACGACATGGGACGACTTGGGACTAACTTGGGACTAACTTAGGACTAACTTGGAACTACATGGGACGACTTGGGACTAACTTGGGACGACCTGGGACGACTTGGGACTAACTTGGGACGACTTGGGACTAACTTGGGATGACTTGGGACTAACTTGGGATGATTGGGACTATTTTATGACTAACTTGGGACGACTTGGGACTAACTTGGGACGACTTGGGACTAACTTGGGACGACTTGGGACTAACTTGGGACTAACTTGGGACGACTTGGGACTAACTTGGGACTAACTTGGGACGACTTGGGACTAACTTGGGACGACATGGGACGACTTGGGACTACGACATGGGACGACTTGGGACTAACTTGGGACGATTTGGGACTAACTTGGGACGACTTGGGACTAACTTGGGATGATTTGGGACTAACTTGGGACGACTTGGGACTAACTTGGGACGATTTGGGACTGACTTGGGACGACTTGGGACTAACTTGGGACGACTTGGGACTAACTTGGGACGACTTGGGACGATTGGGACTAACTTGGGACTAACTTGGGACGACTTGGGACGATTTGGGACTAACTTGGGACGATTTGGGACTAACTTGGGACGACTTGGGACTAACTTGGGACGACTTGGGACTAACTTGGGACGACTTGGGACTAACTTGGGACGATTGGGACTAACTTGGGACTAACTTGGGACGACTTGGGACTAACTTGGGACGTCTTGGGACTAACTTGGGACTAACTTGGGACGACTTGGGACGACTTGGGACTAACTTGGAACTAACTTGGGACGACATGGGACGACTTGGGACTAACTTGGGACGACTTGGGACTAACTTGGGATGACTTGGGACTAACTTGGGACGACATGGGACGAACTTAGGCTAACTTGGGACGAACTTAGACTAACATGGGACAAACTTAGGATGAACTTAGACTAACTTGGGATGAACTTAGACTAACTTGGGACGAACTTAGACTAACTTGGGACGAACTTAGACTAACTTGGGATGAACTTAGACTAACTTTGACTAACTTGGGACGAACTTTGACTAACATGGGATGAACTTGGACTAACTTGGGACGAACTTAGACTAACTTGAGACGAACTTAGGCTAACTTGGGACGAACTTAGACTAACTTGGGATGAACTTTGACTAACATGGGACGAACTTGGGATGAACTTAGACTAACTTGGGACGAACATGGGACGAACTTAGACTAATTAGGGATGAACTTTGACTAACTTTGGACGAACTCTGATCCTCTCGTTGTTCTGCTCAAAATAGGGTATTATGGGCTGAAATTGGACACTTGTAGCTCGAATCCCGTCGTTTCGCTGCAAAACTAAAAAAAACACAAAAAAACAGAAAATAGAAAAACTTGGGACTAACTTGGGACTAACTTGGGACGACTTGGGACTAACTTGGGACTAACTTGGGACGACTTGGGACTAACTTGGGACGACTTGGGACGACTTGGGACTAACTTGGGACGACTTGGGACTAACTTGTGACGACTTGGGACTAACTTGGGACGATTGGGACTAACTTGGGACTAACTTGGGACGACTTGGGACTAACTTGGGACGACTTGGGACGACTTGGGACTAACTTGGGACGACTTGGGACGACTTGGTACTAACTTGGGACGACTTGGGACTAATTTGGGACTAACTTGGGACGACTTGGGACTAACTTGGGATGACTTGGGACTAACTTGGGACGATTGGGACTAACTTGGGACTTACTTGGGACGACTTGGGACTAACTTGGGACTAACTTGGGACGACTTGGGATGACTTGGTAAATATAGTGTAAATATAGTGTAAATATTCGATAAGTAAATCAAATACTTATGCTAAGTCACGTTAAATCAAAACATTTGTAAGACCTCGGGAAACCCAAGGTCGTACCCAAGAGATAGGTGATTAAACTAGTTGTGCTAAGGATTAAATCTAGATTATTTATGGTTTGGGGGGGGGTTTATGCCTTGAAGAGGTCGATAGCAAGAATTTTACTATCCAAATAAAGGTTTTAGCAACGAAACTAGTTATCAATCAATCAAAGATGATTAGGGATTATTTCCCCACCTAGACAATTGTCGTGACAATGATATTGGATGCCGATTATGAATTTTCATGCACATGAGTAGAATTTAGCCATGTAACGTTCACCCTAAGTTCCACTCGCGCTACAACCTAGAATGAAGAGGTTACACCTCGCATAGGACCTCACACTCGCGCTCTATTGGCCCTATAGAACATGCGTTTCTAGTCTCACACTCGCGCTCTATTGACTAAATAAACACATTCTTGTTAAATTCAAGCCAATTCTCATTAGAATTTAAGTGTCGCCATGTAACACAAAAGTCCTAATGCCTCTTCATTCATTTCATTAAATTCATTTTGATCAACGTGAGCTACATCAAACATGAAATCACACTAAGTTCCCATTGAGGACATTTCACAAACACCTTGTGGGTAACTCTAAACACTTAGTTCAAATGAAGAAGATTCATGTGCAATTCATTCAATATCAACATCCATTGCATTTATATCATCACAACATGTCTAGGGGATCAATAATCCCCAATCAAAGCCACTACTCACTCATAGTGAGTTTACAAACAAAAACGATTTCCAAAGTTGAAGAAAACATATGAGATGTAGAGTTTGAAGATCTAGAACCAATATGAAGACACAATCAATCCTTGTGTTGTTGATGATTTCCCCAAGAGATGTGCTCCAAAACCCTAGGTGAGTTTCCCAAGTCCCGATGATGCTTTCGATCCCAAAAATCACCCCCTTCTCCCAAAATAGAAAGCTTCTATTTATAGTCGTCAGTAAAAATCTGAACTTGCCAGGGGAAACTCGGTCGGGTGAAAAAGGAACCGACCGGGTGTTGAGATTCAGCTAAGCAGGGGCTTTTGGTGGAGAACCGGTCGGGTGAAAATCCAACCGTTCGGGTGAGGGTTTGGCCAGGCAGGCTTCAGAAAGGACTCGGCCGGGTAAAAATAAAACCGTTCGGTTGCTGGCTTATCCGGAGTTGTAAGTCATCCGAGGAGACCCGACCGGGTGAATATTGAACCGGTCGAGCGTTGGACATTGTATCTTCATCCCGTGCATGCTGCAGAACACACCTGGGCGGGTGAAATTTGACCCGGGCGAGTGGATTGGGCAAGGAGCATTGGGGACCAAGTCGGGTGAAATTTGACCCGGGCGGGTGTTGACCTCCGAATTTGGTTTTGGCATAAACTGAAAAGTTGTAGCCATTTGAGTTAGCTTTCCAACAAGCTTTGAATCGACCAAATCGGACACCGTATGAGATCTGTAGGTCCAAAATACTCCGGAGAGGTTGATTTGTCCCGTAATGCCCAAAAATCTATGTTTTTGCTCCGAAATGCTCGGTTTTGCTCCAAAATCAATGTCCACTTGTGTTCTCCGATTAAATGCTGCAATTTGCCTGAAATAATCACAAGGCATCAAATAGCAAGTGAAATCGTGTTAAAACGAATGAAACAATAAGCATAGAGGTCGCCTAAAATGCATATATTTTAGCGCTATCAAATCACCCCACACTTAACGTTTGATCGTCCCGAGCAAACTAATCATAGAGATCAACAACAAGAAGGCACTTCACTCACTCAAGATCGGTTCAAAGGAAACTCCATATGGTTATGAAAACTACCTAATAACACTTAGAAACAAATACTACTTTTGATAAACCACTTTCGTAGGTGACACAAGTGCATTTAGCGAATGCACCAAGCCTTTAAACCCCTAGGCTACCCTAGTGGAGGAGTTGTAGTCTCCTGAGAGTTTTCAGACACGGGAATACTCACAAATCCCACAAAAAGAACAACCATCCAAATAGGCATTTTAAGCTCACAATTGTCAAAGTACTAGGCAAGGTGTTTTTCATGAAGTTCATAATGTATTCAACTAGATACGTGCATTTCAATCACTACATGAAACCTCTTCGAATCCTTGTGAAAATTCATGCATTAAGACATTCAAGCAAATCAAAGCAAAGACTAATAAATCTTTAATCAAGGATTCTAGTCATTTTCTATGTTAGTGACTTCAAGAAAATAATCTAATAGTTGCAACGAAATCTTGTTGGATCACTCACCAATGCTAGCAAGGAGGCTAGTACATTGGCTTGTGAGCTTTGAACTCATTCCCAAGCCTAGGATGCAAAGGTCACTTAGTCATAAGAGAAGAGGAGTTCCAACATTACATTTTTTTTGTATATACTTGCAAGTCATATCATGCCTAAGTACAAAAGAGTACGAGGCTCGTCCCTTAGTGAATTCTTGCTAGGAAGTATCAATTGTCTCATTGGTTTTCATGCTAGAGAATGGCGGAATAGACGATTGTCAAGTCTAATTGAAACATTAAAGGGGGTAGAAGCCGTACTAAGCACTTTCGAGGGGGAACTTACCTTCCTAACCCTCGGCACTTAGCACATACTTCTATAAAGTTCTTCCTAATGGTGATCAATCATAAGGAAGGGATTTGGGGCTTATTTTACATATTTTTTCTCTTTCCCCTTTTTTTTCTTTTTTTTTCTTGCCCTCTTTTGACCCCACACTTAGAACTTTGACAAAGGGCTAAGTGTTGAAAATGGAGCGTGACAAACCAACAAGACAAATCCACAAGATAAGCAAGGTCACCAAAGTCACCTAAAGGCAATCATGGCATGCAAGGGTTTTAGAATTATATTTGTTCGATTTTATGCTTTCAAAGATCAACTCTTTAGTCTCAACGAGAAAAAGCTTAGAATAAAAGATAAAGAAGTGCTAGTAGATGCTTTGATCCTCAAGAATGAAAGTCAACAATCCAATCCATTAGTCATCTAAAGGATCAATCAAGTGAAATCATGCACGACTAGTTTAATTTAGAGATGACATTTTTTTCGAAAATGTAGCCTTGCCTAGACTTTTTGTTTTCTTTTAATAATTCGAAATTTTTGGATGAATTGTGCAGTGTGAATGTTTTCCCTTAAACATACAAGTTGATTGGATTCCACACATTGAAGCACATCAAGCAAGCACAAACATCTTGTGTAGTCAAAACATAGGCACCCCACACTTATGCCCAATCAAAGCATCAAATTTACCAAGCACATCATGCTAAAAGCATTTCAATTGCATATAGATCATCAAACATAAGCATTCACGCATGCAAAGTTCATATTCTCAAATCTTGCACAAAGCAATAAGAATCCAACCAAAATAGACATCCTGAAAGTCAAGGAAGCTCACAAGCCTAGTTTAACGTCTTGGCTAAGACGGAGCCGATTCTCCTCTTAAAAGATAGGAAGCACGCTTGAGGAGTCTTTTGCTAAGATCCCTCCTCAAGCGGAGCCTTGGACTTGGTCGTGTCAAACCACCTTCAAATCCCATTTGAATTTCCTCCCACCAAGCCTACGATGGACTTCCAATTGCAAGTTTGACCCCTTCAAACATGAAGATCCCTTTATAGCTAGGGGGTCATGGGAGCTTCTTTTGAATAATCTCGTAAAGTATGGTAGGAAGCTCCAAAACTTGTCTCGAGACTTCATAATGAAGAAAGGGTCTTCAAAATTTGTCTCGAGAATTATGGGCATCCCCTCCTTGAGTTTTTCAATGACGTTCACGGGTGCCCATTCCTCAATATCCCTTAGTAGACTCGTGTCTTCTTGCATGCGAGGTTGGTCTTTAGTCTCTTCCATGAAAACCTCAACAAAGTCTCTATACCCTTGGAGAATTTTAGTCTCTATACGCCCTTCCTCTATCTTATCCTCATCAAGGAATTGGGATTCACATTTAGGCTCTTATATATCGGGAGGGAGGTCTTCTTCGTCCAAAAGAGATATCTCTTCAATGCATGAGTCGTCATCGTTGAAGAATTCCTCATCGGAGAGCCAAGGCTTTGATGGAATGGTGAGCTCTTGTGTGTTCTCGTCCAAACGATCTTGATGTGTACTAGTAGTGAAGGATGCTTCACTCTTGCATTCCACCTCCTCTTCGTCACAAGATTCACCCTCCATATCCTCATGAACGGCTTGGCGAACGGCTCTCATGAACTCATTCTCCCCTTCTTGATCCCTTTCTTCCCTTGAGGCATTAGGTTCAATAACTTCTTCTTCGGGTACCTCCTCCTCAACATCCATGTCTTCACATTCCATTGTTTGTTGTGACCATTCGCTTCCCAAAACTTGGTGTTGAGCACCCATCTCCCTCAATTGAGCCCTTTCACTTTTTAACTCACGGTTTTGAGCCTCCAATATTTTCAACTTAGCGTTCATCCTCTCTTGGCTTTCAAGGAGATTGGCAAACATGGCTTCAAAATCGGAAGGCTCATTTGAAGGTTGAGGATATGGAGGGTAGGAGTCTTCAATTTCGAAACATTGACTATTATTCCAATTTTGAGCGTGGGTATGTGATGGATTCCAAGAGTTTTCCCAATAGCTGTTTGGTTGCTCCTCTTCTTGGTCATCCCCATCCAAATTATAACGATTAGTTTGATAGTCACGCTCTTGGTCATTCCAATATGGTTGCTCCTCCTCTTGATAATATTCCTCATTAGAAGAGACTTGTCGGTTTTGGTTGTTCATCCAATAGTCTTCACAATGGGCATTTGGTTGATCATCTTCATAATAATCTTCATTGTCTTCACACTTCCTTTTGTCAACCCGAGCCTTAACCATAATCATCGCACTAT
This sequence comes from Rhodiola kirilowii, assembly GCA_033675215.1. Taxonomy (NCBI): domain Eukaryota; kingdom Viridiplantae; phylum Streptophyta; class Magnoliopsida; order Saxifragales; family Crassulaceae; genus Rhodiola; species Rhodiola kirilowii. The sequence goes on from JAUCNB010000092.1 coordinate 105,627, forward strand.
CCACTAACTTTTTCAAATCCGCTATTTGATCTTTAAGTGCATAAGTGGAAAAATCCTCTTCATAATAATCTTCATCGTGCATGACTTGTTGGTTATAGTGATCCATCCTCGCAAAACAAGATTAACGAAGTTAGTAAGGGATATGAGAGAAAAAGAAGAATATACAAGCATAAGAGAAAGAAAAAATATTTACAAGAATAGACAAACTAAATAATCAAATAGCACCTAGTTAATTAACCTATCCCCGGCAACGGCGCCATTTGATCGCTCGTAAATATAGTGTAAATATTCGATAAGTAAATCAAATACTTATGCTAAGTCACGTTAAATCAAAATATTTGTAAAGACTCGGGAAACCCAAGGTCATACCCAAGAGATAGGTGATTAAACTAGTTGTGCTAAGGATTAAATCTAGATTATTTATGGTTTTGGGGGGGGGGTTTATGCCTCGAAGAGGTCGATAGCAAGAATTTTACTATCCAAATAAAGGTTTTAGCAACGAAACAAGTTATCAATCAATCAAAGATGATTAGGGATTATTTTCCCACCTAGACAATTGTCGTGACAATGATATTGGATGCCGATTATGAATTTTCATGCACATGAGTAGAATTTAGCCATGCAACGTTCACCCTAAGTTCCACTCGCGCTACAACCTAGAATGAAGAGGTTACACCTCGCATAGGACCTCACACTCGCGCTATATTGGCCCTATAGAACATGCGTTTCTAGTCTTACACTCGCGCTCTATTGACTAAATAAACACATTCTTGTTAAATTCAAGCCAATTCTCATTAGAATTTAAGTGTCGCCATGTAACACAAAAGTCCTAATGCCTCTTCATTCATTTCATTAAATTCATGTTGATCAACGTGAGCTACATCAAACATGAAATCACACTAAGTTCCCATTGAGGACATTTCACAAACACCTTGTGGGTAACTCTAAACACTTAGTTCAAATGAAGAAGATTCATGTGCAATTCATTCAATATCAACATCCATTGCATTTATATCATCACAACATGTCTAGGGGATCAATAATCCCCAATCAAAGCCACTACTCACTCATAGTGAGTTTACAAACAAAAACGATTTCCAAAGTTGAAGAAAACATATGAGATGTAGAGTTTGAAGATCTAGAACCAATATGAAGACACAATCAATCCTTGTGTTGTTGATGATTTCCCCAAGAGATGTGCTCCAAAACCCTAGGTGAGTTTCCCAAGTCCCGATGATGCTTTCGATCCCAAAAATCACCCCCTTCTCCCAAAATAGAAAGCTTCTATTTATAGTCGTCAGTAAAAATCTGAACTTGCCAGGGGAAACTCGGTCGGGTGAAAAAGGAACCGACCGGGTGTTGAGATTCAGCTAAGCAGGGGCTTTTGGTGGAGAACCGGTCGGGTGAAAATCCAACCGTTCGGGTGAGGGTTTGGCCAGGCAGGCTTCAGAAAGGACTCGGCCGGGTAAAAATAAAACCGTTCGGTTGCTGGCTTATCCGGAGTTGTAAGTCATCCGAGGAGACCCGACCGGGTGAATATTGAACCGGTCGAGCGTTGGGCATTGTATCTTCATCCCGTGCATGCTGCAGAACACACCCGGGCGGGTGAAATTTGACCCGGGCGAGTGGATTGGGCAAGGAGCATTGGGGACCCAGTCGGGTGAAATTTGATCCGGGTGGGTGTTGACCTCCGAATTTGGTTTTGGCATAAACTGAAAAGTTGTAGCCCTTTGAGTTAGCTTTCCAACAAGCTTTGAATAAACCAAATCGGACACCGTATGAGATCTGTAGGTCCCAAATACTTCGGAGAGGTTGATTTGTCCCGTAATGCTCGAAAATCTATGTTTTTGCTCCGAAATGCTCGGTTTTGCTCCAAAATTAATGTCCACTTGTGTTCTCAGCTTAAATGCTGCAATTTGCCTGAAATAATCACAAGGCATCAAATAGCAAGTGAAGTCGTGATAAAACGAATGAAACAATAAGCATAGAGGTCGCCTAAAATGCATATATTTTAGCGCTATCACTTGGGACGACTTGGGACTAACTTGGGACGATTGGGACTAACTTGGGACTAACTTGGGACGACTTGGGACGACTTGGGACTAACCTGGGACGACTTGGGACTAACTTGGGACGACTTGGGACGACATGGGACGACTTGGGACTAACTTGGGACGACTTGGGACTAATTTGGGACTAACTTGGGACGACTTGGGACTAACTTGGGACGACTTGGGACTAACTTGGGACGACTTGGGACTAACTTGGGACGACTTGGGACTAACTTGGGACGATTGGGACTAACTTGGGACTTACTTGGGATGACTTGGGACTAACTTGGGACGACTTGGGACTAACTTGGTACTAACTTGGGACTAACTTGGGACGACTTGGGACTAACTTGGGACGAAATGGGACGACTTGGGACTAACTTGGGACGACTTGGGACTAACTTGGGACGACTTGGGACTAACTTGGGACGACATGGGACGAACTTAGGCTAACTTGGGACGAACTTAGAATAACATGGGACGAACTTAGGACAAACTTAGACTAACTTGGGACGAACTTGGGACGAACTTAGACTAACTTGGGACGAACTTAGACTAACTTGGGATGAACTTAGACTAACTTGGGATGAACTTGGGACGAACTTAGACTAACTTTAACTAACTTGGGACGAACTTTGACTAACATGGGATGAACTTGGACTAACTTGGGAAGAACTTAGACTAACTTGAGACAAACTTAGGCTAACTTGGGACGAACTTAGACTAACTTGGGATGAACTTTGACTAACATGGGACGAACTTGGGACGCACTTAGACTCACTTGGGACGAACTTTGACTAACTTGGGACGAACTTTGATCCTCTCGTCGTTCTGCTCAAAACAGGGTATTATGGGCTGAAATTGGACAACTGTAGCTCGAATCCCGTCGTTTCGCTGCAAAACTAAAAAAACACAAAAAAGCAGAAAATAGAAAAACTTGGGACTAACTTGGGACGACTTGGGACGACTTGGGACTAACTTGGGACGACTTGGGACTAACTTGGGACGACATGGGATGACTTGGGACTAACTTGGGACGACATGGGACGACTTGGGACTAACTTGGGACGACTTGGGACTAACTTGGGACGACTTGGGACTAACTTGGGACGATTGGGACTAACTTGGGACTAACTTGGGACGACTTGGGACTAACTTGGGACGACTTGGGACGACATGTGACGACTTGGGATGACTTGGGACTAACTTGGGACGACATGGGACGACTTAGGACTAACTTGGGATGACTTGGGACGACTTGGGACTAACTTGGGACGATTGGGACTAACTTGGGACTAACATGGGACGACTTGGGACTAACTTGGGACTAACTTGAGACTAACTTGGGACGACTTGGGACTAACTTGGGACTAACTTGAGATGACTTGGGACGACTTGGGACTAACTTGGGACTAACTTGGGACGACTTGGGATGACTTGGGACTAACTTGGGACGACTTGGGACGACATGGGACGAACTTAGGCTAACTTGAGATGAACTTAGACTAACATGGGACGAACTTAGGACGAACTTAGACTAACTTGGGACAAACTTGGGACGAACTTAGACTAACTTGGGACGAACTTAGACTAACTTGGGACGAACTTGGGACGAACTTAGACTAACTTAAGACGAACTTGGGACGAACTTAGACTAACTTTGACTAACTTGGGACGAACTTTGACTAACATGGGATGAACTTGGACTAACTTGGGACGAACTTAGACTAACTTGAGACGAACTTAGGCTAACTTGGGACGAACTTAGACTAACTTGGGATGAACTTTGACTAACATGGGATGAACTTGGGACGAACTTAGACTAACTTGGGACGAACATGGGACGAACTTAGACTAACTTGGGACGAACTTTGACTAACTTGGGACGAACTCTGATCCTCTCGTCGTTCTACTCAAAACAAGGTATTATGGGCTGAAATTGGACACCTGTAGCTCGAATCCCGTCGTTTCGCTGCAAAACTAAAAAACACAAAAAATAGAAAATAGAAAAACTAGGGACTAACTTGGGACTAACTTGGGACGACATGGGACGACTTGGGACTAACTTGGGATGACATGGGACGGTTTGGGACTAACTTTGGACGACATGGGACGACTTGGGACTAACTTGGGACGACTTGGGACTAACTTGGGATGACTTGGGACTAACTTGGGACGATTGGGACTAACTTGGGACTAACTTGGGACGACTTGGGACTTACTTGGGATGACTTGGGACTAACTTGGGACGACATGGGACGACTTGGGACTAACTTGGGATGACTTGGGACTAACTTGGGACGACATATAGACTAGCACCCCATTTCAAGGTATACTAGCCTATGTGCATCCATTTTGGGTTGTCTTTTCCGATTTACCCAAAATGGTGTTTGAGAGAGATCAAACTCCTCAGATAAGCTTTGCCATTTCAAGCATCCACTTACCCGAGTATGTTTGCGAACTTCCACGGAAGAGCTTTGCCATTTCAAGCATCCACTCAACCCTTGAAGTTCTGATCTAATATATGGCACATAGAACAAGTTTTGAATACAGAGAAAAGAAACTAAAAGAATTTAAAACATTTTATAATACAAGAACACCCCTTCAACCGAATGAAGAGTTTAGCTACGAATATCCACAGAGGTGGATACCATAGCTAAATACTCGGGGGTTTTTGAAAACAGTAAGAAAGGAGAGGGGGTGGAATACTCAAGAACCAACAGGAGTATTCTCTACAGTATTATAATACTCAAGAACCAACAGGAGTATTATAATTTCAAAGCGTTATAATACTCAAGAACCAACAAGAGTATTATTTCATAAACCAAACTTACAAAGTAACACAAACTTAGAGAGAGAAGTGAAATGTTGATTTTTAGATGATACAAATGAGGAGGAGGAGCTCTCCTTTTATAGGCTAAGGGAGGAGGAATGGAGGGTGGAGATGGTGGCATGTGGTGTTGCATCCAAGGGTGGAGGAGGAGGAGCAAGGAGGAGGCGCCACATGGGGGAGGAGAAAGCCGCCGGTTGGGGGGAGGAAAAGCCACCGGTGGCCGGTCACCATGGAGGGTGTTTTCCTCCCTTGGCCACCTCCAAGCAAGGTTGCCGGTCACCTTAGTCCATGGATGAGTTTTGACAGTTTTGTGCAGTCTTTTCACAAAACTATCAATCCAATTTTGCTCCGGTCTGACTTTGGTTGTTCCTCGGTTGAATTTAATTTGAGTAATTCAATGTCAGGATCTTGAGATTTCTTCGTTCAGCGTCTGATCTTAACCTTGGAATGACTCGTAATATCTTTTCAGCGTAAAATCCTCTCCTTAGCGTGTTTTCTCTCTAAGCGCCAAAATACCCTGTAGAAATATATCGGGACTAACAAGTAGAAGTTAGATAGACAAACGGTCTAATTTGGTGGGTTTTACTGTGTATTTAATTTGTATAATTATGGTCCATCAGTATGCCTCGATCGTCAACTACCTTGTAGGAGGTACATTTCCTCCTTCTTTTACTAAAGCACAATGCATGAAACTTAGGCATGATGCTAGACATTACTTATGGGATGATCCTTATTTATGGAAAATAGGAGCAGATCAAATACTTAGGAGATGCATCCCCGATAATGAAATAGCTTCTCTTATTAGCTTTTGCCATGAGTTTGCATGTGGAGGACACTTCGGGCCTAGGAGAACCGCTAGAAAAATCCTAGATAGCGGCTTCTTTTGGCCAAGTATATTTAGAGATGCCTATGAGAAGTGTAAAAAGTGCGATAGGTGTCAAAGAGTAGGAAATATGTCAGCTAGAAATGAGATGCCTCAAGTACCCATATTAGTCAACGATGTTTTCGACATTTGGGGTATTGATTTTATGGGACCATTCCCAGTTTCATACGGTTATACTTACATTTTTGTTGCTGTAGATTATGTTTCAAAATGGGTAGAAGCTAAGGCCACAAGGTGCGACGATGCAAAGACTGTCATAGATTTTTTGCGCACTAACCTATTTTGTAGATACGGGGTACCCAAGGCCATAATCAGCGACCAAGGAACTCATTTCTGCAACCGCATGATGGCTGCCACCTTAAAGCGCTACCATGTCCACGACCTAACGTCCACTGCATATCATCCCCAAACCAATGGTCAAGCGAAGATCTCCAACCGCGAAATCAAAGGTATTCTAGAAAAAATGGTGAAGCCGGGTAGGAAAGATTGGATTCAGAGGCTAGATAAAGCTCTTTGGGCTTATCGGACGGTGACAATTCGCTTGTCGTCAGAGCAAATTGTACAAATAAATTTATAAAGTCCGCTACTCGCGACTACTGGGTAGAAGTGGTAAGTAGGGGTCGAACCCAAGGGAATTAGGGGGATACGTTGTTCTTTTACTAACAGGGACGTGTTTTAGGATGATTGAGATTTTAGCGCGAGTAATTAAACTACTGTTTTTGGTTTTTTGGGTTTTTTGTGCGGAAAAGTAAATACTGAAATTAAATACTGAAAGTAAAGAGATAAGGGTTAGAAGACTTACAGTGGGTGATGCGTGATTGCGATTCCTCCGGTTGTTGAGCGGTTGATGGTTGTGGTTGATCGGGACAGTTATACTAGGAAAGTAAATATAGGGGGTTTTGTGATTAAAAGAAAGTATTCGGTTTCAGGTACTCTTGTATTATAACATGTATATAATAAACCGTTAGTAACTTTTCTAAGTATTCAAAGATGAATCGAGGCCCTTTCGTAGCACAAGACTTGCAACATCGTTTAAAGCAACCCTTGTTCTACTTTAGACTAATTCCTCCTTTCGAAGTATCTTAGCCTTCTGTGCATCCACCTGATCTCACAGTTACGATTGACCAAGTGGTGTTTTAGATAAGTCGAACTCCTCAGATAAGCTTTGCCCTTTCGTAGCATCCACTTACCCGAGTATGTTCACGAACCCCACGGAAGAGTTTTGCCCTTTCGTAGCATCCACTCAACCTTGGAAATTCTGACTATAAATGCCACATAGAACAAGTTTTGAATACAAACAAATGAAACTAAAAGATATTACAAAATTATATAATACAAGAAAATACCTTCCACCGAATGAAGAGTTTAGCTACGAATATCCATAGAGGTGGATACCATAGCTAAATACTCGGGGGTTTTTGAAAACAGTAAGAGGGAAAGGGGTGGAATACTCAAGAACCAACAGGAGTATTCCCAATTTCCTACTGAATACTCAAGAACCAACAGGAGTATTCTCTATAGTATAATACTCAAGAACAAACAGGAGTATTATTTCATAAACCGAACAAACTTACAAAGTGACCAAACTTAGAGAGATAAGTGTTTTTGTGTATGGATTGATGATACAAATGGGAGGAGGGGTGCTTGTATTTATAGGCCAAGGGAGGAGGAATGGAGGGTGGAGATGGAGGCATGTGGAGGAGCATCCAAGGGTGGAGATGGAGGAGCTTGTGGAGGAGACAAGTGGCATAAGGGGAGGAGCCTCCCAAAAGCCGCCGGTTGCCGGTCCAAAGGGGAGGAAGAGGAGGTGGCTTGGCCACCCTTTGCCAAAGCCACCGGTCATCCCATGGAGGAGGAGGGGGAAGCCACCCAATGACTCATCCATTTCACCCAAGCCACCGGTCACCAATGCATATGGATGAATCTTGACAGTTTTGTACAGTCTTTACAAAACTATCTGTCCAATTTCACTCCAGGCTGTCTTTGATAATTCCTCATTTGGATTTAATTTGAGTAATTCATCGTCAGGATCTTGAGATTTCTTCGTTCAGTGCTTGATCTTGACCTTCAATTGACTCTTGATATCTTTTCAGCATAAAATCCTCTCCTTAGCGTGTTTTCACTTTTATCTCTCAATTGCCCTGTGGAAATATTTCGGGACTAACACGTAGAAGTTAGATAGACAAACAGTCTAATTTGGTGGGTTTAACTGTATTTATGATGCATACAATTATGGTCCATCAGACGGCATACAAAACACCAATTGGAACCTCCCCTTTCGGCTTGTTTATGGGAAGGCATGCCATCTCCTGGTGGAGTTAAAACATAAAGCTTATTGGGCACTCAAGAAATGCAACCTGGACTTGAAAACTGTCGGATTGGATCGAAAACTTCAGTTATGCGAGCTAGAGGAGTTACGGCTCGAAGCCTATGAAGGGCAGTCAGACTACAAAGCCAGGACAAAACTATACCATGACAAATTCATCCTCCGCCGCTCATTTGAGAAAGGACAACAAGTGCTGGTGTACTCCTCACGACTGAAGTTAATGCCCGGGAAACTTAAATCTAGATGGACCGGCCCCTTCACAATAACTAAAGTGTTCAATCATGGGGCAGTTGAGCTGGAAAGCCCGGACAATGGAAGCAGATTCACGGTGAATGGGCAGTGAGTCAAACACTATCACGGCGAGGTTGACTTAACTCCGCAAAACTATGACCTAGCCATACCACCAGACATTGTGAACACCGCTGATCTCAGTACGCTAGTTTCTGACCAACCAAGAGAGATCGAGAGTGTAATTAAACTAGCAGCAATGGTTGAAAGATCCGTACCAACTTGGAAAAATGGAAAGAAAAACCACCGAAACAAAGGAGTCCTGACCCGAGCACATCATCTCACAAGAAATCGGGGAGAGTCAAGGCAAGAATGAAAGTAGGCGCTCCGCAACACTACAACCTGAGCTACCCATGGGATCCCACCTTATGATCCAAGAATGAGGTATCGTCGAGCTAACGACGTTAAACAAATGCACTGGTCGGGAGGTAACCCGACATCTATCTTACATTTAGTCATTTAATTTCAGTCATTTAGTTTTTTGCCTTAAAACATTCTCACCTTTCCTGTATATATTTGCTTGCATAAACTTTTGAACTAAGTCATGCTGTGAGGCGCGCCTTCGTTCAAAAGTGTGGGGTGAGAACCACCTTTGTACATAGTTAATTAACATGTTTTTTCTTTTCCTTTTCCCTTAATATTACCTTTTTGAAAATATGAACTTGAGAATGTGAAAAAGATAGATCTAAATTCATGCATTTACCTTGTGAAAATTCAACTGTTTAAAAACTTAGGATGTAACTTCTCATTTGTCCCTTTGTGCTGAGATATACAGGGGATGTGGAGTTGATATAAATTGCCCTAGAGAGGCTTGGCAAGCAGTCGAAGGACTGAATTTCACTATATGGTTTACGAAGTCAGTGGAGGCTGCACTTCGGGTTTCAAAGAAGATCAGAGTCATCTCCGCCGTGCAGCATTTATGCAAGAGGCGGGATGGGAATCAAACCGTCCTATCTCTAGTCAGAGTAGCCGGGAAAATAGATGAGCAACCCTCATCTTGACCCGCGCGAAACGGCAAGGATGAGAAAGAGCGGGGAGGTATTTCCATATGCTCTTGGGCGATGATTGGACCTCCCAAAGAAAGGTTGAGAAAATGGACTAGCAAGTCACAAAGAAGCAAAAGCTCGAAGAAGCTAATCAAAGGCCAAAAGCCAAAATTGTGAAGGTTTTAACCGAACAAAAGTGAAGAAACTCCAATTCAACATCAAAGGCCAAAGGCCAATTCACTTCAGAAGTTGTCCCTCACCAAAAAGAAATTTAAGTGCTCAACTCAGTGAAACTCGAACCGAATCATGTGCTAGAGAAAGCGACAAGTTAACCATATAATGCGAGTTGGTCCCGAGAATGCAGTCCAGGAGCATGAAAAGGGCTATCTCCCGAAACATCCAAATTAAATTGCATCTCTGCTCGAAGGTACAAGTATCAAGTTTCTTCTAAGTATTTACACGGTTCAGTTTGGTAATAAGTAAGTATTGCATGAATTAGGACAAATCTAGTCCCACAATCTCACTTTCCTATTTGAAGTTTTTACTTGGATTGTGTGCATCCCTTAAATAGCATTGTTCGGGACAAACAACTAAAAGTGTGGGATGATCTGATGGACCATATTTATATGATTCATTAAGACAGTTAAACCCACCAAATTAGACTCTTTGTCTATTTAACTTTTGCTTGTTAGTTCCACTATTGTTCTATGGGCTATTTCGAGGTCTAGAGATGATACGAGCTAAAATGGAGTTTTAAAGCTGAAAATGGATTACGAGTCAGGACACGACCAGATTCTGACTGTACAACTTTCATGATCTTAACCTGGAATCACTCAAACAAGTCATACTGAAGGGCAACCAAAGTCAGACCGGAGCTGAAAGGACCCGATGGCTTTTGGGGAAAAGATCACAAAGCTCTCACCCACTCCCCTCCACCTCACATGGCCGGCGGCTTCAAGGAGGAGAGGACATGTGGCCGGCGGCTATGGGGAAGAAACACCTCGCCCCGATGGCTTTTGAGCTCTCCACCCTCCTCTTGCCAAGTGTCTCCTACTCCTCCACATCTTCTCCTCTTCATTGCCTATAAATAGAGCATCCCTTCATCCTTTGTAAATCATCCCACAATCCTCATTCCACACCTCACACCATAAGCTCTAGCTTCTCTCTAGATTTTGGACACCATCCATGTAAACACACTACTTTGATATTGAAGTTTGATCTTGAGTACTCTTGTCGTTTCTTGAAGTACTCAAGCTTTTCCTTACTGTTCTTGAGTTTACTCCTGTTGGTTCTTGAGTATTCTCCCTCTTACTTTCCTTGTCTTTACTTTCAAAAACTTTACTTTACTGTCTTTCAAAAACCTTTACTTTTCCAAGTACTTAGCTATGATATCCACCTCTATGGATATTCGTAGCTAATCCCTTCATTCGGTTGAAGGGGTGTACTTGTATCATAAAATGTTTGAGACCCTTCTCTTAGTGCCTCTTTGTGTTCAGAACTTGTTCTATGTGCCATATATTCGGTTAGAACACACATGGTTGAGTGGATGCTTGAAATGGCAAAACTCTTCCATGTGGTTCGTGAACATACACGGTTAAGTGGATGCTTGAAATGGCAAAGCTTAATCGTGGAGTTCAACCTTTCTTAAACACCACTTCGTTGATCGGAAATGATTGATCAGGTGGATGCACATAGGCTAGTATACCTTGAAATGGGGTGCTAGTCTAAATAGAACAAGTGCTCTATGCCTTGAAATGGGCTAGACAGTGTGGCAAGTCAAGTGCTTGAAATGGCCTTGATACACTTTTGAACACTTAGTATGATCATTAGAGGTCAATGATAAACGAAAATATGATACAAGGCCCCTGAAACCGAATCTTTCCTTTAATCAAGACATCACCTGTTACTTTACTTTCAGTACTATTATCAACTGCTTACTTTCAGCACTTTAATTTCCGCAAGTCTTGTCCTTCAAGCACTTTAATTTTCGCACTTTAATTTTACTACAGACTTGTTCAACATCAATCCATCACAACTTTGGTGCGCAACACGCTTGAGACACAGCGCGCGACAATCCAAAAGTGTGTTTGTGGTTGATATTGAACTGGACTATTCCAGCACTTTATTTTCAGTTATTACCTTTCAGTACTAAAATCACAACCAACCCCCAACTGTCTTATTTTTCACTTTCAAAAGAACACCTATCAACTAATTCCTTCGTTGATTTAATTATTTTGTTGGTTTAGGTCTTGAATTGTACTCTCGTCCCTCGCATATCAGTCATATTGCTTCTTTGATTCTCCAAGCAACATCACATAAGGTATGTATATATATGTTTAGTTATTTTGTTCATGTTTCATGATTTATGCTTGTCAATTCTTTCTTAACTTATGTTTTAAAATCCAGCGTTCTTCTGCTTTTGATCATTGCATTCCTCAACCTACTACTACATTTCTCCTCTCTCGATTTTGCACAAGGTTCACACCCTCCCAATGTTCTTACAATTGTGTATTTCCTTATTTTCACTGCTTCTTGTAGTGTTTCGTAGAAATGATTGTATTGATACTTGTCCATATTCCGTATGGTATTCTATTATATTATACATAAAAATTCCATTTACATTTTCTATTATACTATATATAAAAATTAATTTCATATCATTAATCAAATTCAACATGCAGGAATATGATAACGTGGTATGTGATACTTTGCCATTTACCGACAATGATGAAATAGATGGCTTGCCCCTGTATTGTCAACTTTTAAATGAGGTGTGGACACAGGTGAACAGACATATGCTTATAGTAGACGTCGACCAGAATGTGTTCGATGGTGACGACTACGGTATCACTGTGAGCACAGATGACCTAAAGGAACTATTCAAGCTAGCAGCATTGGGAACTTTACTTGTAAATTATATATATGGTAATGCTCACGATTATTTTTTGATGATCATTTGTCCTAATGCATGGTCAAACTAACACATATTTTTTACTTTGTAATTCTTTATACAATTAGATGATGGGTTGGGATATTAAGTTTGGTTTCTTCAATCCTTCCATCATGACACCGTCAATTAATAGAGATGAGAGGTTAATGACGTTTGTAGCAAGGTTGAGTATGCCGGACTGAGATCGCAATTTCGCTACTTCCTACATTACGTGGATCACGCACGGTAAGTTCATAACTTAATGATCATGTTTTATATGCTTTTTTGAATTCATTTTTTTAATTTAGTTTGTTTTGTTAGGTGACATTGGATGTTATGTGTCATCTTCCCTAAACAACATATAGTGCATTGGCTTGATCCATCGGAAAATGCTAAAGTAATAAACGTCGATGCAAAAGATTTGGTGGACACGTAAGTTTTAGACTCACTTTTATCTTGTAACTTGTATATTAACAATCACTAATTATGTTATGTTATTCATTTTAGGGGAATGTGCCGATACTATCAAGGATATATACCGAGAAATACACAAAGTGTACAATGGAAGATAGTTGAGGTACGAAGTCTCATATTTACTATCTTTTTAATAGCTTTAGCATTAATAAAGTGTGTGATAAGAGATTATTGATCGTGCAGTGTCCAAAACAAACGTCGGGTTACTTATGCGGTTATTATATTTTGAATTATATTCGGGACATAATCCAGTTTATACGAGCTAATAACGGAGCGGAGATTGATGATCTTAGCCAAGTAAGCTTTTAGACTTGTATTATTCATTTAGTTGTAGTTGACTTTGGTTGGTTTTGAACTCATTGGAACTTTATTGTATTGATTTACTTTTCTCTTGCTTTTCATTGTTTGTAGTGTTTTCCTCATGGAAGACAATCATACGAAGACTCGAAGATCGATGAAGTAAGGGAAATAAATGCCGCCTATTTGTATGGTTATATAAGCGATCATTACCCAATCGGTATAGGACATCAACTTTTGTGTTGTTGTATTGTATTACGAATATTAACTTTGTTGGCATTGTTGTATGAAAGAAGATGTACTTGTATAAAATGATTGTCTCTTTGATCATTGAAATGAAAGTATCTCGATGTTGAGCAGCAGTGTAATTGTAATTGAACAGCAGGTTATTGATGTTTGTAAAAAATTTAGATGGATTTGAGCTATTAGAAGCCAAATCTGCCAAATTTTTTAAGACATTATGCATCGGTTCTACTATAACCGATGCATAAGGTCAGACAAAAAAACCGATGCATAATGTATGAACATTACGCATCGGATCAAAATCAATGCATAATCTCTTCAATAATCGATGTATAATCCCTTATTTGTAGTAGTGTTGATCGAAAGCAACTTGAGTAACCACTAGGATGTTTTTAACTTCTTATGTAGCATCAGATGAAGAGGACCGAGACGATTTGCAGGTCCAGCTGTGATGTGTTCTGCACAGAAAAACTGCACATGGAGAGGGGTACAATTAAATTAATTATTTTCCAGAATGTTTCAAACCGTATATAGTTTATGTTATGGCATCTGGGAATCAGAAACAACATGACTCGATGAGATTTGAGAAGGAAGCCATCCTGGTCCTGGCCCAATGATGTGGGCGACTGTAACTTCAACAAATTGATTTTAATGTTGCAATTGTGCACATTGGAGGACTATTCATTGTGAAATGCCAGTGGGACATGTCGGTCATTGAGCTGTCTAAGCGATGGTTAGCACTTAACTATCTAGCAACTAGAACTAAAGCATTATTATTAGGTGTTTTATTAATAATTGAAAAATGTTCGCAATGGAAAGAAAATCAAAAAAATAAACAGATATGAATCATCTGTACATCTGGCAGCCAATTTGGGCGCAGCTCAGCTCGGCTCAACTCACAAGCCAGAAAAAATGTAGTAAACCCCAAACTAAAAGTTGCAATTTTAAGCAGTTGTTTAGTGTCGACTTTGTTAGTTGGCCAGCTTTACGTTGGACGGTCCTCCTGTATAGTTTGTATGACGTGTAAACTTTATCACACAAAAAATTGCAATTTTACAAACGACTAACCTAAGCCTAGCCGTGAAATCTCAACGGCGTCCAATTCTTGTCGGTGGCGCCTGTTTACAGCTGCTTACAATTTGTTTTCTTTTGAAATAAAAAAAAGTTGAAATAAATAAATAAATCAGCGAAGGTGAAGTAAAGACCCACAATCCATTCGCTTTCTCTTTCTTCTTCCTCCCTCATACGACATCTCTGCACCAGATGCAGTCCGGTGCTCCTCCGCAGATCAGCTGTCTACTAATCAAGGTTCCTATTCCAACCCCCTTTTTGACTTGCAATATTCGTTTTTTTGTATATATTTTACTGACGACGATTGCTGTTTCATTTGTGATAAACCCGCACCAAATTTTATGTGTGCGGAGTTTCGACTCTTGGAATTTTTTCCACTGTTTGACTTTGTTAGTGAATGAGAGTGGCGAAGTCTCCTGGTATATGACAAGTCAGCGTGCTACTGTAGAAGTGGCTAATTTATATCTCGGATCTGGAATTGGCTCCATCTGACGTGTCCGAGATTCGACTTTGATCTCGGATGCATTTTGATTAAAATCTACAAATATTGATCTTGGTGTGAATGGATGCATTGATTCGAATTACCAATGCCTTAAATCTCTGTATTGGTTGCTTGATCTGCATGTCTTGACATTTCTTTGGTATATAATGTTTCACAGGTTTCATTGACTCTTTGCTGACAGTATTCTGGTCAGATCTGGGCAAGGAGGAAGCACAATTCCATATTTTATAGGAAAACAGTGACAGCCAGTGACAATGGCTGCAACTGTAGGCTGGAGGATTGCTGGAAACAATGGCAGCAGCCTGGGAAATGATCCGGTAATTCATTACTTGTGCTTCTGTTGGTTTAGGTAAACTTCTAGTCTAATGAAAATATGAGATAGTAATTTAGGATTGTTAGGTCTAATGTGAATTTTACAACTTGGAGATTAGATAGTTATCACGGCTATGGTTCCTCCTGCAGCAACTGTTAACTGGTGCCTATTGTAAATTGTCAACATGGTTGTTTTAAAAATATCACTGGATTCAGTTATGAGCATAAATAAAACTAGTAAACTCACAGTTTAATTGACTTTACTTATATTCAGTTTTTTACTGATTAGATTCAGATATTCAGAGAAATTAATTTATGCTTGACCCTCCTTACAAAAATGTTGATTTATGCTTGACCCTCCGAATTGGTTTATTGGCTATTGAGTGACTTATGAATTTAAAATTGCTGTAAGTTCTTCCCAGCTTCTTTCTTATTTAAAAGTTCCTGTCTTACATGTTTGTGAATGCAGGAAAGAAATGGAGATTCAAAACTCAATGAGTTAGAGCCGCCAGCACCCCATGCAGCTACGAAGATGGGTTTAAGGTCAGTTGATTATTAATGATTCACGTAAGTGGGTCATGCCAATATTGGGAATTAACCACACTTGATGCAAGTTCCATGATAGAGGTTTCTTCAATTAACTTGAGATGAGCCACATGTGTGGCACATGACAATCACGTTTGAAAAGCTACCAGATATATATTTAAAAAAATCTGCTCAGATATTCACTCTGCAGGCGTGTATTTGGCTGGATCTAGTTTTGTTTGCCTCTACTATTCAGTTTGATATGTTATCCTTAATCAGGTGGCTTCATATGTGTTTAAACATTTCTTTTTACACTCCCTTCCAGGGAACGGACTAGTAGTAGTATGGAAGACCCCGATGGAACGTTGGCAAGTGTGGCCCAATGCATTGAGCAGTTGCGGCAACATTCTTCAACAGCACAAGAAAAGGAAAATTTACTGATGCAGTTGTTGGAACTCATCATCACACGTGAAAATGCCTTTAGTGCAGTTGGATCTCATTCTCAGGCAGTTCCTGTATTAGTTTCACTTCTTCGCTCAGGATCTCTTGGAGTTAAACTGCAAGCGGCTAGTGTTTTGGGTTCTCTTTGCAAGGAGAATGAGCTGAGGGTCAAAGTGTTGCTTGGTGGCTGCATTCCCCCTCTACTCAGTCTCCTGAAATCTAACTCTGCTGAAGGCCAAATAGCTGCAGCAAAAACAATTTATGCTGTATCTCAAGGTGGGGCTAAGGATTATGTCGGATCAAAAATTTTCTCAACTGAAGGAGTTGTGCCTGTTCTGTGGGAACAGCTGAAAATTGGACGGAAGGCTGGGAACTTGGTTGATAGTTTACTGACAGGTGCTTTGAGAAACTTGTCTAGCAGTACTGAAGGATTTTGGTGTGCTACAAATCAAGTCGGAGGAGTGGATATATTAGTGAAATTACTTGCGACTGGACAAGCAAGTACGCAAGCAAATGTATGCTTTCTTCTCGCTTGCATGATGATGGAAGATGCATCGGTCTGTTCTAAGGTTTTGGCTGCGGAGGCCACTAAACAGCTACTTAGTCTCTTAGGACCTGGTAATGAACCCTCTGTCAGAGCTGAAGCTGCAGGTGCTCTTAAATCTCTTTCTGCTCAGTGTAAAGATGCTAGACATGACATAGCGAACGCAAATGGAATTCCTGCATTGATAAACGCTACAATAGCACCTTCAAAAGAATATATGCAGGGCGAGCATGCACAAGCCTTACAAGAAAATGCAATGTGTGCTTTGGCAAATATTTCAGGTGGTTTATCATATGTCATTTCAAGCCTTGGCCAAAGCCTCGAATCGTGTACATCACCTGCGCAGATTGCCGATACATTAGGAGCTTTAGCTTCTGCGCTTATGATATATGACGATAATGCTGAATCTACTAGAGCATCAGATCCTATAAATGTTGAGCAGACGCTGATCAAGCAGTTTAAGCCTAACTTGCCTTTCCTTGTGCTTGAACGAACAATTGAAGCTCTGGCCAGTTTGTATGGCAGCTCTGTATTAGCCAACAAACTTGAAAGTTCTGATGCTAAACGGTTGCTTGTGGGTCTTATCACAATGGCCACTGGGGAAGTCCAGGAAGAGCTCATTCGTTCGCTTCTAGTCATGTGCAATAGTGAGGGCAGTCTATGGCACGCTCTTCAAGGCCGAGAGGGGGTCCAACTGTTAATATCTCTTCTTGGACTTTCTTCAGAACAGCAACAGGAATGTGCAGTTGCACTGCTTTGCTTGCTATCTAATGAAAATGATGAAAGTATATGGTCCATCACTGCTGCCGGTGGCATTCCTCCACTTGTGCAAATTTTGGAGACAGGATCTGCAAAAGCCAAAGAAGATTCAGCTATAATCCTTGGCAACCTGTGTAATCACAGTGAAGATATACGAGCTTGTGTGGAGAGTGCTGATGCTGTTCCGGCTCTTTTGTGGCTGTTAAAGAATGGAAGCTCGCACGGAAAAGAGATTGCTGCAAAAACATTGAACCATTTGATACATAAGTCAGATACTGCAACTATCAGTCAGCTCACTGCATTACTAACCAGTGATCTTCCGGAATCCAAAGTATATGTTTTGGATGCTCTAAAAAGCATGCTGTCTGTGGTTCCCCTTAGTGATATCTTGCATGTTGGAAGTGCCGCAAATGATGCAATTGAGACGATGATTAAAATATTGAGCTCTAGGAAAGAAGAGACTCAGGCAAAATCAGCGTCTGCTTTAGCTGGAATCTTCAACATTAGGAAGGACTTGCGAGAGAGTGGTATTGCTGTAAAAACCCTCTGTGCAACCATGAAGCTTTTGAACACCGACTCTACGAAAATCTTAGTGGCGGCCTCAAGTTGCCTTGCTGCAGTTTTCCTCTCAATAAAGGAGAACCGTGATGTGGCTGCTGTGGGGAAAGAGGCACTTTCACCATTGATTGTGCTTGCCAATTCTTCATCCCTGGAAGTTGTGGAGCAAGCAATATGTGCATTGGCAAACCTTCTTCTGAACACTGAGATATCACTTAAAGTTACTGCTGAAGATATTATCTTGCCTGCAACGAGGATTTTACGAGATGGTGACCAAGCAGGTAAGACTCATGCAGCTGCAGCTGTAGCGCGTTTGCTGAAGTCCCGTCAACTTGATAGCCCACTGACAGATTGTGTAAACTCCACTGGAACCTTTCTTGCACTGGTTTCGTACCTCAAATCTTCTAATGGTGGGTCAACTGCGATATCTGAGGCTCTCGATGCACTTGCTTTCTTTTCAAGATCCGACAAAGTCGTAGATGATGTTAAACCTGCATGGGCTGTCTTGGCTGAGTTCCCAAAAAACATATCACCCATAGTTCTATCTATCTCTGATGCAGCACCCTTGTTGCAAGATAAGGCTATTGAAATTTTGTCACGCCTCTGTCGAGACCAACCTGGCGTGCTAGGAACTACAGTTGTAGATGCTTCTGGATGTATTATGGCCATTGCCAGAAGGGTGATTAGCTCTAATAACACAATGGCTAGAGTTGGAGGTACTTCCCTTCTTATTTGTGCTGCAAAAGTTAGCCATCAAAGGGTAGTGGACGAGTTACACCAGGCCAATCTAAATACCCTTCTAGTTCAGTCACTCGTTTCTATGTTTAGCTCTATTCCATCACCTACTTTGGGAATCCAAGGTGGCAATAACCTGGAGGCAATTAGAATTAGCAGGCACGCGGATGAAGAAAGTAAGGATGATGAAGCTACTAAAAGCACATCATATATTAGTGGTTCTAATTCTGCTGCATGGTTACTATCGGTTTTGGCGTGTCATGATGGCAATGGTAAAGCTACAATCATGGAGGCTGGAGCAGTTGAAGTCCTTTCAGACAGAATTTGCCAAACTTATTTCCACTTTTCTCAGGTAAATGCTCTACTTTCATTAACAAGATACTCAGTATGGTAGATGTATATGTCCTTGACATGAATGGTGGATGGCAGTCTTCTTGCAATGAACTAGTAACTTGAAATTAATTATATTTTTTTGCTTTACATGCCCAACTGAATCTTCCTCCAGCTTTCTGCAATATCATTGACTACAGTAGTTTCATTTCTGCTCTGTAAAAATTTGCAGGGAGATTTTGAAGAAAATAATGGCATTTGGATTTGTGCTTTACTATTGGCTGTTC
>JAUCNB010000093.1:0-125000 GCA_033675215.1 Rhodiola kirilowii
GACTTGTCCCAAGATCAGTCCAAAGGAAAGAACCGAGCTGATCACAAGGAGACGCATGGAACACTCGGTGGTGGAAAGACCCGCAGATCACCCGTCCAAAACCATGACTATTCACCAGTAACTCAAAGGATAGATCGGCGCACTTGCTGGTACTGCAACCAGATGGGACACATCAAGATGAAGTGTCGCCTGTTTCTTGCGGAACAACGTGCTTTCCAACAACGGACCACATCACGACAGAAACAAGTCTGGGTTCAAAAGGCAGACCAAACCGTTTGCATGGTGGCCTGTTACTCCTCAAGCTACACATCGCAAGACAGTTGGCTCTTCGGCAGCGGATGTTCCGCCCACATGACAGGTAACTCTCAATATCTTACCCATATTAGACCTGTTGAGCAGATGTGGTTTGTCACCTTCGGGGATGGTGGAAAGGGTCAGGTGATCGGCTGTGGGACATTGATGGTTCCGGATCTCCCTGCACTCAAGAACACCCTCCTTGTCGAAGGTCTGACAAGGAATCTTATCAGCATCAGTCAACTGTGCGACGATGGACACTATGTGTCATTCTCTAGCTACTCATGTCTTGTACTAGGACAGAATGGTGATACATTAATGAAAGGAAAGAGGGATGCCAACAACTGCTACACTATTAGGATGGGTCTAACAGAATCAAGGAACGACGAGAACCGTGGCCAGCAACCGGTTGCTTTTACCTGTGCAAACACTCAACATAGCTTTCTGCGAGGGGGAGTGGATAAGACCTTGCACACAAGATATGATTGGAGATGCGCACAAAGCCATGTTGCCGGGTGTCCCAAGAAACTGTTGAATCAGAAGGTGACACAGTTTTAGAAACATGCCAGGAATCACACAAGGAGAGATGAATATGGAGGGCATCAGAAGATGGTCACTCAAAGATATACCAAGACCCTTCTCAACTCATATGGCTTCTCACGGCTCGGAACACCCAGATCCTCTGTGGATCTCGGTGGTATTATCCACTGATTGCATCCAACGGTGGTCAGTCATAGTCAAATCTCCAGCTGAACAGTTGGACTGACCACCTAAGGAAAAGAGCCGGAACAGAAGTCTCGACAGCTTGGAAAATATGTTTTAAATATCCTTGAAGATTTTTTTCGGATTATGCGGAAATAGACAGTTTTGGAAAGCTGAAGAGTCACATAGAAAAATTTGATTTTGAAAAATCAAATTCATTCCCTGAGTATCGTCTTCTCACTCTCGTCCCCAAAACCCTAGAACGAAACTCTCCTTCTCAACTGCTCCTTCCTCAACCGAAAATGGTGAACACCAGGAAGTCAGCAAAATCCAGTGCTAAATCTGTGGAGAAAAGCAAAGAAAGCATGCAGACTTCAAAGGCGTTGGTGGCGAAATCAAAAATTCCGAAATCAAAAGCTGTGAAGATGAAAAAGGCGTCGCCTTTACACTCCGTCACCGAATCTTTGGCCAAAGAGAAGTCTGCTGAAGGAGTTACCACTGCAATTCCTCAGCCGGTCACAGTGGATTCAACTCCACAAGTTCGTCCGCAAACTAAGGTAAATCCCACTATTCCTTCTGATTCTGCGAATATCTCCGTTGTTGAAAAATCTGTGTTGAATGAAGAAGTAAGTGTGGAGGTTGAGATGGTTGTTAAGTCGGTTGACGGTGATGAAGCCAGAAGGGTTGTAATTGGCGATAATAATGATAAGGATGTTAGTGGTGTTAAAGCTGTTGGTGTTGAAACCATGTAGGGCGATGCTTGGCGGTGATGATGATAGAAATCTTGAGAGTGGTAGGGCTGTGGCGGTTGACAAAGCCGGTAGTGCGGTTATTAAAAAAGAAGTCTGTCAAGAGTGTGGAAGAAGAGGAACCCAGCAAGGGGGCTGGAGGCTCAGGAACGTGGAGGGAAAAGATCTTTGCAACATGATACATTCCTCCGAAGGCTGGTCGCAGGAACAAGGTTAAGCGGGCCAGTGACTCTCCCAGAAAATATCTAGCCCAGATCTATGCCACTCGAGGGAGGAAGATTGCAATGTCCGATGAAGAAACAAAGAGGTTTATTAAGTCCTCGGGGAAGAGGAATTTGGTGATCAATGATGCTGATCCGTCTGAGAATCAAGGAGGAATCACTGAAGAAGGTTCTGGTATGCATGATGAGGCTATGGCAGAGGAGATTAATCCATCAGGAAAGACAGATGTGTTGAAAGAATCAGACCCAGCAGAAAAGGATGAGGAGTTGGAGAAGTTATACAAAGACATTGATGATGTCATGGAAGACCTGGAAAAGGAGAAGGATCAGGAAGTGGCAAGTCTGGAAGAAGCTCAGTATGATCAGGCTGTTGGGGCAAAAGAATCTAAAGCAGAAAAAGCTACAAGTGTTCCAACTATGGAACAGAATGTTCAGTCTGGTGTTGAGACTAGAAGGCTGCAGAGAAAGCTACAAGCGGTTCAACTGTGGTACCATCTGTTCAAACCGAAGCTCACACAGCACCAGTCTTAGAAGAAGGTCTGCGTAACCAGGCAGTTGAAGCAGAAGAGTCTGCTGCTGAGAAGGTCTCAAGAGTTCCAATAGTAGAACAAAGTGTTCAGACTGAAGTTGAGACGGGAGTAGTTCCAGAGTCAGTGATGAGTGAAGAAACAGTGGCAGTTCAAGATGATCGTCGTAGGGATCATTTGGAGGAAGATGGTTCATCCATTCGTAAGGATGCTTCTATGTCAGCAGCAAAAGGTGTTACCCTTTCAGAAGATGACCAAGACAGTGTTCCCCTTGTCAATCTCAAAAGGACAACAAAGGAAAAGGAAAAGAAAAAGGTGGTCTTTGCTAAGACTACAAAGGAACCAACTCAGAAGGTTGCTGAAGTCAGCAGTGGTGCAGGGGGAGCTGGCTCTTCCAAGAAAAGGAAGCGCGTTGCTGCAGTTCCCATCTCTGAAAATGTTGGGAGATGTGAAGTCCTAGCCCATGAATCTGAGACTGTCCCAGCCGGTAAGGTCAAGAAAGGAGTGTGGTTCGTGACCAAAGAAGCTGCGTTGAAATGGGAATGTGTGCTAAAAAGGAAAATCATACCGGAGAGGCTGCTGGATGCATCAAGTTATAAAGGGAAAAAAGTGGTTGAGGTGCTTAAAGAGTCGGATCTGTTCTGGACGTTGGACAGATGCAAGCCGTTCAACGAACAGCTGGTGCATGAGGCCATGGCAAACTTGCTTCCAAAGTTTGGGGTCATTGGAGAGGCAGAGTATGAGGTCTTCTATGTTAGAGGAAGAAGGATCAAGATTGATCCAGAGCAGATTAATGTATACTTCTCCATGGACGACCCATCTGTTGATGAAGAAGAATCCAACTTTGAGAAGATAGTGAGCACCATCACTGCAGGCTCTGTTCAGTGGAGGCCTGAGTCAGTTGTGCATACAGCGGATCTGTCTACATTCTATTCAATGCTGTTTTTCATAGCGGTGTTCAACTGGAGGCCGTCTACTCATCGCTCTACTGTCAACAAGGACATGGCCCAACTAATTTATCAGATAGGGAACAAGCTGAAGTTCAACCTGGGTAGAATAATGTTCAAACAGATTGCTGAACATGCTACATCGATGAGAACTCTGCACCAGATCTGCTTCCCATCTCTGATGTATGAGTTGATCATCCTTCAAGCCCCAGATTTGAAGGCCTCGCCTGACCTTCTCACAAAGGCACCCAGTAAGTTCATCGTCGACCACAAGTTGTTCAAAGGACGTCACGTGAATGATCTCAAGAAGGAGAATCAGAAAGGAAAGGGTGCAGTGGAGTCAAGTCAAGGGGGAGTCAGGATGGGCCGGGATGAGAGGAGTGAGCTGTTCAGAGATCTGAATATAATCATCGAAGTGGACAAGGAGCAACGCAGGCAGATCAACAAGCTTGCTAGAGCCCTCAACTTTTCGAGTGACGATGAGTCCGAGACCACAGCTTCTGAGGATGATTTAATTGAAGAAACGTCTGCATAAAGGTCCTCTAAAAACTATCTCCCTGAACTAGTTGCTTAAAACTTTCGTACTTAGTGCTTCTTCTGGCACATTTTGTTAACTGTTTGAACTCGGATCGCACCCCTTGCCAGTTTGTGGCAAAAAGGGGGAGTATTTTGGAGGAGACAATTCTTGTTTCCCTCAAAGTTGTCTACTATCCAGATAGTTAGATAGTCTTAGTTATCTAGTAGATCTGGTTTTGCCAAAATGCCAAGGGGGAGATTGATGTTCCCTTGAAGTGGCATGTATTTGGCAAAACGTAGTTAGACAGTTCGAGCAGGTGTTCAGGGGGAGTTCAAACAATATCCTGGTACTTCTGTACAGCGTGATCAAGACGCGAGGATATTTCCCGGAAGATATTGGACAGCGAAGATTTCGACAAGTTGAAGTCGGCCTGTGACTTATTCGAGCATTAGATATTCGAATGAATATCTACATTGAAGATGGCGCGACTTACTTGGAAAGAAGACTTCGAATATTCTTCAAATCGATTTGTGAAAGATATACAAATATTTAGGAATCAATTCCGAAATATTTGATGGGATTATCTTGTGCGAATTAGGGTTTCGCTCGAGCATATAAATACAATGCAAGGGCAACCCTAATTTCTATTACTTTCAAGATCAAAATATACACGAGTATATACTATCGATTGGGAAGGAAGAAAGCGACGGCCATTTGTGTTGACTCATTGGAAACACATCGGTGGAAGTGCAGTCGGCGCAAGTGCAAACCTGACTGACTGAAGGTGATCAAACTGCCGGACACAACAAAGGTGATCAAAGCTTTCGATAGAAAGCATCCGAGCTTCTGGAGAAGGTCGAGAACGTTCGAACTGCAGGTTCTAAACGAAGGGGATCGAGGGGAATTGCGGTGAACCTCGGTTGCAAATCTGAGAGACGGAGTATTGAGGTTAGGCTATTACAAGGTGCAAGTGTAAGTTCCTGTGGAAACCCTATACTCATAATAAAGATTTGATGTCCCTTTTTTAGGTGTGGGAAACCCCCTGAGTAGGCGGAGCCGAACTGGGTTATCAATCTGTGAGTTCTACTGCTTTTGTTTATTTGCTGAACTGTTGTGATACGAGTTCAAACTCTGCCTTGAACTGTCAGTTGAACTGTTGTGCAAAGAGTTCAAGGTCTGTTGCAACAGTACCCTGGACACAAGCTTGAAAAGGGGACATAATTTCAGACTAACTTGGGACGAACTTAGACAAACCTTAGAATGAGACTAACGTTTGTCTTTGTTCGTCCCAAGTTAGTCTCGTTAGTCTCATTTTAAGGTTTGTCTAAGTTCGTCTTTAGAAAGAGACTAACTTGGGATGAACTTAGACAAACCTTAGAATGAGACTAACGTTTGTCTTTGTTCGTCCCAAGTTAGTCTAGTTAGTCTCATTCTATGGGTTGTCTAAGTTCGTCCTTAGAAAGAGACTAACTTGGGATGAACTTAGACAAACCTTAGAATGAGACTAACGTTTGTCTTTGTTCGTCCCAAGTTAGTCTCGTTCAATGGTTTGTCTATGTTCATCCTTAGAAAGAGACTAACTTGGGACGAACTTAGACAAACCTTAGAATGAGACTAACGTTTGTCTTTTTTCGTCCCAAGTTAGTCTCGTTCAATGGTTTGTCTAAGTTCGTCCTTAGAAAGAGACTAACTTGGGACGAACTTAGACAAACCTTAGAACGAGACTAACGTTTGTCTTTGTTCGTCCCAAGTTAGTCTCGTTAGTCTCATTTTAAGGTTTGTCTAAGTTCGTCCTTAGAAAGAGACTAACTTGGGACGACCTTAGACAAACCTTAGAATGAGACTGACTTTTGTCTTTGTTCGTCCCAAGTTAGTCTCGTTAGTCTCATTTTAAGGTTTGTCTAAGTTTGTCCTTAGAAAGAGACTAACTTGGGACGAACTTAGACAAACCTTAGAATGAGACTAACGTTTGTCTTTGTTCATCCCAAGTTAGTCTCGTTAGTCTCATTTTAAGGTTTGTCTAAGTTCGTCCTTAGAAAGAGATTAACTTGGGACGAACCTAGACAAACCTTAGAATGAGACTAACGTTTGTCTTTGTTCGTCCCAAGTTAGTCTCGTTAGTCTCATTTTAAGGTTTTTCTAAGTTCGTCCTTAGAAAGAGACTAACTTGGGACGAACTTTGACAAACCTTAGAATGAGACTAACGTTTGTCTTTGTTCGTCCCAAGTTAGTCTCGTTAGTCTCATTTTAAGGTTTGTCTAAGTTCGTCCTTAGAAAGAGACCAACTCGGGAAGAACTTAGACAAACCTTAGAATGAGACTAACGTTTGTCTTTGTTCGTCCCAAGTTAGTCTCGTTCAATGGTTTGTCCAAGTTCGTCCTTAGAAAGAGACTAACTTGGGACGAACTTAGACAAACCTTAGAATGAGACTAACGTTTGTCTTTGTTCATCCCAAGTTAGTCTCGTTAGTCTCATTTTAAGGTTTGTCTAAGTTAGTCCTTAGAAAGAGACTAACTTGGGACGAACTTAGACAAACCTTAGAATGAGACTAACGTTTGTCTTTGTTCGTCCCAAGTTAGTCTCATTAGTCTCATTTTATGGTTTGTCTAAGTTCGTCCTTAGAAAGAAACTAACTTGGGATGAACTTAGACAAACCTTAGAATGTGACTAACGTTTGTCTTTGTTCGTCCCAAGTTAGTCTAGTTAGTCTCATTCTATGGTTTGTCTAAGTTCGTCCTTAGAAAGAGACTAACTTGGGACGAACTTAGACAAACCTTAGAATGAGACTAACGTTTGTCTTTGTTCGTCCCAAGTTAGTCTCGTTATTCTCGTTTTATGGTTTGTTTAAGTTCATCCTTAAAAAGAGACTAACTTGGGACGAACTTAGACAAACCCTAGAATGAGACTAACGTTTGTCTTTGTTCATCCCAAGTTAGTCTCGTTAGTCTCATTTTAAGGTATGTTTAAGTTCGTCCTTAGAAAGAGACCAACTTGGGAAGAACTTAGACAAACCTTACAATGAGACTAACGTTTGTCTTTGTTCGTCCCAAGTTAGTCTCGTTAGTCTCATTTTAAGGTTTGTCTAAGTTCGTCCTTAGAAAGAGACTAACTTGGGACGAACTTGGACAAACCTTAGAATGAGACTAACGTTTGTCTTTGTTCGTCCCAAGTTAGTCTCGTTATTCTCGTTTTATGGTTTGTTTAAGTTCATCCTTAGAAAGAGACTAACTTGGGACGAACTTTGACAAACCCTAGAATGAGACTAACGTTTGTCTTTGTTCGTCCCAAGTTAGTCTCGTTAGTCTCATTTTAAGGTTTGTTTAAGTTCGTCCTTAGAAAGAGACCAACTTGGGAAGAACTTAGACAAACCTTAGAATGAGACTAACGTTTGTCTTTGTTCGTCCCAAGTTAGTCTCGTTAGTCTCATTTTAAGGTTTGTCTAAGTTCGTCCTTAGAAAGAGACTAACTTGGGACGAACTTAGACAAACCATAGAATGAGACTAATGTTTGTCTTTGTTCATCCCAAGTTAGTCTCGTTAGTCTCATTCTATGGTTTGTCTAAGTTCGTCCTTAAAAAGAGACTAAATTGGGATGAACTTAGACAACCCTTAGAATGATTCTAACGTTTGTCTTTGTTCGTCCCAAGTTTGTATAGTTCAATGGTTCGTCTAAGTTCGTCCTTAGAAAGAGACTAACTTGGGACGAACTTAGACAAACCTTAGAATGAGACTAATGTTTGTCTTTGTTCGTCCCAAGTTAGTCTCGTTAGTCTCATTTTAAGATTTGTCTAAGTTCGTCCTTAGAAAGAGACTAACTTGGGACGAACTTAGACAAACCTTAGAATGAGACTAACGTTTGTCTTTGTTCGTCCCAAGTTTGTCTCGTTAGTCTCATTTTAAGGTTTGTCTAAGTTCGTCTTTAGAAAGAGACTAACTTGGGACGAACTTAGACAAACCTTAGAATGAGACTAACGTTTGTCTTTGTTCGTCCCAAGTTAGTCTCGTTAGTCTCATTTTAAGGTTTGTCTAAGTTCGTCCTTAGAAAGAGACTAACTTGGGACAAACTTTGACAAACCTTAGAATTAGACTAACGTTTGTCTTTGTTCGTTCCAAGTTAGTCTCGTTAGTCTCATTCTATGGTTTGTCTAAGTTCGTCCTTTGAAAGAGACTAACTTGGGACAAACTTAGACAAACCTTAGATTGAGACTAACGTTTGTCTTTGTTCATCCCAAGTTAGTCTCGTTAGTCTCATTCTGTAGTTTGTCTAAGTTCGTCCTTAAAAAGCGACTAACTTGGGACGAACTTAGCCAAACCTTAGAATGAGACTAACGTTTGTCTTTGTTGGTCCCAAGTTAGTCTCATTCAATGGTTTGTCTAAGTTCGTCCTTAGAAAGAGACTGACTTGGGATGAACTTAGACAAACCTCAGAATGAGACTAACGTTTGTCTTTGTTCGTCCCAAGTTAGTCTCGTTAGTCTCATTCTATGGTTTGTCTAAGTTTGTCCTTAGAAAGAGACTAACTTGGGACGAACTTAGACAAACCTTAGAATGAGACTAACGTTTGTCTTTGTTTGTCCCAAGTTAGTCTCATTCTATGGTTTGTCTAAGTTTGTCCTTAGAAACAGACTAACTTGGGACGAACTTAAACAAACCTTAGAATGAGACTAACGTTTGTCTTTGTTCATCCCAAGTTAGTATAGTTCAATGGTTCGTCTAAGTTCGTCCTTAGAAAGAGACTAACTTGGGACGAACTTAGACAAACCTTAGAATGAGACTAACGTTTGTCTTTGTTCGTCCCAAGTTAGTCTCGTTAGTCTCATTTTAAGATTTGTCTAAGTTCGTCCTTAGAAAGAGACTAACTTGGGACGAACTTAGACAAACCTTAGAATGAGACTAACGTTTGTCTTTGTTCGTCCCAAGTTTGTCTCGTTAGTCTCATTTTAAGGTTTGTCTAAGTTCTGATACGGGGGTTGGTTTCGATCTTCACGACGTAGGATTTTGATGAACTTTAACTATTGGAGCCACTCAAAGAAATGGGGTGATAATAGTGTAACCCGACGATTCTTGATGCCAACCACTGCTAGTGCAATGACCTGCGACAAGTAGACGCCTAACCACACTCTAAGTTTCCTAACCACACAACCACGCACGAAGTTGGAAGCACGGAAAGGTTGCCGTCGAACGACCGCTTCTGCAATATCACTTAAGAAATTACAAGAGAAAAGGGGTAGAGAAATCTCTCATTGATATTGAAATAGCACTTGGCTAAGTTTCATGTAGAAATCAGATTCAAGTAATGTCTATTCTGTTTGTAACAGAAATGAAAATGTGGTACTTATGCTAAGAAAACAATAAATCTTGTGTTTTTGATTCATGTGCAGCCATCCTCAAGTCTTGTGCACCCATGGTTGAGTTTTGTGTAGCCAAATTGGATCTTGTACAGCCATGGTTGAACCTTGTGCAATATTCATGTCTTGATGGCTGCATTAAATTCTTGGGGAGTTGCACCTCCTCTTGGAATTGAGATGTCCATAATGAGGTGTGGAAGGACGAACCCCTATTTTTAGATGTGCACTAAGTGATGGTGCGGAAAGCTTGCTATCATTCTTCATGTCACACTTGGATTTCAGCACATCATATTCTTCATTAATTGATGCTTGTAGGCAATGCACGCCAATAGCTAGGCTTTGATTCTCCTTGTATGCTCCTTTATCTTGAATTTCTTCTGTAGTTAAAAACCTGAGTAAAAGAAGCATTCGAGACTTTGGCAGTATATAATTCTCATTAATATCATCATGAAAGTTAGTTAGGAGCGCATTCACCTCTTGCTGAATTTGTTTGGCACGATTCCTTGTCATGGGACCAAGATAAGCATCCTTAGTCGATGTATCAGCTTGTAGGCGTATAGGGTCCTCATCATCCTCCCCCTCTTGAAAGTGAGTCGTCCTCGACTCTAATTCTTCTTGACCCATATAAGGAGACAAATCAGCTACGTTGAATGTTGGACTCACCGCATAGTCTTCCGGAAGCTCTATTTTGTAAGCATTGTCATTTATTCTCGAAATCACTTTGAATGGTCCATCTCCGCGAGGCATTAGTTTTGACTTGCGTTTCTCTGGAAAACGATCTTTACGCAAGTGTACCCAGACAAGATCACCGGGGTTAAAAGTCACCTTCTTGTGGTTTTTATTTGCCTTTGCTGCATAGTACTCTCCCTTTTTCTCTATTTACTCTTTGGTTTTCTCATGAATTTTCTTCACATATTCAGCACGTTTCGAAGCCTCCATATTACTCCTCTCTTGCAATGGAAGTGGCAGCAAGTCAATAGGTGCAATTGGCTTGAACCCATAAACCACCTCAAAGGGGCACATGCCGGTAGTAGAGTGAACAACTCTATTGTAAGCAAACTCAACGTGTGGCAAGCAATCTTCCCATTCCTTCAAATTTTTCTTGATCATTGTCCTCAATAGTGTTGAAAGAGTTCGATTCACCACCTCTGTTTGTCCATCAGTTTGTGGGTGACACGTTGTCGAAAACAGCAACTTGGTTCCAAGCTTAGCCCACAACGTTTTCCAAAAGTAGCTCATAAACTTCACATCACGATCCGAAACAATTGTTCTTGGCATTCCATGAAGGCGCACGATTTCCCTGAAAAACAAATCAGCAACATGTGAAGCATCATCGCTCTTATGACATGGAATGAAATGTGCCATTTTCGAAAATCTATCAACAACTACAAACACAGAATCCCTCCCCCTCTTAGTCCTAGGCAATCCTAAAACAAAATCCATGCTAATATCTTCCCAAGGAGCATTTGGAACGGGTAGGGGAGTATATAAACCGTGGGGATTAAGTTTTGACTTAGCTTTGTGACATGTAACACATCGTTGCACAAATCTTTCAACATCCTTCCTCATCTTTGGCCAATAAAAATGATCAGCCAACATCTCATAAGTCTTTTCACGGCCAAAGTGGCCCATCAAACCACCTGCAAGTGATTCCTGCACTAACAAGGGTCTAACCGAAGAATCTGGAACACAAAGTTTGTTAGCCCTAAAAAGAAATCCATCATGCACATGATATTTATCCCATCCTTTCCCATCGTGGCATTTCTCATATGGTTCTGAAAAGTTAGGATCAGCAACATACAATTCTTTCAAACTCTCAAGTCAAAGCACTTTTACCTCTAACTGTTGCAACAAAAACATGTCTACGAGATAAAGCATCAGCAACCATATTTTCTTTGCCCTTCTTATACTTCACAACATATGGAAATGTTTCAATAAATTCGACCCATTTAGCATGCCTCCTATTCAGATTAGCTTGACTCTTTAAATGTTTCAAAGCTTCATGATCAGAATGTATAACAAATTCTTTTGGCCATAAGTAATGTTGCCATGTTTCAAGTGCACGAACCAAAGCATACAATTCTTTATCATAAACAGAATAATTCAGTTGTGCACCACTCAATTTCTCACTAAAATATGCAACCGGTTTACGTTCTTGCATCAATACACCTCCAATACCTATTCCACTAGCATCACATTCTATTTCAAAGGTTTTCGTGAAATCAGGTAAGACTAGCAAAGGTGCTTCAGTTAATCGCTTCTTAAGCTCAAGGAAGGCATTTTCTTGTGGCTCATCCCATTTAAAAACAACTCCTTTCTTTGTTAGTTCATTTAATGGTGCAGCAATGGTACTAAAATCTTTCACAAATCTTCTATAGAAACCAGCAAGACCATGAAAACTTCTAACTTGACTTACATTGATAGGAGTTGGCCAATTCTTGATTGCCTCTACCTTTGATTCATCAACTTCAATTCCTTGCCCTGAAACAGCATAGCCAAGAAACACAACCTTGTTTGTGCAAAATGAGCACTTTTCCATGTTAGCATATAACTTTTCTTTCCTAAGAACATCCAACACTTGTTTGATATGATCAAGATGTTCTTCCTTGGACCTACTGTATATCAAGATATCATCAAAGTACACAACAACAAATCTGCCAATATAAGCTCTCAAAACATGGTTCATTAATCTCATGAAGGTACTAGGGGCGTTAGTTAAACCCAAAGGCATGACTAACCATTCATACAATCCAAATTTTGTTTTGAATGCTGTTTTCCATTCATCTCCTTCTTTCATCCTAATCTGGTGATATCCACTTCGCAAATCAATTTTAGAGAAGATAATAGAGCCACTTCGTTCATCTAGCATATCCTCTAGCCTAGGAATAGGATGACGATATCTAACAGTTATATTATTTATGGCCCTACAATCAACACACATACGCCAAGATCCATCTTTCTTAGGAACTAAAATCACAGGCACTGCACAAGGACTTAAACTTTCACGTACATAACCTTTATTTAAAAGTTCTTGTACCTGCCTTTGTATCTCCTTTGTCTCTTCGGGATTTGTGCGGTATGGTGGTCGGTTTGGAAGTGAAGCTCCTGGAATGAGATCAATTTGATGTTCAATGCCACGCAATGGAGGTAAACCCGCTGGAACCTCCTCTGGAAAGACATCCTTGTAATCCTGCAAAACACGAGAAAAGGCACTAGGAAGAGATGTCAAGTCGTTAGTCGATACCAATGTGTCTTTGTACATCAGCACAAAGATCACTTGACTGGTGTTATTCCTCACATCTCTCAACTCAGATTTGGTGGCTAGCATGACGAAATTCTCTCCCTCACTTTTCTGTTTCTCTCTCGTGTTTGTTTTGGGACACTCACTCACTGTTTTGTGGTTTCCGCTCGTATGTTTTTTCTCTCCAACTCTCACACTCACTTTGTTTCCCTCGCTGGCTTTTTGCATATGATCAGTCATAATTTGTTGAGGTGTCATAGGTCGGAGCACCAAATCCTTGCCTTTCCACTTGATTGTGTAATGGTTTGTGCGTCCACAATGTTGCGCTGAAACATCATATTGCCACGGCCTTCCCAATAGTAAATGACACACCTTCATGGGTAGAACATCACACTCAACCGTGTAAATATAATCGCCAATCTTGAACTGAACTTTTACCTTGTGTGTAATCTTCATTTCTCCGCAATCACTTAACCATTGCACATGGTATGGGTGAGGATGTGGCAGCAACTTCAGCTCAAGCTTTTCACACATCTCTTTACTTGCAAGGTTTTGGCAACTTCCTCCATCAATTATTACCTTCGCAACTTTGTCTTGAACTTTTGCTCTTGTTTGGAAAAGGTTGTGCCGTTGACAATTCTCTGAATCTTTCACTTGCACGCTGAGCACCTTGGTAACAACAAGTGAGGCACCTTGCTCTTAATCACAATAATTGTGTTCTTCATCATCAAGAGTATCATTAGCAACTTCGTCTTCCAAATCACTTGCTGATTCATACTCTCCTTCCTCAGTGACGAGCATAGTACGGTTGTTTGGGCAGTCTTTGATCATATGACCACGTCCCTTACACTTGAAACACTCAATGTCTCTACTCTTGGATGTGGATTCAATGGAAGATGAACTAGATGACGCTGATTTGCCTTTCTCCCTTGAAGTTTCAGTTCCACCACTACGAGTGTTGGAACGATTGCCACCTACAGAGTTAGTGGTGATGCCTCGACCAACATTAAATTGCGGTACAAACTTACTTCCACTTGTTGTAGTCCGAGTAGTGAATGAGGTTGATTTGTTCAGCTTTGAGTCATCTTGCAATTGTCGTTCAGCCTTTGAAGCAAGATGCACCAACTCTATGACATTTCGGTAAGGTTGTAGCTCAACAATCCGTTTCACACTTGTGTTCAACCCATACAAGAATCGAGCCATGGACTGCTCCTCATCTTCTTGTATATCGGCACGTATAATAGCCTTCTCCATCTCCTTGTGGTACTCCTCAACAGATTGTTTACCTTGCCTCAAGTTTTGAAGCTTGTCAAAGATGTCTCTTCTATAGTGTCTTGGAATGAATCTCGCCCTCATCTCACGCTTCATTTCTGCCCAAGTAGCAATAGGGAATCCTTCTCCTTCTTCTCGTTGTCGCTGGACTTGTTCCCACCATATAAGCGCATAGTCTTCAAACTCTAATGAAGCCATGGCAAGCTTCTTCTCTTCGGAATAGTTATGCATGCGGAAAATCTTATCAA
This sequence comes from Rhodiola kirilowii, assembly GCA_033675215.1. Taxonomy (NCBI): domain Eukaryota; kingdom Viridiplantae; phylum Streptophyta; class Magnoliopsida; order Saxifragales; family Crassulaceae; genus Rhodiola; species Rhodiola kirilowii. The sequence goes on from JAUCNB010000093.1 coordinate 14,066, forward strand.
CCTTCAACTCCCATGTAAGATAAGCTTCTGGATTAGATCCTCCTTCAAACTTTGGCATAGTAAATTTCAGCTTACCAAACCTTTCCTCATCACGAACAAAGTTTTCACGTTGACGGAATCCAGCATTTCTAAACATGTCACGATCCTCATTGTCAAATTCATCATCAATGTAACCATGGTTCATATTACCTCTTCCACGACCTCGTCCTCGTCCATTGAATGGAGCATTTCTAAAATTATTCCCACGACCAGCAACTACGTTGTTTGTGTTGTTGGCGACATGGTTTCGCCCTCCTTGAGCAATTGGTGCAGCAACCTCTCCATTAGTCCTCTCAGTCTCATCGCCATGCACACTTGCATCTCCCGTGGCTTGTCGTAGTTCTCGAACAACTTGAGCAACTATATTAACTTGCATAGCAGCAAGATTTTGGGTTAGTTGTTGATTAACATTACCCATAAGTTGTTGAAGATCCTCAGATATTCTATCTTGCTTTTCCTCCAATGACTCAATGCTTGCCCGAAACTCTTGACGAAGATGATCACGTAAAGCATTGAAATGGAGACGTGTGATGGGCTGATTGAGTTGTTCAGCGCCATCAATTTCATATTCATCTCCATCACCTGCCATGATTAGCTGTGGAAAACTCTATACTAAAGATAAATGTGTATGAAAGAAAAAAAAAACCTCAAACCTCACTTTCTCTTACCAACCGAAGCTCGTGAAGATTCCAAGTGAGTGCAGATTTGTGTTTTACTTCGGTGATGATGGTTGGTCCAAAAGAGTGAACAATCAAGCGCATACAAGTCGAGAATCACACAAACAATGGCTGATTTTGGATGCACTACTCAATAGACTAGATGAAATCCCTACAAATTCAGCAACTTTTTTTTTTTGCTTTTTTTTTGCTTTTTTTTTGCTTTTTTTTTGCTTTTTTTTTGCTTTTTTTTTGACAGAATTGAAATCAACAAAACTACAAAGGGATAGATGGTACCAATGTAACAATGGCTCTGATACCAGATGATACGGGGGTTGGTTTCGATCTTCACGACGTAGGATTTTGATGAACTTTAACTATTGGAGCCACTCAAAGAAATGGGGTGATAATAGTGTAACCCGACGATTCTTGATGCCAACCACTGCTAGTGCAATGACCTGCGACAAGTAGACGCCTAACCACACTCTAAGTTTCCTAACCACACAACCACGCACGAAGTTGGAAGCACGGAAAGGTTGCCGTCGAACGACCGCTTCTGCAATATCACTTAAGAAATTACAAGAGCAAAGGGGTAGAGAAATCTCTCATTAATATTGAAATAGCACTTGGCTAAGTTTCATGTAGAAATCAGATTCAAGTAATGTCTATTCTGTTTGTAACAGAAATGAAAATGTGGTACTTATGCTAAGAAAACAATAAATCTTGTGTTTTTGATTCATGTGCAGCCATCCTCAAGTCTTGTGCACCCATGGTTGAGTTTTGTGTAGCCAAATTGGATCTTGTACAGCCATGGTTGAACCTTGTGCAATATTCATGTCTTGATGGCTGCATTAAATTCTTGGGGAGTTGCACCTCCTCTTGGAATTGAGATGTCCATAATGAGGTGTGGAAGGACGAACCCCTATTTTTAGATGTGCACTAAGTGATGGTGCGGAAAGCTTGCTATCATTCTTCATGTCACACTTGGATTTCAGCACATCATATTCTTCATTAATTGATGCTTGTAGGCAATGCACGCCAATAGCTAGGCTTTGATTCTCCTTGTATGCTCCTTTATCTTGAATTTCTTCTGTAGTTAAAAACCTGAGTAAAAGAAGCATTCGAGACTTAGGCAGTATATAATTCTCATTAATATCATCATGAAAGTTAGTTAGGAGCGCATTCACCTCTTGCTGAATTTGTTTGGCACGATTCCTTGTCATGGGACCAAGATAAGCATCCTTAGTCGATGTATCAGCTTGTAGGCGTATAGGGTCCTCATCAAGTTCGTCCTTAGAAAGAGACTAACTTGGGACGAACTTAGACAAACCTTAGTATGACACTAACGTTTGTCTTTGTTCGTCCCAAGTTAGTCTCGTTAGTCTCATTCTATGGTTTGTCTAAGTTCGTCCTTAGAAAGAGACTAACTTGGGATGAACTTAGACAAACCTTAGAATGAGACTAACATTTGTCTTTGTTCGTCCCAAGTTAGTCTCGTTAGTCTCATTCTATGGTTTGTCTAAGTTTGTCCTTAGAAAGAGACTAACTTGGGACGAACTTAGACAAACCTTAGAATGAGACTAACGTTTGTCTTTGTTCGTCCCAAGTTAGTATAGTTCAATGGTTCGTCTAAGTTCGTCCTTAGAAAGAGACTAACTTGGGACGAACTTAGACAAACCTTAGAATGAGACTAACGTTTGTCTTTGTTCGTCCCAAGTTAGTCTCGTTAGTCTCATTTTAAGATTTGTCTAAGTTCGTCCTTAGAAAGAGACTAACTTGGGACGAACTTAGACAAACCTTAGAATGAGACTAACGTTTGTCTTTGTTCGTCCCAAGTTTGTCTCGTTAGTCTCATTTTAAGGTTTGTCTAAGTTCGTCATTAGAAAGAGACTAACTTGGGACGAACTTAGACAAACCTTAGTATGAGACTAACGTTTGTCTTTGTTCGTCCCAAGTTAGTCTCGTTAGTCTCATTTTAAGGTTTGTCTAAGTTCGTCCTTAGAAAGAGACTAACTTGGGACAAACTTTGACAAACCTTAGAATTAGACTAACGTTTGTCTTTGTTCGTCCCAAGTTAGTCTCGTTAGTCTCATTCTATGGTTTGTCTAAGTTCGTCCTTTGAAAGAGACTAACTTGGGACAAACTTAGACAAACCTTAGATTGAGACTAACGTTTGTCTTTGTTCATCCCAAGTTAGTCTCGTTAGTCTCATTCTGTAGTTTGTCTAAGTTCGTCCTTAAAAGCGACTAACTTGGGACGAACTTAGCCAAACCTTAGAATGAGACTAACGTTTGTCTTTGTTGGTCCCAAGTTAGTCTCATTCAATGGTTTGTCTAAGTTCGTCCTTAGAAAGAGACTGACATGGGATGAACTTAGACAAACCTTAGAATGAGACTAACATTTGTCTTTGTTCGTCCCAAGTTAGTCTCGTTAGTCTCATTCTATGGTTTGTCTAAGTTTGTCCTTAGAAAGAGACTAACTTGGGACGAACTTAGACAACCCTTAGAATGAGACTAACGTTTGTCTTTGTTCGTCCCAAGTTAGTCTCGTTAGTCTCATTCTATGGTTTGTCTAAGTTTGTCCTTAGAAAGAGACTAACTTGGGACGAACTTAGACAAACCTTAGAATGAGACTAACGTTTGTCTTTGTTCGTCCCAAGTTAGTATAGTTCAATGGTTCGTCTAAGTTCGTCCTTAGAAAGAGAATAACTTGGGACGAACTTAGACAAACCTTAGAATGAGACTAACGTTTGTCTTTGTTCGTCCCAAGTTAGTCTCGTTAGTCTCATTTTAAGATTTGTCTAAGTTCGTCCTTAGAAAGAGACTAACTTGGGACAAACTTAGACAAACCTTAGAATGAGACTAACGTTTGTCTTTGTTCGTCCCAAGTTTGTCTCGTTAGTCTCATTTTAAGGTTTGTCTAAGTTCGTCCTTAGAAAGAGACTAACTTGGGACGAACTTAGACAAACCTTAGTATGAGACTAACGTTTGTCTTTGTTTGTCCCAAGTTAGTCTCGTTAGTCTCATTCTATGGTTTGTCTAAGTTCGTCCTTAGAAAGAGACTAACTTGGGATGAACTTAGACAAACCTTAGAATGAGACTAACATTTGTCTTTGTTCGTCCCAAGTTAGTCTCGTTAGTCTCATTCTATGGTTTGTCTAAGTTTGTCCTTAGAAAGAGACTAACTTGGGACGAACTTAGACAAACCTTAGAATGAGACTAACGTTTGTCTTTGTTCGTCCCAAGTTAGTATAGTTCAATGGTTCGTCTAAGTTTGTCCTTAGAAAGAGACTAACTTGGGACTAACTTAGACAAACCTTAGAATGAGACTAACGTTTGTCTTTGTTCGTCCCAAGTTAGTCTCGTTAGTCTCATTTTAAGATTTGTCTAAGTTCGTCCTTAGAAAGAGACTAACTTGGGACGAACTTAGACAAACCTTAGAATGAGACTAACGTTTGTCTTTGTTCGTCCCAAGTTTGTCTCGTTAGTCTCATTTTAAGGTTTGTCTAAGTTCGCCCTTAGAAAGAGACTAACTTGGGACGAACTTAGACAAACCTTAGTATGAGACTAACGTTTGTCTTTGTTCGTCCCAAGTTAGTCTCGTTAGTCTCATTTTAAGGTTTGTCTAAGTTCGTCCTTAGAAAGAGACTAACTTGGGACAAACTTTGACAAACCTTAGAATTAGACTAACGTTTGTCTTTGTTCGTCCCAAGTTAGTCTCGTTAGTCTCATTCTATGGTTTGTCTAAGTTCGTCCTTTGAAAGAGACTAACTTGGGACAAACTTAGACAAACCTTAGATTGAGACTAACGTTTGTCTTTGTTCATCCCAAGTTAGTCTCGTTAGTCTCATTCTGTAGTTTGTCTAAGTTCGTCCTTAAAAAGCGACTAACTTGGGACGAACTTAGCCAAACCTTAGAATGAGACTAACGTTTGTCTTTGTTGGTCCCAAGTTAGTCTCATTCAATGGTTTGTCTAAGTTCATCCTTAGAAAGAGACTGACTTGGGATGAACTTAGACAAACCTTAGAATGAGACTAACATTTGTCTTTGTTCATCCCAAGTTAGTCTCGTTAGTCTCATTCTATGGTTTGTCTAAGTTTGTCCTTAGAAAGAGACTAACTTGGGACGAACTTAGACAACCCTTAGAATGAGACTAACGTTTGTCTTTGTTCGTCCCAAGTTAGTCTCGTTAGTCTCATTCTATGGTTTGTCTAAGTTTGTCCTTAGAAAGAGACTAACTTGGGACGAACTTAGACAAACCTTAGAATGAGACTAACGTTTGTCTTTGTTCGTCTCAAGTTAGTATAGTTCAATGGTTCGTCTAAGTTCGTCCTTAGAAAGAGACTAACATGGGACGAACTTAGACAAACGTTAGAATGAGACTAACGTTTGTCTTTGTTCGTCCCAAGTTAGTCTCGTTAGTCTCATTTTAAGATTTGTCTAAGTTCGTCCTTAGAAAGAGACTAACTTGGGACGAACTTAGACAAACCTTAGAATGAGACTAACGTTTGTCTTTGTTCGTCCCAAGTTTGTCTCGTTAGTCTCATTTTAAGGTTTGTCTAAGTTCGTCCTTAGAAAGAGACTAACTTGGGACGAACTTAGACAAACCTTAGTATGAGACTAACGTTTGTCTTTGTTCGTCCCAAGTTAGTCTCGTTAGTCTCATTCTATGGTTTGTCTAAGTTCGTCCTTAGAAAGAGACTAACTTGGGATGAACTTAGACAAACCTTAGAATGAGACTAACATTTGTCTTTGTTCGTCCCAAGTTAGTCTCGTTAGTCTCATTCTATGGTTTGTCTAAGTTTGTCCTTAGAAAGAGACTAACTTGGGACGAACTTAGACAAACCTTAGAATGAGACTAACGTTTGTCTTTGTTCGTCCCAAGTTAGTATAGTTCAATGGTTCGTCAAAGTTCGTCCTTAGAAAGAGACTAACTTGGGACGAACTTAGACAAACCTTAGAATGAGACTAACGTTTGTCTTTGTTCGTCCCAAGTTAGTCTCGTTAGTCTCATTTTAAGATTTGTCTAAGTTCGTCCTTAGAAAGAGACTAACTTGGGACGAACTTAGACAAACCTTAGAATGAGACTAACGTTTGTCTTTGTTCGTCCCAAGTTTGTCTCGTTAGTCTCATTTTAAGGTTTGTCTAAGTTCGTCCTTAGAAAGAGACTAACTTGGGACGAACTTAGACAAACCTTAGTATGAGACTAACGTTTGTCTTTGTTCGTCCCAAGTTAGTCTCGTTAGTCTCATTTTAAGGTTTGTCTAAGTTCGTCCTTAGAAAGAGACTAACTTGGGACAAACTTTGACAAACCTTAGAATTAGACTAACGTTTGTCTTTGTTCGTCCCCAGTTAGTCTCGTTAGTCTCATTCTATGGTTTGTCTAAGTTCGTCCTTTGAAAGAGACTAACTTGGGACAAACTTAGACAAACTTTAGATTGAGACTAACGTTTGTCTTTGTTCATCCCAAGTTAGTCTCGTTAGTCTCATTCTATAGTTAGTCTAAGTTCGTCCTTAAAAAGCGACTAACTTGGGATGAACTTAGCCAAACCTTAGAATGAGACTAACGTTTGTCTTCGTTGGTCCCAAGTTAGTCTCATTCAATGGTTTGTCTAAGTTCGTCCTTAGAAAGAGACTAACTTGGGATGAACTTAGACAAACCTTAGAATGAGACTAACATTTGTCTTTGTTCGTCCCAAGTTAGTCTCGTTAGTCTCATTCTATGGTTTGTCTAAGTTTGTCCTTAGAAAGAGACTAACTTGGGACGAACTTAGACAAACCTTAGAATGAGACTAACGTTTGTCTTTGTTCATCCCAAGTTAGTCTCGTTCAATGGTTTGTCTAAGTTCGTCCTTAGAAAGAGACTATCTTGGGTGAACTTAGACAAACCTTAGAATGAGACTAACGTTTGTCTTTGTTCGTCCCAAGTTAGTCTCGTTAGTCTCATTTTAAGGTTTGTCTAAGTTCGTCCTTAGAAAGAGACTAACTTGGGACGAACTTAGACAAACCTTAGTATGAGACTAACGTTTGTCTTTGTTCGTCCCAAGTTAATCTCGTTGGTCTCATTTTAAGGTTTGTCTAAGTTCATCCTTAGAAAGAGACTAACTTGGGACAAACTTAGACAAACCTTAGAATGAGACTAACGTTTGTCTTTGTTCATCCCAAGTTAGTCTCGTTATTCTCATTTTAAGGTTTGTCTAAGTTCGTCCTTAGAAAGAAACTAACTTGGGACGAACTTTGACAAACCTTAGAATTAGACTAAAGTTTTTCTTTGTTCGTCCCAAGTTAGTCTCGTTCATTGGTTTGTTTAAGTTTGTCCTTAGAAAGAGACTAACTTGGGACGAACTTAGACAAACCTTAGAATGAGACTAACATTTGTCTTTGTTCGTCCCAAGTTAGTCTCATTAGTCTCATTCTATAGTTTGTCTAAGTTCGTCCTTAGAAAGAGACTAACTTGGGACGAACTTAGACAAACCTTAGAATGAGACTAACGTTTGTCTTTGTTCGTCCCAAGTTAGTATAGTTCAATGGTTCGTCTAAGTTCGTCCTTAGAAAGAGAATAACTTGGGACGAACTTAGACAAACCTTAGAATGAGACTAACGTTTGTCTTTGTTCGTCCCAAGTTAGTCTCGTTAGTCTCATTTTAAGATTTGTCTAAGTTCGTCCTTAGAAAGAGACTAACTTGGGACAAACTTAGACAAACCTTAGAATGAGACTAACGTTTGTCTTTGTTCGTCCCAAGTTTGTCTCGTTAGTCTCATTTTAAGGTTTGTCTAAGTTCGTCCTTAGAAAGAGACTAACTTGGGACGAACTTAGACAAACCTTAGTATGAGACTAACGTTTGTCTTTGTTTGTCCCAAGTTAGTCTCGTTAGTCTCATTCTATGGTTTGTCTAAGTTCGTCCTTAGAAAGAGACTAACTTGGGATGAACTTAGACAAACCTTAGAATGAGACTAACATTTGTCTTTGTTCGTCCCAAGTTAGTCTCGTTAGTCTCATTCTATGGTTTGTCTAAGTTTGTCCTTAGAAAGAGACTAACTTGGGACGAACTTAGACAAACCTTAGAATGAGACTAACGTTTGTCTTTGTTCGTCCCAAGTTAGTATAGTTCAATGGTTCGTCTAAGTTTGTCCTTAGAAAGAGACTAACTTGGGACTAACTTAGACAAACCTTAGAATGAGACTAACGTTTGTCTTTGTTCGTCCCAAGTTAGTCTCGTTAGTCTCATTTTAAGATTTGTCTAAGTTCGTCCTTAGAAAGAGACTAACTTGGGACGAACTTAGACAAACCTTAGAATGAGACTAACGTTTGTCTTTGTTCGTCCCAAGTTTGTCTCGTTAGTCTCATTTTAAGGTTTGTCTAAGTTCGCCCTTAGAAAGAGACTAACTTGGGACGAACTTAGACAAACCTTAGTATGAGACTAACGTTTGTCTTTGTTCGTCCCAAGTTAGTCTCGTTAGTCTCATTTTAAGGTTTGTCTAAGTTCGTCCTTAGAAAGAGACTAACTTGGGACAAACTTTGACAAACCTTAGAATTAGACTAACGTTTGTCTTTGTTCGTCCCAAGTTAGTCTCGTTAGTCTCATTCTATGGTTTGTCTAAGTTCGTCCTTTGAAAGAGACTAACTTGGGACAAACTTAGACAAACCTTAGATTGAGACTAACGTTTGTCTTTGTTCATCCCAAGTTAGTCTCGTTAGTCTCATTCTGTAGTTTGTCTAAGTTCGTCCTTAAAAAGCGACTAACTTGGGACGAACTTAGCCAAACCTTAGAATGAGACTAACGTTTGTCTTTGTTGGTCCCAAGTTAGTCTCATTCAATGGTTTGTCTAAGTTCATCCTTAGAAAGAGACTGACTTGGGATGAACTTAGACAAACCTTAGAATGAGACTAACATTTGTCTTTGTTCATCCCAAGTTAGTCTCGTTAGTCTCATTCTATGGTTTGTCTAAGTTTGTCCTTAGAAAGAGACTAACTTGGGACGAACTTAGACAACCCTTAGAATGAGACTAACGTTTGTCTTTGTTCGTCCCAAGTTAGTCTCGTTAGTCTCATTCTATGGTTTGTCTAAGTTTGTCCTTAGAAAGAGACTAACTTGGGACGAACTTAGACAAACCTTAGAATGAGACTAACGTTTGTCTTTGTTCGTCCCAAGTTAGTATAGTTCAATGGTTCGTCTAAGTTCGTCCTTAGAAAGAGACTAACATGGGACGAACTTAGACAAACGTTAGAATGAGACTAACGTTTGTCTTTGTTCGTCCCAAGTTAGTCTCGTTAGTCTCATTTTAAGATTTGTCTAAGTTCGTCCTTAGAAAGAGACTAACTTGGGACGAACTTAGACAAACCTTAGAATGAGACTAACGTTTGTCTTTGTTCGTCCCAAGTTTGTCTCGTTAGTCTCATTTTAAGGTTTGTCTAAGTTCGTCCTTAGAAAGAGACTAACTTGGGACGAACTTAGACAAACCTTAGTATGAGACTAACGTTTGTCTTTGTTCGTCCCAAGTTAGTCTCGTTAGTCTCATTCTATGGTTTGTCTAAGTTCGTCCTTAGAAAGAGACTAACTTGGGATGAACTTAGACAAACCTTAGAATGAGACTAACATTTGTCTTTGTTCGTCCCAAGTTAGTCTCGTTAGTCTCATTCTATGGTTTGTCTAAGTTTGTCCTTAGAAAGAGACTAACTTGGGACGAACTTAGACAAACCTTAGAATGAGACTAACGTTTGTCTTTGTTCGTCCCAAGTTAGTATAGTTCAATGGTTCGTCAAAGTTCGTCCTTAGAAAGAGACTAACTTGGGACGAACTTAGACAAACCTTAGAATGAGACTAACGTTTGTCTTTGTTCGTCCCAAGTTAGTCTCGTTAGTCTCATTTTAAGATTTGTCTAAGTTCGTCCTTAGAAAGAGACTAACTTGGGACGAACTTAGACAAACCTTAGAATGAGACTAACGTTTGTCTTTGTTCGTCCCAAGTTTGTCTCGTTAGTCTCATTTTAAGGTTTGTCTAAGTTCGTCCTTAGAAAGAGACTAACTTGGGACGAACTTAGACAAACCTTAGTATGAGACTAACGTTTGTCTTTGTTCGTCCCAAGTTAGTCTCGTTAGTCTCATTTTAAGGTTTGTCTAAGTTCGTCCTTAGAAAGAGACTAACTTGGGACAAACTTTGACAAACCTTAGAATTAGACTAACGTTTGTCTTTGTTCGTCCCCAGTTAGTCTCGTTAGTCTCATTCTATGGTTTGTCTAAGTTCGTCCTTTGAAAGAGACTAACTTGGGACAAACTTAGACAAACTTTAGATTGAGACTAACGTTTGTCTTTGTTCATCCCAAGTTAGTCTCGTTAGTCTCATTCTATAGTTAGTCTAAGTTCGTCCTTAAAAAGCGACTAACTTGGGATGAACTTAGCCAAACCTTAGAATGAGACTAACGTTTGTCTTCGTTGGTCCCAAGTTAGTCTCATTCAATGGTTTGTCTAAGTTCGTCCTTAGAAAGAGACTAACTTGGGATGAACTTAGACAAACCTTAGAATGAGACTAACATTTGTCTTTGTTCGTCCCAAGTTAGTCTCGTTAGTCTCATTCTATGGTTTGTCTAAGTTTGTCCTTAGAAAGAGACTAACTTGGGACGAACTTAGACAAACCTTAGAATGAGACTAACGTTTGTCTTTGTTCATCCCAAGTTAGTCTCGTTCAATGGTTTGTCTAAGTTCGTCCTTAGAAAGAGACTATCTTGGGTGAACTTAGACAAACCTTAGAATGAGACTAACGTTTGTCTTTGTTCGTCCCAAGTTAGTCTCGTTAGTCTCATTTTAAGGTTTGTCTAAGTTCGTCCTTAGAAAGAGACTAACTTGGGACGAACTTAGACAAACCTTAGTATGAGACTAACGTTTGTCTTTGTTCGTCCCAAGTTAATCTCGTTGGTCTCATTTTAAGGTTTGTCTAAGTTCATCCTTAGAAAGAGACTAACTTGGGACAAACTTAGACAAACCTTAGAATGAGACTAACGTTTGTCTTTGTTCATCCCAAGTTAGTCTCGTTATTCTCATTTTAAGGTTTGTCTAAGTTCGTCCTTAGAAAGAAACTAACTTGGGACGAACTTTGACAAACCTTAGAATTAGACTAAAGTTTTTCTTTGTTCGTCCCAAGTTAGTCTCGTTCATTGGTTTGTTTAAGTTTGTCCTTAGAAAGAGACTAACTTGGGACGAACTTAGACAAACCTTAGAATGAGACTAACATTTGTCTTTGTTCGTCCCAAGTTAGTCTCATTAGTCTCATTCTATAGTTTGTCTAAGTTCGTCCTTAGAAAGAGACTAACTTGGGACGAACTTAGACAAACCTTAGAATGAGACTAACGTTTGTCCTTGTTCGTCCCAAGTTAGTCTCGTTCAATGGTTTGTCTAAGATCGTCCTTAGAAAGAGACTAACTTGGGACGAACTTAGACAAACCTTAGAATGAGACTAACGTTTGTCTTTGTTCGTCCCAAGTTTGTCTCGTTAGTCTCATTTTAAGGTTTGTCTAAGTTCGTCCTTAGAAAGAGACTAACTTGGAACGAACTTAGACAAACCTTAGAATGAGACAAACGTTTGTCTTTGTTCATCCCAAGTTAGTCTCGTTATTCTCATTTTAAGGTTTGTCTAAGTTCGTCCTTAGAAAGAAACTAACTTGGGACGAACTTAGACAAACCTTAGAATGAGACTAACGTTTGTCTTTGTTCGTCCCAAGTTAGTCTCGTTAGTCTCATTTTAAGGTTTGTCTAAGTTCGTCCTTAGAAAGAGACTAACTTGGGACGAACTTTGACAAACCTTAGAATTAGACTAACGTTTGTCTTTGTTCGTCCCAAGTTAGTCTCGTTAGTCTCATTATATGGTTTGTCTAAGGTCGTCCTTAGAAAGAGACTAACTTGGGACAAACTTAGACAAACCTTAGATTGAGACTAACGTTTGTCTTTGTTCGTCCCAAGTTTGTCTCGTTAGTCTCATTCTATGGGTTGTCTAAGTTCGTCCTTAGAAAGAGACTAACTTGGGACGAACTTAGACAAACCTTAGAATGAGACTAATGTTTGTCTTTTTTCGTCCCAAGTTAGTCTCGTTCAATGGTTTGTCTAAGTTCGTCCTTAGAAAGAGACTAACTTGGGACGAACTTAGACAAACTTTAGAATGAGACTAACGTTTGTCTTTGTTCGTCCCAAGTTACTCTCGTTAGTCTCATTTTAAGGTTTGTCTAAGTTCGTCCTTAGAAAGAGACTAACTTGGGACGAACTTAGACAATCCTTAGAATGAGACTAACGTTTGTCTTTGTTCATCCCAAGTTAGTCTCGTTAGTCTCATTCTATAGTTTGTCTAAGTTCGTCCATAAAAAGCGACTAACTTGGGACGAACTTAGCCAAACCTTAGAATGAGACTAACGTTTGTCTTCGTTCGTCCCAAGTTAGTCTCGTTATTCTCGTTTTATGGTTTGTTTAAGTTCATCCTTAGAAAGAGACTAACTTGGGACGAACTTAGACAAACCCTAGAATGAGACTAACGTTTGTCTTTGTTCGTCCCAAGTTAGTCTCATTAGTCTCATTTTAAGGTTTGTTTAAGTTCGTCCTTAGAAAGAGACCAACTTGGGAAGAACTTAGACAAACCTTAGAATGAGACTAACGTTTGTCTTTGTTCGTCCCAAGTTAGTCTCGTTAGTCTCATTTTAAGGTTTGTCTAAGTTCGTCCTTAGAAAGAGACTAACTTGGGACGAACTTTGAGAAACCTTAGAATGAGACTAACGTTTGTCTTTGTTCATCCCAAGTTAGTCTCGTTATTCTCATTTTAAGGTTTGTCTAAGTTCGTCCTTAGAAAGAAACTAACTTGGGACGAACTTTGACAAACCTTAGAATTAGACTAAAGTTTGTCTTTGTTCGTCCCAAGTTAGTCTCGTTCATTGGTTTGTTTAAGTTTGTCCTTAGAAAGAGACTAACTTGGGACGAACTTAGACAAACCTTAGAATGAGACTAACATTTGTCTTTGTTCGTCCCAAGTTAGTCTCATTAGTCTCATTCTATAGTTTGTCTAATTTCGTCCTTAGAAAGAGACTAACTTGGGACGAACTTAGACAAACCTTAGAATGAGACTAACGTTTGTCCTTGTTCGTCCCAAGTTAGTCTCGTTTAATGGTTTGTCTAAGTTCGTCCTTAGAAAGAGACTAACTTGGGACGAACTTAGACAAACCTTAGAATGAGACTAACGTTTGTCTTTGTTCGTCCCAAGTTAGTCTCGTTAGTCTCATTTTAAGATTTGTCTAAGTTCGTCCTTAGAAAGAGACTAACTTGGGACGAACTTAGACAAACCTTAGAATGAGACTAACGTTTGTCTTTGTTCGTCCCAAGTTTGTCTCGTTAGTCTCATTTTAAGGTTTGTCTAAGTTCGTCCTTAGAAAGAGACTAACTTGGGACGAACTTAGACAAACCTTAGTATGAGACTAACGTTTGTCTTTGTTCGTCCCAAGTTAGTATAGTTCAATGGTTCGTCTAAGTTCGTCCTTAGAAAGAGACTAACTTGGGACGAACTTAGACAAACCTTAGAATGAGACTAACGTTTGTCTTTGTTCGTCCCAAGTTAGTCTCGTTAGTCTCATTTTAAGATTTGTCTAAGTTCGTCCTTAGAAAGAGACTAACTTGGGACGAACTTAGACAAACCTTAGAATGAGACTAACGTTTGTCTTTGTTCGTCCCAAGTTTGTCTCGTTAGTCTCATTTTAAGGTTTGTCTAAGTTCGTCCTTAGAAAGAGACTAACTTGGGACGAACTTAGACAAACCTTAGTATGAGACTAACGTTTGTCTTTGTTCGTCCCAAGTTAGTCTCGTTAGTCTCATTTTAAGTTTTGTCTAAGTTCGTCCTTAGAAAGAGACTAACTTGGGACAAACTTTGACAAACCTTAGAATTAGACTAACGTTTGTCTTTGTTCGTCCCAAGTTAGTCTTGTTAGTCTCATTCTATGGTTTGTCTAAGTTCGTCCTTTGAAAGAGACTAACTTGGGACAAACTTAGACAAACCTTAGATTGAGACTAACGTTTGTCTTTGTTCATCCCAAGTTAGTCTCGTTAGTCTCATTCTGTAGTTTGTCTAAGTTCGTCCTTAAAAAGCGACTAACTTGGGACGAACTTAGCCAAACCTTAGAATGAGACTAACGTTTGTCTTTGTTGGTCCCAAGTTAGTCTCATTCAATGGTTTGTCTAAGTTCGTCCTTAGAAAGAGACTGACTTGGGATGAACTTAGACAAACCTTAGAATGAGACTAACATTTGTCTTTGTTCGTCCCAAGTTAGTCTCGTTAGTCTCATTCTATGGTTTGTCTAAGTTTGTCCTTAGAAAGAGACTAACTTGGGACGAACTTAGACAACCCTTAGAATGAGACTAACGTTTGTCTTTGTTCGTCCCAAGTTAGTCTCGTTAGTCTCATTCTATGGTTTGTCTAAGTTTGTCCTTAGAAAGAGACTAACTTGGGACGAACTTAGACAAACCTTAGAATGAGACTAACGTTTGTCTTTGTTCGTCCCAAGTTAGTATAGTTCAATGGTTCGTCTAAGTTCGTCCTTAGAAAGAGACTAACTTGGGACGAACTTAGACAAACCTTAGAATGAGACTAACGTTTGTCTTTGTTCGTCCCAAGTTAGTCTCGTTAGTCTCATTTTAAGATTTGTCTAAGTTCGTCCTTAGAAAGAGACTAACTTGGGACAAACTTAGACAAACCTTAGAATGAGACTAACGTTTGTCTTTGTTCGTCCCAAGTTTGTCTCGTTAGTCTCATTTTAAGGTTTGTCTAAGTTCGTCCTTAGAAAGAGACTAACTTGGGACGAACTTAGACAAACCTTAGTATGAGACTAACGTTTGTCTTTGTTCGTCCCAAGTTAGTCTCGTTAGTCTCATTCTATGGTTTGTCTAAGTTCGTCCTTAGAAAGAGACTAACTTGGGATGAACTTAGACAAACCTTAGAATGAGACTAACATTTGTCTTTGTTCGTCCCAAGTTAGTCTCGTTAGTCTCATTCTATGGTTTGTCTAAATTTGTCCTTAGAAAGAGACTAACTTGGGACGAACTTAGACAAACCTTAGAATGAGACTAACGTTTGTCTTTGTTCGTCCCAAGTTAGTCTAGTTAGTCTCATTCTATGGTTTGTCTAAGTTCGTCCTTAGAAAGAGACAAACTTGGGACGAACTTAGACAAACCTTAGAATGAGACTAACGTTTGTCTTTGTTCGTCCCAAGTTAGTCTCGTTATTCTCGTTTTATGGTTTGTTTAAGTTCATCCTTAGAAAGAGACTAACTTGGGACGAACTTAGACAAACCCTAGAATGAGACTAACGTTTGTCTTTGTTCGTCCAAAGTTAGTCCCGTTAGTCTCATTTTAAGGTTTGTTTAAGTTCGTCCATAGAAAGAGACCAACTTGGAAAGAACTTAGACAAACCTTAGAATGAGACTAACGTTTGTCTTTGTTCGTCCCAAGTTAGTCTCGTTAGTCTCATTTTAAGGTTTGTCTAAGTTCGTCCTGAGAAAGAGACTAACTTGGGACGAACTTAGACAATCCTTAGAATGAGACTAACGTTTGTCTTTGTTCGTCCCAAGTTAGTCTCGTTAGTCTCATTTTAAGGTTTGTCTAAGTTCGTCCTTAGAAAGAGACTAACTTGGGATGAACTTTGACAAACCTTAGAATGAGACTAACGTTTGTCTTCGTTCGTCCCAAGTTAGTCTCGTTATTCTCGTTTTATGGTTTGTTTAAGTTCATCCTTAGAAAGAGACTAACTTGGGACGAACTTAGACAAACCCTAGAATGAGACTAACGTTTGTCTTTGTTCGTCCCAAGTTAGTCTCGTTAGTCTCATTTTAAGGTTTGTTTAAGTTCGTCCTTAGAAAGAGACCAACTTGGGAAGAACTTAGAAAAACCTTAGAATGAGACTAACGTTTGTCTTTGTTCGTCCCAAGTTAGTCTCGTTAGTCTCATTTTAAGGTTCGTCTAAGTTCGTCCTTAGAAAGAGACTAACTTGGGACGAACTTTGACAAACCTTAGAATGAGACTAACGTTTGTCTTCGTTCGTCCCAAGTTAGTCTCGTTATTCTCGTTTTATGGTTTGTTTAAGTTCATCCTTAGAAAGAGACTAACTTGGGGCGAACTTTGACAAACCCTAGAATGAGACTAACGTTTGTCTTTGTTCGTCCCAAGTTAGTCTCGTTAGTCTCATTTTAAGGTTTGTGTAAGTTCGTCCTTAGAAAGAGACCAACTTGGGAAGAACTTAGACAAACCTTAGAATGATACTAACGTTTGTCTTTGTTCGTCCCAAGTTAGTCTCGTTATTCTCGTTTTATGGTTTGTTTAAGTTCATCCTTAGAAAGAGACTAACTTGGGACGAACTTAGACAAACCCTAGAATGAGACTAACGTTTGTCTTTGTTCGTCCCAAGTTAGTCTCGTTAGTCTCATTTTAAGGTTTGTTTAAGTTCGTCCATAGAAAGAGACCAACTTGGAAAGAACTTAGACAAACCTTAGAATGAGTCTAACGTTTGTCTTTGTTCGTCCCAAGTTAGTCTCGTTAGTCTCATTTTAAGGTTTGTCTAAGTTCGTCCTGAGAAAGAGACTAACTTGGGACGAACTTAGACAATCCTTAGAATGAGACTAACGTTTGTCTTTGTTCGTCCCAAGTTAGTCTCGTTAGTCTCATTTTAAGGTTTGTCTAAGTTCGTCCTTAGAAAGAGACTAACTTGGGATGAACTTTGACAAACCTTAGAATGAGACTAACGTTTGTCTTCGTTCGTCCCAAGTTAGTCTCGTTATTCTCGTTTTATGGTTTGTTTAAGTTCATCCTTAGAAAGAGACTAACTTGGGACGAACTTAGACAAACCCTAGAATGAGACTAACGTTTGTCTTTGTTCGTCCCAAGTTAGTCTCGTTAGTCTCATTTTAAGGTTTGTTTAAGTTCGTCCTTAGAAAGAGACCAACTTGGGAAGAACTTAGAAAAACCTTAGAATGAGACTAACGTTTGTCTTTGTTCGTCCCAAGTTAGTCTCGTTAGTCTCATTTTAAGGTTCGTCTAAGTTCGTCCTTAGAAAGAGACTAACTTGGGACGAACTTTGACAAACCTTAGAATGAGACTAACGTTTGTCTTCGTTCGTCCCAAGTTAGTCTCGTTATTCTCGTTTTATGGTTTGTTTAAGTTCATCCTTAGAAAGAGACTAACTTGGGGCGAACTTTGACAAACCCTAGAATGAGACTAACGTTTGTCTTTGTTCGTCCCAAGTTAGTCTCGTTAGTCTCATTTTAAGGTTTGTGTAAGTTCGTCCTTAGAAAGAGACCAACTTGGGAAGAACTTAGACAAACCTTAGAATGAGACTAACGTTTGTCTTTGTTCGTCCCAAGTTAGTCTCGTTAGTGTCATTCAATGGTTTGTCTAAGTTCGTCCTTAGAAAGAGACTAACTTGGGACGAACTTAGACAAACCTTAGAATGAGACTAACGTTTGTCTTTGTTCGTCCCAAGTTAGTCTCGTTCAATGGTTTATCTAAGTTCGTCCTTAGAAAGAGACTAACTTGGGACGAACTTATTCAAACCTTAGAATGAGACTAACGTTTGTCTTTGTTCGTCCCAAGTTAGTCTCGTTAGTCTCATTTTAAGGTTTGTCTAAGATCGTCCTTAGAAAGAGACTAACTTGGGACGAACTTAGACAAACCTTAGAATGAGACTAACGGTTGTCTTTGTTCGTCCCAAGTTAGTCTCGTTAGTCTCATTTTATGGTTTGTCTAAGTTCGTCCTTAGAAAGAAACTAACTTGGGACGAACATAGACAAACCTTAGAATGTGACTAACGTTTGTCTTTGTTCGTCCCAAGTTAGTCTAGTTAGTCTCATTCTATGGTTTGTCTAAGTTCGTCCTTAGAAAGAAACAAACTTGGGACGAACTTAGACAAACCTTAGAATGAGACTAACGTTTGTCTTTGTTCGTCCCAAGTTAGTCTCGTTATTCTCGTTTTATGGTTTGTTTAAGTTCATCCTTAGAAAGAGACTAACTTGGGACGAACTTAGACAAACCCTAGAATGAGACTAACGTTTGTCTTTGTTCGTCCCAAGTTAGTCTCGTTAGTCTCATTTTAAGGTTTGTTTAAGTTCGTCCTTAGAAAGAGACCAACTTGGGAAGAACTTAGACAAACCTGAGAATGAGACTAACGTTTGTCTTTGTTCGTCCCAAGTTAGTCTCGTTAGTCTCATTTTAAGGTTTGTCTAAGTTCGTCCTTAGAAAGAGACTAACTTGGGACGAACTTAGACAATCTTTAGAATGAGACTAACGTTTGTCTTTGTTCGTCCTAAGTTAGTCTCGTTAGTCTCATTTTAAGGTTTGTCTAAGTTTGTCCTTAGAAAGAGACTAACTTGGGACGAACTTTGACAAACCTTAGAATGAGACTAACGTTTGTCTTCGTTCGTCCCAAGTTAGTCTCGTTATTCTCGTTTTATTGTTTGTTTAATTTCATCCTTAGAAAGAGACTAACTTGGGACGAACTTTGACAAACCCTAGAATGAGACTAACGTTTGTCTTTGTTCGTCCCAAGTTAGTCTCGTTAGTCTCATTTTAAGGTTTGTTTAAGTTCGTCCTTAGAAAGAGACCAACTCGGGACGAACTTAGACAAACCTTAGAATGAGACTAACGTTTGTCTTTGTTCGTCCCAAATTAGTCTCGTTAGTCTCATTTTAAGGTTTGTCTAAGTTCGTCCTTAGAAAGAGACTAACTTGGGACGAACTTAGACAAACCTTAGAATGAGACTAACGTTTGTCTTTGTTCGTCCCAAGTTAGTCTCGTAAGTCTCATTTTATGGTTTGTCTAAGTTCGTCCTTAGAAAGAAACTAACTTGGGACGAACTTAGACAAACCTTAGAATGTGACTAACGTTTGTCTTTGTCCGTCCCAAGTTAGTCTAGTTAGTCTCATTCTATGGTTTGTCTAAGTTCGTCCTTAGAAAGAGACAAACTTTGGACGAACTTAGACAAACCATAGAATGAGACTAACGTTTGTCTTTGTTCGTCCCAAGTTAGTCTCGTTATTCTCGTTTTATGGTTTGTTTAAGTTCATCCTTAGAAAGAGACTAACTTGGGACGAACTTTGACAAACCCTAGAATGAGACTAACGTTTGTCTTTGTTCGTCCCAAGTTAGTCTCGTTAGTCTCATTTTAAGGTTTGTTTAAGTTCGTCCTTAGAAAGAGACCAACTTGGGAAGAACTTAGACAAACCTTAGAATGAGACTAACGTTTGTCTTTGTTCGTCCCAAGTTAGTCTCGTTAGTCTCATTCAATGGTTTGTCTAAGTTCGTCCTTAAAAAGAGACTAACTTGGGATGAACTTAGACAAACCTTAGAATGAGACTAACGTTTGTCTCTGTTCGTCCCAAGTTAGTCTCGTTATTCTCGTTTTATGGTTTGTTTAAGTTCATCCTTAGAAAGAGACTAACTTGGGACGAACTTTGACAAACCCTAGAATGAGACTAACGTTTGTCTTTGTTCGTCCCAAGTTAGTCTCGTTAGTCTCATTTTAAGGTTTGTCTAAGTTCGTCCTTAGAAAGAGACTAACTTGGGACGAACTTAGACAAACCATAGAATGAGACTAACGTTTGTCTTTGTTCATCCCAAGTTAGTCTCGTTAGTCTCATTCTATGGTTTGTCTAAGTTCGTCCTTAAAAAGAGACTAACTTGGGATGAACTTAGACAAACCTTAGAATGAGACTAACGTTTGTCTTTGTTCGTCCCTACTTAGTCTCATTCTACGGTTTGTCTAAGTTCGTCCTTAGAAAGAGACTAACTTAGGACGAACTTAGACAAACCTTAGAATGATTCTAACGTTTTTCTTTGTTCGTCCCAAGTTAGTCTAGTTCAATGGTTCGTCTAAGTTCGTCCTTAGAAAGAGACTAACTTGGGACGAACATAGACAAACCTTAGAATGAGACTAGCGTTTGTCTTTGTTCGTCCCAAGTTAGTCTCGTTAGTCTCATTTTAAGATTTGTCTAAGTTCGTCCTTAGAAAGAGACTAACTTGGGACGAACTTAGACAAACCTTAGAATGAGACTAACATTTGTCTTTGTTCGTCCCAAGTTTGTCTCGTTAGTCTCATTTTAAGGTTTGTCTAAGTTCGTCCTTAGAAAGAGACTAACTTGGGACGAACTTAGACAAACCTTAGTATGAGACTAACGTTTGTCTTTGTTCATCCCAAGTTAGTCTCGTTAGTCTCATTTTAAGGTTTGTCTAAGTTCGTCCTTAGAAAGAGATTAACTTGGGACAAACTTTGACAAACCTTAGAATTAGACTAACGTTTGTCTTTGTTCGTCCCAAGTTAGTCTCGTTAGTCTCATTCTATGGTTTGTCTAAGTTCATCCTTTGAAAGAGACTAACTTGGGACGAACTTAGACGAACTTTAGATTGAGACTAACGTTTGTCTTTGTTCATCCCAAGTTAGTCTCGTTAGTCTCATTCTATACTTTGTCTAAGTTCGTCCTTAAAAAGAGACTAACTTGGGACGAACTTAGACAAACCTTAGAATGAGACTAACATTTGTCTTTGTTGGTCCCAAGTTAGTCTCATTCAATGGTTTGTCTAAGTTCGTCCTTAGAAAGAGACTAACTTGGGATGAACTTAGACAAACCTTAGAATGAGACTAACATTTGTCTTTGTTCGTCCCAAGTTAGTCTCGTTAGTCTCATTCTATGGTTTGTCTAAGTTTGTCCTTAGAAAGAGACTAACTTGGGAAGAATTTAGACAAACCTTAGTATGAGACTAACGTTTGTCTTTGTTCGTCCCAAGTTAGTCTCGCTAGTCTCATTCAATGGTTTGTCTAAGTTCGTCCTTAAAAAGAGACTAACTTGGGATGAACGTAGACAAACCTTAGAATGTGACTAACGTTTGTCTCTGTTCATCCCAAGTTAGTCTCGTAATTCTCGTTTTATGGTTTGTTTAAGTTCATCCTTAGAAAGAGACTAACTTGGGACGAACTTTGACAAACCCTAGAATGAGACTAACGTTTGTCTTTGTTCGTCCCAAGTTAGTCTCGTTAGTCTCGTTAGTCTCATTTTAAGGTTTGTCTAAGTTCGTCCTTAGAAAGAGACTAACTTGGGACGAACTTAGATAAACCATAGAATGAGACTAACGTTTGTCTTTGTTCATCCCAAGTTAGTCTCGTTAGTCTCATTCTATGGTTTGTCTAAGTTCATCCTTTGAAAGAGACTAACTTGGGACGAATTTAGACGAACCTTAGATTGAGACTAACGTTTGTCTTTGTTCATCCCAAGTTAGTCTCGTTAGTCTCATTCTATAGTTTGTCTAAGTTCGTCCTTAAAAAGAGACTAACTTGGGACGAACTTAGACAAACCTTAGAATGAGACTAACGTTTGTCTTTGTTGGTCCCAAGTTAGTCTCATTCAATGGTTTGTCTAAGTTCGTCCTTAGAAAGAGACTAAATTGGGATGAACTTAGACAAACCTTAGAATGAGACTAACATTTGTCTTTGTTCGTCCCAAGTTAGTCTCGTTAGTCTCATTCAATGGTTTGTCTAAGTTTGTCCTTAGAAAGAGACTAACTTGGGACGAACTTAGACAAACCTTAGAAGGAGACTAACGTTTGTCTTTGTTCGTCCCAAGTTAGTCTCGTTCAATGGTTTGTCTAAGTTCGTCCTTAGAAAGAGACTAACTTGGGACGAACTTAGACAAACCTTATAATGAGACTAACGTTTGTCTTTGTTCGTCCCAAGTTAGTCTCGTTAGTCTCATTTTAAGGTTTGTCTAAGTTCGTCCTTAGAAAGAGACTAACTTGGGACGAACTTAGACAAACCTTAGTATGAGACTAACGTTTGTCTTTGTACGTCCCAAGTTAGTCTCGTTGGTCTCATTTTAAGGTTTGTCTAAGTTCGTCCTTAGAAAGAGACTAACTTGGGACGAACTTAGACAAACCTTAGAATGAGACTAACGTTTGTCTTTGTTCATCCCAAGTTAGTCTCGTTATTCTCATTTTAAGGTTTGTCTAAGTTCGTCCTTAGAAAGAAACTAACTTGGGATGAACTTTGACAAACCTTAGAATTAGACTAAAGTTTGTCTTTGTTCGTCCCAAGTTAGTCTCGTTCAATGGTTTGTTTAAGTTTGTCCTTAGAAAGAGACTAACTTGGGACGAACTTAGACAAACCTTCGAATGAGACTGACATTTGTCTTTGTTCGTCCCAAGTTAGTCTCATTAGTCTCATTCTATAGTTTGTCTAAGTTCGTCCTTAAAAAGAGACTAACTTGGGACGAACTTAGACAAACCTTAGAATGAGACTAACGTTTGTCTTTGTTCGTCCCAAGTTAGTCTCGTTCAATGGTTTGTCTAAGTTCTTCCTTAGAAAGAGACTAACTTGGGACGAACTGAGACAAACCTTAGAATGAGACTATTGTTTGTCTTTGTTCGTCCCAAGTTAGTCTCGTTAGACTCATTTTAAGGATTGTCTAAGTTCGTCCTTAGAAAGAGACTAACTTGGAACGAACTTAGACAAACCTTAGAATGAGACTCATCCCAAGTTAGTCTCGTTATTCTCATTTTAAGGTTTGTCTAAGTTCGTCCTTAGAAAGAGACTAACTTGGAACGAACTTAGACAAACCTTAGAATGAGACTAACGTTTGTCTTTGTTCGTCCCAAGTTAGTCTCGTTAGTCTCATTTTAAGGTTTGTCTAAGTTCGTCCTTAGAAAGAAACTAACTTGGGACGAACTTAAACAAACCTTAGAATGAGACTAACGTTTGTCTTTGTTCGTCCCAAGTTAGCCTCGTTAGTTTCAGTTTAAGGTTTGTCTAAGTTCGTCCTTAGAAAGAGACTAACTTGGGACGAACTTTGACAAACCTTAGAATTAGACTAACGTTTGTCTTTGTTCGTCCCAAGTTAGTCTCATTATATGGTTTGTCTAAGGTCGTCCTTCGAAAGAGACTAACTTGGGACGAACTTAGACAAACCTTAGATTGAGACTAACGTTTGTCTTTGTTCGTCCCCAGTTAGTCTCGTTAGTCTCATTCTACGGTTTGTCTAAGTTCGTCCTTAGAAAGAGACTAACTTGGGACGAACTTAGACAAACCTTAGAATGAGACTAACGTTTGTCTTTGTTCGTCCCAAGTTAGTCTCGTTCAATGGTTTGTCTAAGTTCGTCCTTAGAAAGAGACTAACTTTGGACGAACTTAGACAAACCTTAGAATGAGACTAACGTTTGTCTTTGTTCGTCCCAAGTTAGTCTCGTTAGTCTCATTTTAAGGTTTGTCTAAGATCGTCCTTAGAAAGAGACTAACTTGGGACGAACTTAGACAAACCTTAGAATGAGACGAACGTTTGTCTTTGTTCGTCCCAAGTTAGTCTCGTTAGTCTCATTTTATGGTTTGTCTAAGTTCGTCCTTAGAAAGAAACTAACTTGGGACGAACTTAGACAAACCTTAGAATGAGACTAACGTTTGTCTTTGTTCGTCCCAAGTTAGTCTCGTTATTCTCGTTTTATGGTTTGTTTAAGTTCATCCTTAGAAAGAGACTAACTTGGGACGAACTTAGACAAACCTAGAATGAGACTAACGTTTGTCTTTGTTCGTCCCAAGTTAGTCTCGTTAGTCTCATTTTAAGGTTTGTTTAAGTTCGTCCTTAGAAAGAGACCAACTTGGGAAGAACTTAGACAAACCTTAGAATGAGACTAACGTTTATCTTTGTTCGTCCCAAGTTAGTCTCGTTAGTCTCATTTTAAGGTTTGTCTAAGTTCGTCCTTAGAAAGAGACTAACTTGGGACGAACTTAGACAAACCTTAGAATGAGACTAACGTTTGTCTTCGTTCGTCCCAAGTTAGTCTCGTTATTCTCGTTTTATGGTTTGTTTAAGTTCATCCTTAGAAAGAGACTAACTTGGGATAAACTTTGACAAACCCTAGAATGAGACTAACGTTTGTCTTTGTTCGTCCCAAGTTAGTCTCGTTAGTCTCATTTTAAGGTTTGTTTAAGTTCGTCCTTAGAAAGAGACCAACTTGGGATGAACTTAGACAAACCTTAGAATGAGACTAACATTTGTCTTTGTTCGTCCCAAGTTAGTCTCGTTAGTCTCATTCTATGGGTTGTCTAAGTTTGTCCTTAGAAAGAGACTAACTTGGGATGAACTTAGACAAACCTTAGAATGAGACTAACGTTTGTCTTTGTTCGTCCCTACTTAGTCTCATTCTATGGGTTGTCTAAGTTCATCCTTAGAAAGAGACTAACTTGGGACGAACTTAGACAAACCTTAGAATGATTCTAACGTTTGTCTTTGTCCGTCCCAAGTTAGTCTAGTTCAATGGTTCGTCTAAGTTCGTCCTTAGAAAGAGACTAACTTGGGACGAACTTAGACAAACCTTAGAATGAGATTAACGTTTGTCTTTGTTCGTCCCAAGTTAGTCTCGTTAGTCTCATTTTAAGGTTTGTTTAAGTTCATCCTTAGAAAGAGACCAACTTGGGAAGAACTTAGACAAACCTGAGAATGAGACTATCGTTTGTCTTTGTTCGTCCCAAGTTAGTCTCGTTAGTCTCATTTTAAGGTTTGTCTAAGTTCGTCCTTAGAAAGAGACTAACTTGGGACGAACTTAGACAAACCTTAGAATGTGACTAACGTTTGTCTTTGTCCGTCCCAAGTTAGTCTAGTTAGTCTCATTCTATGGTTTGTCTAAGTTCGTCCTTAGAAAGAGACAAACTTGGGACGAACTTAGACAAACCTTAGAATGAGACTAACGTTTGTCTTTGTTCGTCCCAAGTTAGTCTCGTTATTCTCGTTTTATGGTTTGTTTAAATTCATCCTTAGAAAGAGACTAACTTGGGACGAACTTAGACAAACCCTAGAATGAGACTAACGTTTGTCTTTGTTCGTCCCAAGTTAGTCTCGTTAGTCTCATTCAATGGTTTGTCTAAGTTCGTCCTTAAAAAGAGACTAACTTGGGATGAACTTAGACAAACCTTAGAATGAGACTAACGTTTGTCTCTGTTCGTCCCAAGTTAGTCTCGTTATTCTCGTTTTATGGTTTGTTTAAGTTCATCCTTAGAAAGAGACTAACTTGGGACGAACTTTGACAAACCCTAGAATGAGACTAACGTTTGTCTTTGTTCGTCCCAAGTTAGTCTCGTTAGTCTCATTTTAAGGTTTGTCTAAGTTCGTCCTTAGAAAGAGACTAACTTGGGACGAACTTAGACAAACCATAGAATGAGACTAACGTTTGTCTTTGTTCATCCCAAGTTAGTCTCGTTAGTCTCATTCTATGGTTTGTCTAAGTTCGTCCTTAAAAAGAGACTAACTTGGGATGAACTTAGACAAACCTTAGAATGAGACTAACGTTTGTCTTTGTTCGTCCCTACTTAGTCTCATTCTACGGTTTGTCTAAGTTCGTCCTTAGAAAGAGGCTAACTTGGGACGAACTTACACAAACCTTAGAATGATTCTAACGTTTGTCTTTGTTCGTCCCAAGTTAGTCTAGTTCAATGGTTCGTCAAAGTTCGTCCTTAGAAAGAGACTAACTTGGGACGAACATAGACAAACCTTAGAATGAGACTAGCGTTTGTCTTTGTTCGTCCCAAGTTAGTCTCGTTAGTCTCATTTTAAGATTTGTCTAAGTTCGTCCTTAGAAAGAGACTAACTTGGGACGAACTTAGACAAACCTTAGAATGAGACTAACATTTGTCTTTGTTCGTCCCAAGTTTGTCTCGTTAGTCTCATTTTAAGGTTTGTCTAAGTTCGTCCTTAGAAAGAGACTAACTTGGGACGAACTTAGACAAACCTTAGTATGAGACTAACGTTTGTCTTTGTTCATCCCAAGTTAGTCTCGTTAGTCTCATTTTAAGGTTTGTCTAAGTTCGTCCTTAGAAAGAGACTAACTTGGGACAAACTTTGACAAACCTTAGAATTAGACTAACGTTTGTCTTTGTTCGTCCCAAGTTAGTCTCGTTAGTCTCATTCTATGGTTTGTCTAAGTTCATCCTTTGAAAGAGACTAACTTGGGACGAACTTAGACGAACTTTAGATTGTGACTAACGTTTGTCTTTGTTCATCCCAAGTTAGTCTCGTTAGTCTCATTCTATACTTTGTCTAAGTTCGTCCTTAAAAAGAGACTAACTTGGGACGAACTTAGACAAACCTTAGAATGAGACTAACGTTTGTCTTTGTTGGTCCCAAGTTAGTCTCATTCAATGGTTTGTCTAAGTTCGTCCTGAGAAAGAGACTAACTTGGGATGAACTTAGACAAACCTTAGAATGAGACTAACATTTGTCTTTGTTCGTCCCAAGTTAGTCTCGTTAGTCTCATTCTATGGTTTGTCTAAGTTTGTCCTTAGAAAGAGACTAACTTGGGAAGAACTTAGACAAACCTTAGTATGAGACTAACGTTTGTCTTTGTTCGTCCCAAGTTAGTCTCGCTAGTCTCATTCAATGGTTTGTCTAAGTTCGTCCTTAAAAAGAGACTAACTTGGGATGAACTTAGACAAACCTTAGAATGAGACTAACGTTTGTCTCTGTTCATCCCAAGTTAGTCTCGTAATTCTCGTTTTATGGTTTGTTTAAGTTCATCCTTAGAAAGAGACTAACTTGGGACGAACTTTGACAAACCCTAGAATGAGACTAACGTTTGTCTTTGTTCGTCCCAAGTTAGTCTCGTTAGTCTCGTTAGTCTCATTTTAAGGTTTGTCTAAGTTCGTCCTTAGAAAGAGACTAACTTGGGACGAACTTAGACAAACCATAGAATGAGACTAACGTTTGTCTTTGTTCATCCCAAGTTAGTCTCGTTAGTCTCATTCTATGGTTTGTCTAAGTTCATCCTTTGAAAGAGACTAACTTGGGACGAATTTAGACGAACCATAGATTGAGACTAACGTTTGTCTTTGTTCATCCCAAGTTAGTCTCGTTAGTCTCATTCTATAGTTTGTCTAAGTTCGTCCTTAAAAAGAGACTAACTTGGGACGAACTTAGACAAACCTTAGAATGAGACTAACGTTTGTCTTTGTTGGTCCCAAGTTAGTCTTATTCAATGGTTTGTCTAAGTTCGTCCTTAGAAAGAGACTAAATTGGGATGAACTTAGAGAAACCTTAGAATTAGACTAACATTTGTCTTTGTTCGTCCCAAGTTAGTCTCGTTAGTCTCATTCAATGGTTTGTCTAAGTTTGTCCTTAGAAAGAGACTAACTTGGGACGAACTTAGACAAACCTTAGAAGGAGACTAACGTTTGTCTTTGTTCGTCCCAAGTTAGTCTCGTTCAATGGTTTGTCTAAGTTCGTCCTTAGAAAGAGACTAACTTGGGACGAACTTAGACAAACCTTATAATGAGACTAACGTTTGTCTTTGTTCGTCCCAAGTTAGTCTCGTTAGTCTCATTTTAAGGTTTGTCTAAGTTCGTCCTTAGAAAGAGACTAACTTGGGACGAACTTAGACAAACCTTAGTATGAGACTAACGTTTGTCTTTGTACGTCCCAAGTTAGTCTCGTTGGTCTCATTTTAAGGTTTGTCTAAGTTCGTCCTTAGAAAGAGACCAACTTGGGACGAACTTAGACAAACCTTAGAATGAGACTAACGTTTGTCTTTGTTCATCCCAAGTTAGTCTCGTTATTCTCATTTTAAGGTTTGTCTAAGTTCGTCCTTAGAAAGAAACTAACTTGGGATGAACTTTGACAAACCTTAGAATTAGACTAAAGTTTGTCTTTGTTCGTCCCAAGTTAGTCTCGTTCAATGGTTTGTTTAAGTTTGTCCTTAGAAAGAGACTAACTTGGGACGAACTTAGACAAACCTTCGAATGAGACTGACATTTGTCTTTGTTCGTCCCAAGTTAGTCTCATTAGTCTCATTCTATAGTTTGTCTAAGTTCGTCCTTAAAAAGAGACTAACTTGGGACGAACTTAGACAAACCTTAGAATGAGACTAACGTTTGTCCTTGTTCGTCCCAAGATAGTCTCGTTAAATGGTTTGTCTAAGTTCTTCCTTAGAAAGAGACTAACTTGGGACGAACTTAGACAAACCTTAGAATGAGACTATTGTTTGTCTTTGTTCGTCCCAAGTTAGTCTCGTTAGACTCATTTTAAGGATTGTCTAAGTTCGTCCTTAGAAAGAGACTAACTTGGAACGAACTTAGACAAACCTTAGAATGAGACTCATCCCAAGTTAGTCTCGTTATTCTCATTTTAAGGTTTGTCTAAGTTCGTCCTTAGAAAGAGACTAACTTGGAACGAACTTAGACAAACCTTAGAATGAGACTAACGTTTGTCTTTGTTCGTCCCAAGTTAGTCTCGTTAGTCTCATTTTAAGGTTTGTCTAAATTCGTCCTTAGAAAGAAACTAACTTGGGACGAACTTAGACAAACCTTAGAATGAGACTAACGTTTGTCTTTGTTCGTCCCAAGTTAGCCTCGTTAGTTTCAGTTTAAGGTTTGTCTAAGTTCGTCCTTAGAAAGAGACTAACTTGGGACGAACTTTGACAAACCTTAGAATTAGACTAACGTTTGTCTTTGTTCGTCCCAAGTTAGTCTCATTATATGGTTTGTCTAAGGTCGTCCTTCGAAAGAGACTAACTTGGGACAAACTTAGACAAACCTTAGATTGAGACTAACGTTTGTCTTTGTTCGTCCCTAGTTAGTCTCGTTAGTCTCATTCTACGGTTTGTCTAAGTTCGTCCTTAGAAAGAGACTAACTTGGGATGAACTTAGACAAACCTTAGAATGAGACTAACGTTTGTCTTTGTTCGTCCCAAGTTAGTCTCGTTCAATGGTTTGTCTAAGTTCGTCCTTAGAAAGAGACTAACTTTGGACGAACTTAGACAAACCTTAGAATGAGACTAACGTTTGTCTTTGTTCGTCCCAAGTTAGTCTCGTTAGTCTCATTTTAAGGTTTGTCTAAGATCGTCCTTAGAAAGAGACTAACTTGGGACGAACTTAGACAAACCTTAGAATGAGACGAACGTTTGTCTTTGTTCGTCCCAAGTTAGTCTCGTTAGTCTCATTTTATGGTTTGTCTAAGTTCGTCCTTAGAAAGAAACTAACTTGGGACGAACTTAGACAAACCTTAGAATGAGACTAACGTTTGTCTTTGTTCGTCCCAAGTAAGTCTCGTTATTCTCGTTTTATGGTTTGTTTAAGTTCATCCTTAGAAAGAGACTAACTTGGGACGAACTTAGACAAACCTAGAATGAGACTAACGTTTGTCTTTGTTCGTCCCAAGTTAGTCTCGTTAGTCTCATTTTAAGGTTTGTTTAAGTTCGTCCTTAGAAAGAGACCAACTTGGGAAGAACTTAGACAAACCTTAGAATGAGACTAACGTTTATCTTTGTTCGTCCAAAGTTAGTCTCGTTAGTCTCATTGTAAGGTTTGTCTAAGTTCGTCCTTAGAAAGAGACTAACTTGGGACGAACTTAGACAAACCTTAGAATGAAACTAACGTTTGTCTTCGTTCGTCCCGAGTTAGTCTCGTTATTCTCGTTTTATGGTTTGTTTAAGTTCATCCTTAGAAAGAGACTAACTTGGGATAAACTTTGACAAACCCTAGAATGAGACTAACGTTTGTCTTTGTTCATCCCAAGTTAGTCTCGTTAGTCTCATTTTAAGGTTTGTTTAAGTTCGTCCTTAGAAAGAGACCAACTTGGGATGAACTTAGACAAACCTTAGAATGAGACTAACATTTGTCTTTGTTCGTCCCAAGTTAGTCTCGTTAGTCTCATTCTATGGGTTGTCTAAGTTTGTCCTTAGAAAGAGACTAACTTGGGATGAACTTAGACAAACCTTAGAATGAGACTAACGTTTGTCTTTGTTCGTCCCTACTTAGTCTCATTCTATGGGTTGTCTAAGTTCGTCCTTAGAAAGAGACTAACTTGGGACGAACTTAGACAAACCTTAGAATGATTCTAACGTTTGTCTTTGTCCGTCCCAAGTTAGTCTAGTTCAATGGTTCGTCTAAGTTCGTCCTTAGAAAGAGACTAACTTGGGACGAACTTAGACAAACCTTAGAATGAGATTAACGTTTGTCTTTGTTCGTCCCAAGTTAGTCTCGTTAGTCTCATTTTAAGATTTGTCTAAGTTCGTCCTTAGAAAGAGACTAACTTGGGACGAACATAGACAAACCTTAGAAAGAGACTAACGTTTGTCTTTGTTCGTCCCAAGTTTGTCTCGTTAGTCTCATTTTAAGGTTTGTCTAAGTTCGTCCTTAGAAAGAGACTAACTTGGGACGAACTTAGACAAACCTTAGTATGAGACTAACGTTTGTCTTTGTTCGTCCCAAGTTAGTCTCGTTAGTCTCATTTTAAGGTTTGTCTAAGTTCGTCCTTAGAAAGAGAATAACTTGGGACGAACTTTGACAAACCTTAGAATTAGACTAACGTTTGTCTTTGTTCGTCCCAAGTTAGTCTCGTTAGTCTCATTCTATGGTTTGTCTAAGTTCGTCCTTTGATAGAGACTAACTTGGGACGAACTTAGACAAACCTTAGATTGAGACTAACGTTTGTCTTTGTTCATCCCATGTTAGTCTCGTTAGTCTCATTCTATAGTTTGTCTAAGTTCGTCCTTAAAAAGAGAATAACTTGGGACGAACTTAGACAAACCTTAGAATGAGACTAACGTTTCTCTTTGTTGGTCCCAAGTTAGTCTCATTCAATGGTTTGTCTAAGTTCGTCCTTAGAAAGAGACTAACTTAGGATGAACTTAGACAAACCTTAGAATGAGACTAACATTTGTCTTTGTTCGTCCCAAGTTAGTCTCGTTAGTCTCATTCAATGGGTTGTCTAAGTTTGTCCTTAGAAAGAGTCTATTTTGGGACGAACTTAGACAAACCTTAGAATGAGACTAACGTTTGTCTTTGTTCGTCCCAAGTTAGTCTCGTTCAATGGTTTGTCTAAATTCGCCCTTAGAAAGAGACTAACTTGGGACGAACTTAGACAAACCTTAGAATGAGACTAGCGTTTGTCTTTGTTCGTCCCAAGTTAGTCTCGTTAGTCTCATTTTAAGGTTTGTCTAAGTTCGTCCTTAGAAAGAGACTAACTTGGGACGAACTTAGACAAACCTTAGAATGAGACTAACGTTTGTCTTTGTTCGTCCAAAGTTAGTCTCGTTATTCCCATTTTATGGTTTGTTTAAGTTCATCCTTAGAAAGAGACTAACTTGGGACGAACTTAGACAAACCCTAGAATGAGACTAACATTTGTCTTTGTTCGTCCCAATTTAGGCTCGTTAGTCTCATTTTAAGGTTTGTCTAAGTTCGTCCTTAGAAAGAGACTAACTTGGGACGAACTTAGACAAACCATAGAATGAGACTAACGTTTGTCTTTGTTCATCCCGAGTTAGTCTCGTTAGTCTCATTCTATGGTTTGTCTAAGTTCGTCCTTAAAAAGAGACTAACTTGGGACGAACTTAGACAAACCTTAGAATGATTCTAACGTTTGTCTTTGTTCGTCCCAAGTTAGTCTAGTTCAATGGTTCGTCTAAGTTCGTCCTTAGAAAGAGACTAACTTGGGACGAACTTAGACAAACCTTAGAATGAGACTAACATTTGTCTTTGTTCGTCCCAAGTTAGTCTCGTTAGTCCCATTCTATAGTTTGTCTAAGTTCGTCCTTAAAAAGTGACTAACTTGGGACGAACTTAGACAAACCTTAGAATGAGACTAACGTTTGTCTTTGTTCGTCCCAAGTTAGTCTCGTTCAATGGTTTGTCTATCTTCGTCCTTAGAAAGTGACAAACTTGGGACGAACTTAGACAAACCTTAGAATGAGACTAACGTTTGTCTTTGTTCGTCCCAAGTTAGTCTCGTTATTCTCGTTTTATGGTTTGTTTAAGTTCATCCTTAGAAAGAGACTAACTTGGGACGAACTTAGACAAACCCTAGAATGAGACTAACGATTGTCTTTGTTCGTCCCAAGTTAGTCTCGTTAGTCTCATTTTATGGTTTGTTTAAGTTCGTCCTTAGAAAGAGACCAACTTGGGAAGAACTTAGACAAACCTTAGAATGAGACTAACGTTTGTCTTTGTTCGTCCCAAGTTAGTCTCGTTAGTCTCATTTTAAAGTTTGTCTAAGTTCGTCCTTAGAAAGAGACTAACTTGGGACGAACTTAGACAAACCATAGAATGAGACTAACGTTTGTCTTTGTTCATCCCAAGTTAGTCTCGTTAGTCTCATTCTATGGTTTGTCTAAGTTCGTCCTTAAAAAGAGACTAACTTGGGATGAACTTAGACAAACCTTAGAATGAGACTAACGTTTGTCTTTGTTCGTCCCTACTTAGTCTCATTCTATGGGTTGTCTAAGTTCGTCCTTAGAAAGAGACTAACATGGGACGAACTTATACAAACCTTAGAATGATTCTAACGTTTGTCTTTGTTCGTCCCAAGTTAGTCTAGTTCAATGGTTCGTCTAAGTTCGTCCTTAGAAAGAGACTAACTTGGGACGAACTTAGACAAACCTTAGAATGAGACTAACGTTTGTCTTTGTTCGTCCCAAGTTAGTCTCGTTAGTCTCATTTTAAGATTTGTCTAAGTTCGTCCTTAGAAAGAGACTAACTTGGGACGAACTTAGACAAACCTTAGAATGAGACTAACGTTTGTCTTTGTTCGTCCCAAGTTTGTCTCGTTAGTTTCATTTTAAGGTTTGTCTAAGTTCGTCCTTAGAAAGAGACTAACTTGGGACGAACTTAGACAAACCTTAGTATGAGACTAACGTTTGTCTTTGTTCGTCCCAAGTTAGTCTCGTTAGTCTCATTTTCAGGTTTGTCTAAGTTTGTCCTTAGAAAGAGACTAACTTGGGACAAACTTTGACAAACCTTAGAATTAGACTAACGTTTGTCTTTGTTCATCCCAAGTTTGTCTCAATAGTCTCATTCTATGGTTTGTCTAAGTTCGTCCTTTGATAGAGACTAACTGGGACGAACTAAGACAAACCTTAGAATGAGACAAACGTTTGTCTTTGTTCATCCCAAGTTAGTCTCGTTATTCTCATTTGAAGGTTTGTCTAAGTTCGTCCTTAGAAAGAAACTAACTTGGGACGAACTTTGACAAACCTTAGAATTAGACTAAAGTTTGTCTTTGTTCGTCCCAAGTTAATCTCGTTCAATGGTTTGTTTAAGTTTGTCCTTAGAAAGAGACTAACTTGGGACGAACTTAGACAAACCTTAGAATGAGACTAACATTTGTCTTTGTTCGTCCCAAGTTAGTCTCGTTCAATGGTTTGTTTAAGTTTGTCCTTAGAAAGAGACTAACTTGGGACGAACTTAGACAAACCTTAGAATGAGACTGACATTTGTCTTTGTTCGTCCCAAGTTAGTCTCATTAGTCTCATTCTATAGTTTGTCTAAGTTCGTCCTTAGAAAGAGACTAACTTGGGACGAACTTAGACAAACCTTAGAATGAGACTAACATTTGTCCTTGTTCGTCCCAAGTTAGTCTCGTTCAATGGTTTGTCTAAGTTCGTCCTTAGAAAGAGACTAACTTGGGACGAACTTAGACAAACCTTAGAATGAGACTAACGTTTGTCTTTGTTCGTCCCAAGTTAGTCTCGTTAGTCTCATTTTAAGGTTTGTCTAACTTCGTCCTTAGAAAGAGACTAACTTTGAACAAACTTAGACAAACCTTAGAATGAGAAAAACGTTTGTCTTTGTTCATCCCAAGTTAGTCTCGTTAGTCTCATTTTAAGGTTTGTCTAAGTTCGTATTTAGAAAGAGACTAACTTGGGACGAAATTAGACAAACCTTAGAATGAGACTAAGGTTTGTCTTTGTTCGTCCCAAGGTAGTCTCGTTAGTCTCATTTTAAGGTTTGTCTAAGTTTGTCCTTAGAAAGAGACTAACTTGGGACGAACTTTGACAAACCTTAGAATTAGACTAACGTTTGTCTTTGTTCGTCCCAAGTTAGTCTCGTTAGTCTCATTCTATGGTTTGTCTAAGTTCGTCCTTAGAAACAGACTAACTTAGGACGAACATAGACAAACCTTAGAATGAGACTTACGTTTGTCTTTGTTCGTCCCAAGTTAGTCTCGTTAGTCTCATTCTATAGTTTGTCTAAGTTCGTCCTTAAAAAGTGACTAACTTGAGACGAACTTAGACAAACCTTAGAATGAGACTAATGTTTGTCTTTGTTCGTCCCAAGTTAGTCTCGTTCAATGGTTTTTCTAAGTTCGTCCTTAGAAA
The DNA here is from genome assembly GCA_033675215.1 of Rhodiola kirilowii. Lineage (NCBI taxonomy): Eukaryota > Viridiplantae > Streptophyta > Magnoliopsida > Saxifragales > Crassulaceae > Rhodiola > Rhodiola kirilowii. The sequence goes on from JAUCNB010000093.1 coordinate 47,887, forward strand.
GAGACAAACTTGGGACGAACTTAGACAAACCTTAGAATGAGACTAACGTTTGTCTTTGTTCGTCCCAAGTTAGTCTCGTTATTCTCATTTTATGGTTTGTTTAAGTTCATCCTTAGAAAGAGACTAACTTGGGACGAACTTAGACAAACCCTAGAATGAGACTAACGTTTGTCTTTGTTCTTGCCAAGTTAGTCTCGTTAGTCTCATTTTAAGGTTTGTTTAAGTTCGTCCTTATAAAGAGACCAACTTGGGAAGAACTTAGACAAACCTTAGAATGAGACTAACGTTTGTCTTTGTTCGTCCCAAGTTAGTCTCGTTAGTCTCATTTTAAGGTTTGTCTAAGTTCGTCCTTAGAAAGAGACTAACTTGGGACGAACTTAGACAAACCTTAGAATGAGACTAACGTTTGTCTTCGTTCGTCCCAAGTTAGTCTCGTTTTATGGTTTGTTTAAGTTCATCCTTAGAAAGAGACTAACTTGGGACGAACTTTGACAAACCCTAAAATGAGACTAACGTTTGTCTTTGTTCGTCCCAAGTTAGTCTCGTTAGTCTCATTTTAAGGTTTGTTTAAGTTCGTCCTTAGAAAGAGACCAACTTGGGAAGAACTTTGACAAACCTTAGAATGAGACTAACGTTTGTCTTTGTTCGTCCCAAGTTAGTCTCGTTAGTCTCATTTTAAGGTTTGTCTAAGTTCGTCCTTAGAAAGAGACTAACTTGGGACGAACTTAGACAAACCATAGAATGAGACCAACGTTTGTCTTTGTTCATCCCAAGTTAGTCTCGTTAGTCTCATTCTATGGTTTGTCTAAGTTCATCCTTAAAAAGAGACTAACTTGGGATGAACTTAGACAAACCTTAGAATGAGACTAATGTTTGTCTTTGTTCGTCCCTACTTAGTCTCATTCTATGGTTTGTCTAAGTTCGTCCTTAGAAAGAGACTAACTTGGGATGAACTTAGACAAACCTTAGAATGATTCTAAAATTTGTCTTTGTTCGTCCCAAGTTAGTCTAGTTCAATGGTTCGTCTAAGTTCGTCCTTAGAAAGAGACTAACTTGGGACGAACTTAGACAAACCTTAGAATGAGACTAACGTTTGTCTTTGTTCGTCCCAAGTTAGTCTCGTTAGTCTCATTTTAAGATTTGTCTAAGTTCGTCCTTAGAAAGAGACTAACTTGGGACGAACTTAGACAAACCTTAGAATGAGACTAACGTTTGTCTTTGTTCGTCCCAAGTTTGTCTCATTAGTCTCATTCTATAGTTTGTCTAAGTTCGTCCTTAGAAAGAGACTAACTTGGGACGAACTTAGACAAACCTTAGAATGAGACTAACGTTTGTCCTTGTTCGTCACAAGTTAGTCTCGTTCAATGGTTTGTCTAAGTTCGTCCTTAGAAAGAGACTAACTTGGGACGAACATAGACTAACCTTAGAATGAGACTAACGTTTGTCTTTGTTCGTCCCAAGTTAGTCTCGTTAGTCTCATTTTAAGGTTTGTCTAAGTTCGTCCTTAGAAAGAGACTAACTTGGAACGAACTTAGACAAACCTTAGAATGACACTAACGTTTGTCTTTGTTCATCCCAAGTTAGTCTCGTTCAATGGTTTGTCTAAGTTCGTCCTTAAAAAGAGACTAACTTGGGACGAACTTAGACAAACCTTAGAATGAGACTAATGTTTGTCTTTGTTTGTCCCAAGTTAGTCTCGTTCAATGGGTTGTCTAAGTTCGTCCTTAGAAAGAGACTAACTTGGGACGAACTTTGACAAACCTTAGATTTAGACTAAAGTTTGTCTTTGTTCGTCCCAAGTTAGTCTCGTTCAATGGTTTGTTTAAGTTTGTCCTTAGAAAGAGACTAACTTGGGACGAACTTAGACAAACCTTAGAATGAGACTAACATTTTTCTTTGTTCATCCCAAGTTAGGTCTTATTAGTCTCATTCTATAGTTTGTCTAAGTTCGTCCTTAGAAAGACTAACTTGGGACGAAGTTAGACAAACCTTAGAATGAGACTAACGTTTGTCCTTGTTCGTCCCAAGTTAGTCTCGTTCAATGGTTTGTCTAAGTTTGTCCTTAGAAAGAGACTAACTTGGGACGAACTTAGACAAACCTTAGAATGAGACTAACGTTTGTCTTTGTTCGTCCCAAGTTAGTCTCGTTAGTCTCATTTTAAGGTTTGTCTAAGTTCATCCTTAGAAAGAGACTAACTTGGAACGAACTTAGACAAACCTTAGAATGAGACAAACGTTTGTCTTTGTTCGTCCGAAGTTAGTCTCGTTAGTCTCATTTTAAGGTTTGTCTAAGTTCGTCCTTAGAAAGAGACTAACTTGGGACGAACTTAGACAAACCTTAGAATGAGACTAACGTTTGTCTTTGTTCGTCCCAAGGTAGTCTCGCTACTCTCATTTTATGGTTTGTCTAAGTTCGTCCTTAGAAAGAGACTAACTTGGGACAAACTTTGACAAACCTTAGAATTAGACTAACGTTTGTCTTTGTTCGTCCCAAGTTAGTCTCGTTAGTCTCATTCTATGGTTTGTCTAAGTTCGTCCTTAGAAAGAGACTAACTTGGGACGAAATTAGACAAACCTTAGATTGAGACTAACGTTTGTCTTTGTTCATCCCAAGTTAGTCTCGTTAGTCTCATTCTATGGTTTGTCAAAGTTCGTCCTTAGAAAGAGACTAACTTGGGACGAACTTAGACAAACCTTAGAATGACACTAACGTTTGTCTTTGTTTGTTGCAAGTTAGTCTCGGTCAATGGTTTGTCTAAGTTCGTCCTTAGAAAGAGACTAACTTGGGACGAACTTAGACAAACCTTAGAATGAAACTAACATTTGTCTTTTTTCGTCCCAAGTTAGTCTCGTTAGTCTCATTCTATGGTTTGTCTAAGTTCGTCCTTAGAAAGAGACTAACTTGGGACGAACTTAGACAAACCTTAGAATGAGACTAACGTTTGTCTTTGTTCGACCCAAGTTAGTCTCGTTCAATGGTTTGTCTAAGTTCATCCTTAGAAAGAGACTAACTTGGGGCGAACTTAGACAAACCTTAGAAAGAGACTAACGTTTGTCTTTTTTCGTCCCAAGTTAGTCTCGTTAGTATCATTTTAATGTTTGTCTAAGTTCGTCCTTAGAAAGAGACTAACCTGGGACGAACTTAGACAAACCTTAGAATAAGACTAACGTTTGTCTTTGTTCGTCCCAAGTTAGTCTCGTTATTCTATTTTTAAGGTTTGTCTAAGTTCGTCCTTAGAAAGAGACTAACTTGGGACAAACTTAGACAAACCTTACTATGAGACTAACGTTTGTCTTTGTTCATCCCAAGTTAGTCTCGTTAGTCTCATTCTATGGTTTGTCTAAGTTCATCCTCAGAAAGAGACTAACTTGGGATGAACTTAGACAAACCTTGGAATGAGACTAACGTTTGTCTTTGTTCGTTGCAAGTTAGTCTCGTTCAATGGTTTGTCTAAGTTCGTCCTTAGAAAGAGACTAACTTGGGACGAACGTAGACCAACCTAAGAATGAGACTAACGTTTGTCTTTGTTCGTCCCAAGTTAGTCTCGTTAGTCTCATTTTAAGGTTTGTCTAGGTTCGTCCTTAGAAAGAGACTAACTTGGGACGAACTTAGACAAACCTTAGAATGAGACTAACGTTTGTCTTTGTTCGTCCCAAGTTAGTCTCGTTCAATGGTTTGTCTATGTTCGTCCTTAGAAAGAGACTAACTTGGGACGAACTTAGAAAAACCTTAGAATGAGACTAACGTTTGTCTTTGTTCGTCCCAAGTTAGTCTCGTTAGTCTCATTTTAAGGTTTGTCTAAGTTCGTCCTTAGAAAGAGACTAACTTGGGACGAACTTAGACAAATCTTAGAATGGGACTAACGTTTGTCTTTGTTCGTCCCAAGTTAGTCTCGTTAGTCTCATTTTAAGGTTTGTCTAAGTTTGTCCTTAGAAAGAGACTAACTTGGGACGAACTTTGACAAACCTTAGAATTAGACTAACGTTTGTCTTTGTTCGTCCCAACTTAGTCTCGTTAGTCTGATTCTATGGTTTGTCTAAGTTCGTCCTTAGAAAGAGACTAACTCGGGACGAACTTAGACAAACCTTAGATTGAGACTAACATTTGTCTTTGTTCGTCCCAAGTTAGTCTCCTTAGTCTCATTTTAAGGTTTGTCTCAGTTCGTCCTTAAATAGAGACTAACTTGGGACGAACTTAGACAAACCTTAGAATGAGACTAACGTTTGTCTTTGTTCTTCCCAAGTTAGTCTCGTTAGTCTCATTTTAAGGTTTGTCTAAGTTCGTCCTTAGAAAGAGACTAACTTGGGACGAACTTGGACAAACCTTAGAATGAGACTAACGTTTGTCTTTGTTCGTCCCAAGTTAGTCTCGTTAGTCTCATTCTATGGTTTGTCTAAGTTCGTCCTTAGAAAGAGACTAACTTGGGACGAACTTAGACAAACCTTAGAATGAGACTAAAGTTTGTCTTTGTTCGTCCCAAGTTAGTCTCGTTAGTCTCATTTTTAGGTTTGTCTAAGTTCGTCCTTAGAAAGGGACTAACTTGGGACGAACTTAGACAAACCTTAGAATGAGACTAACGTTTGTCTTTGTTCGTCCCAAGTTAGTCTCGTTAGTCTCATTTTAAGGTTTGTCTAAGTTCGTCCTTAGAAAGAGACTAACTTGGGACGAACTTAGACAAACCTTAGAATGAGACTAATGTTTGTCTTTTTTCGTCCCAAGTTAGTCTCGTTAGTCTCATTCCATGGTTTGTCTAAGTTCGTCCTTAGAAAGAGACTAACTTGGGATGAACATAGACAAACCTTTGAATGATACTAACGTTTGTCTTTGTTCGTCCCAAGTTAGTCTCGTTAGTCTCATTTTAAGGTTTGTCTAAGTTCTTCGTTAGAAAGAGAATAATTGGGACGAACTTAGACAAACCTTAGAATGAGACTAATGTTTGTCTTTGTTCGTCCCAAGTTTGTCTCGTTCAATGGTTTGTCTAAGTTCGTCCTTAGAAAGAGACTAACTTGGGACGAACTTAGACAAACCTTAGAATGAGACTAACGTTTGTCTTTGTTCGTCCCAAGTTACTCTCCTTAGTCTCATTTTAAGGTTTCTCTAAGTTCGTCCTTAGAAAGAGACTAACTTAGGACGAACTTAGACAAACCTTAGAATGAGACTAACGTTTGTCTTTGTTCGTCCCAAGTTAGTCTCTTTAGTCTCATTTTAAGGTTTGTCTAAGTTCGTCCCAAGTTAGTCTCTTTCTAAGGACGAACTTAGACAAACCTCAGAATTAGACTAACGTTTGTCTTTGTTCGTCCCAAGTTAGTCTCGTTAGTCTCATTTTAAGGTTTGTCTAAGTTCGTCCTTAGAAAGAGACTAACTTGGGACGAACTTAGATAAACCTTAGAATGAGACTAACGTTTTTCTTTGTTCGTCCCAAGTTAGTCTCGTTTGTCTCATTTTAAGGTTTGTCTAAGTTCGTCCTTAGAAAGAGACTAACTTGGGACAAACTTAGACAAACCTTAGAATGAGACTAATGTTTGTCTTTGTTCGTCCCAAGTTAGTCTCGTTAGTCTCATTTTAAGGTTTGTTTAAGTTCGTCCTTAGAAAAAGACTAATTTGGGACGAACTTAGACCAAACTTAGAATGAGACTAACGTTTGTCTTTGTTCGTCCCAAGTTAGTCTCGTTAGTCTCATTGGTTTGTTTAAGTTCGTCCTTAAAAAGAGACAAACTTGGGACGAACTTAGACAAACCTTAGAATGAGACTAACGTTTGTCTTTGTTCGTCCCAAGTTAATCTCGTTAGTCTCATTTTAAGGTTTGTTTAAGTTCGTCCTTAGAAAGAGTCTAACTTGGGACGAACTTAGACAAACGTTAGAATGAGACTAACGTTTGTCTTTGTTCGTCCCAAGTTAGTCTCGTTAGTCTCATTTTAAGGTTTGTCAAAGTTAGTCCTTAGAAAGAGACTAACTTGGGACGAAGTTAGACAAACCTTAGAATGAGACTAACGTTTGTCTTTGTTCGTCCCAAGTTAGTCTCGTTAGTCTCATTCTATGGTTCTTCTAAGGTCGTCCTTAGAAACAGACTAACTTGGGACGAACTTAGACAAACCTTAGAATGAGGCTAACATTTGTCTTTGTTCGTCCCAAGTTAGTCTCATTAGTCTCATTCTATAGTTTGTCTAAGTTCGTCCTTAGAAAGAGACTAACTTGGGACGAACTTAGACAAACCTTAGAATGAGACTAACGTTTGTCCTTGTTCGTCACAAGTTAGTCTCGTTCAATGGTTTGTCTAAGTTCGTCCTTAGAAAGAGACTAACTTGGGATGAACTTAGACAAACCTTAGAATGAGACTAACGTTTGTCTTTGTTCGTCCCAAGTTAGTCTCGTTAGTCTCATTTTAAGGTTTGTCTAAGTTCGTCCTTAGAAAGAGACTAACTTGGAACGAACTTAGACAAACCTTAGAATGACACTAACATTTGTCTTTGTTCGTCCCAAGTTAGTCTCATTCAATGGTTTGTCTAAGTTCGTCCTTAAAAAGAGACTAACTTGGGACGAACTTAGACAAACCTTAGAATGAGACTAAAGTTTGTCTTTGTTTGTCCCAAGTTAGTCTCGTTCAATGGGTTGTCTAAGTTCGTCCTTAGAAAGAGACTAACTTGGGACGAACTTTGACAAACCTTAGATTTAGACTAAAGTTTGTCTTTGTTCGTCCCAAGTTAGTCTCGTTCAATGGTTTGTTTAAGTTTGTCCTTAGAAAGAGACTAACTTGGGACGAACTTAGACAAACCTTAGAATGAGACTAACATTTTTCTTTGTTCATCCCAAGTTAGGTCTCATTAGTCTCATTCTATAGTTTGTCTAAGTTCGTCCTTAGAAAGACTAACTTGGGACGAAGTTAGACAAACCTTAGAATGAGACTAACGTTTGTCCTTGTTCGTCCCAAGTTAGTCTCGTTCAATGGTTTGTCTAAGTTTGTCCTTAGAAAGAGACTAACTTGGGACGAACTTAGACAAACCTTAGAATGAGACTAACGTTTGTCTTTGTTCGTCCCAAGTTAGTCTCGTTAGTCTCATTTTAAGGTTTGTCTAAGTTCATCCTTAGAAAGAGACTAACTTGGAACGAACTTAGACAAACCTTAGAATGAGACAAACGTTTGTCTTTGTTCGTCCGAAGTTAGTCTCGTTAGTCTCATTTTAAGGTTTGTCTAAGTTCGTCCTTAGAAAGAGACTAACTTGGGATGAACTTAGACAAACCTTAGAATGAGACTAACGTTTGTCTTTGTTCGTCCCAAGGTAGTCTCGTTACTCTCATTTTAAGGTTTGTCTAAGTTCGTCCTTAGAAAGAGACTAACTTGGGACGAACTTTGACAAACCTTAGAATTAGACTAACGTTTGTCTTTGTTCGTCCCAAGTTAGTCTCGTTAGTCTCATTCTATGGTTTGTCTAAGTTCGTCCTTAGAAAGAGACTAACCTGGGACGAAATTAGACAAACCTTAGATTGAGACTAACGTTTGTCTTTGTTCATCCCAAGTTAGTCTCGTTAGTCTCATTCTATGGTTTGTCAAAGTTCGTCCTAAGAAAGAGACTAACTTGGGACGAACTTAGACAAACCTTAGAATTACACTAACGTTTGTCTTTGTTTGTCGCAAGTTAGTCTCGGTCAATGGTTTATCTAAGTTCGTCCTTAGAAAGAGACTAACTTGGGACGAACTTAGACAAACCTTAGAATGAAACTAACATTTGTCTTTGTTCGTCCCAAGTTAGTCTCATTAGTCTCATTCTATGGTTTGTCTAAGTTCGTCCTTAGAAAGAGACTAACTTGGGACGAACTTAGACAAACCTTAGAATGAGACTAACATTTGTCTTTGTTCGACCCAAGTTAGTCTCGTTCAATGGTTTGTCTAAGTTCATCCTTAGAAAGAGACTAACTTGGGGCGAACTTAGACAAACCTTAGAAAGAGACTAACGTTTGTCTTTTTTCGTCCCAAGTTAGTCTCGTTAGTCTCATTTTAATGTTTGTCTAAGTTCGTCCTTAGAAAGAGACTAACCTGGGATGAACTTAGACAAACCTTAGAATAAGACTAACGTTTGTCTTTGTTCGTCCCAAGTTAGTCTCGTTATTCTATTTTTAAGGTTTGTCTAAGTTCGTCCTTAGAAAGAGACTAACTTGGGACAAACTTAGTCAAACCTTACTATGAGACTAACGTTTGTCTTTGTTCATCCCAAGTTAGTCTCGTTAGTCTCATTCTATGGTTTGTCTAAGTTCATCCTCAGAAAGAGACTAACTTGGGATGAACTTAGACAAACCTTGGAATGAGACTAACGTTTGTCTTTGTTCGTTGCAAGTTAGTCTCGTTCAATGGTTTGTCTAAGTTCGTCCTTAGAAAGAGACTAACTTCGGACGAACTTAGACAAACCTTAGAATGACACTAACGTTTGTCTTTGTTCGTCCCAAGTTAGTCTCGCTCAATGGTTTGTCTAAGTTCGTCCTTAAAAAGAGACTAACTTGGGACGAACTTAGACAAACCTTAGAATGAGACTAAAGTTTGTCTTTGTTTATCCCAAGTTAGTCTCGTTCAATGGTTTGTCTAAGTTCGTCCTTTGAAAGAGACTAACTTGGGACGAACTTAGACAAACCTTAGAATTTGACTAACGTTTGTCTTTGTTTGTCCCAAATTAGTCTCGTTCAATGGTTTGTCTAACTTTGTCCTTTGAATGAGACTAACTTGGGACGAACTTAGACAAACCTTAGAATTAGACTAACATTTGCCTTTGTTCGTCCCAAGTTAGTCTCGTTAGTCTCATTCTATGGTTTGTCTAAGTTCGTCCTTAGAAAGAGACTAACTTGGGACAAACTTAGACAAACCATAGATTGAGACTAACGTTTGTCTTTGTTCGTCCCAAGTTAGTCTCCTTAGTCTCATTTTAAGGTTTGTCTAAGTTAGTCTCCTTAGTCTCATTTTAAGGTTTGTCTAAGTTCGTCCTTAGAAAGAGACTAACTTGGGACGAACTTAGATAAACCTTAGAATGAGACTAAAGTTTGTCTTTGTTCGTCCCAAGTTAGTCTCGTTCAATGGTTTGTCTAAGTTCGTCCCAAGTTAGTCTCTTTCTAAGGACAAACTTAGACAAACCTTAGAATTAGACTGACGTTTGTTTTTGTTCGTCCCAAGTTAGTCTGGTTAGTCTCATTCTATGGTTTGTCTAAGTTCGTCCTTAGAAACAGACTAACTTGGGACGAACGTAGACCAACCTAAGAATGAGCCTAACGTTTGTCTTTGTTCGTCCCAAGTTAGTCTCGTTAGTCTCATTTTAAGGTTTGTCTAGGTTCGTCCTTAGAAAGAGACTAACTTGGGACGAACTTAGACAAACCTTAGAATGAGACTAACGTTTGTCTTTGTTCGTCCCAAGTTAGTCTCGTTCAATGGTTTGTCTATGTTCGTCCTTAGAAAGAGAGTAACTTGGGACGAACTTAGAAAAACCTTAGAATGAGACTAACGTTTGTCTTTGTTCGTCCCAAGTTAGTCTCGTTAGTCTCATTTTAAGGTTTGTCTAAGTTCGTCCTTAGAAAGAGACTAACTTGGGACGAACTTAGACAAACCTTAGAATGGGACTAACGTTTGTCTTTGTTCGTCCCAAGTTAGTCTCGTTAGTCTCATTTTAAGGTTTGTCTAAGTTTGTCCTTAGAAAGAGACTAACTTGGGACGAACTTTGACAAACCTTAGAATTAGACTAATGTTTGTCTTTGTTCGTCCCAACTTAGTCTCGTTAGTCTGATTCTATGGTTTGTCTAAGTTCGTCCTTAGAAAGAGACTAACTCGGGACGAACTTAGACAAACCTTAGATTGAGACTAACATTTGTCTTTGTTCGTCCCAAGTTAGTCTCCTTAGTCTCATTTTAAGGTTTGTCTCAGTTCGTCCTTAAATAGAGACTAACTTGGGACGAACTTAGACAAACCTTAGAATGAGACTAACGTTTGTCTTTGTTCTTCCCAAGTTAGTCTCGTTAGTCTCATTTTAAGGTTTGTCTAAGTTCGTCCTTAGAAAGAGACTAACTTGGGACGAACTTGGACAAACCTTAGAATGAGACTAACGTTTGTCTTTGTTCGTCCCAAGTTAGTCTCGTTAGTCTCATTCTATGGTTTGTCTAAGTTCGTCCTTAGAAAGAGACTAACTTGGGACGAACTTAGACAAACCTTAGAATGAGACTAAAGTTTGTCTTTGTTCGTCCCAAGTTAGTCTCGTTAGTCTCATTTTAAGGTTTGTCTAAGTTCGTCCTTAGAAAGAGACTAACTTGGGACGAACTTAGACAAACCTTAGAATGAGACTAATGTTTGTCTTTTTTTGTCCCAAGTTAGTCTCGTTAGTCTCATTCCATGGTTTGTCTAAGTTCGTCCTTAGAAAGAGACTAACTTGGGATGAACATAGACAAACCTTTGAATGATACTATCGTTTGTCTTTGTTCGTCCCAAGTTAGTCTCGTTAGTCTCATTTTAAGGTTTGTCTAAGTTCTTCGTTAGAAAGAGAATAATTGGGACGAACTTAGACAAACCTTAGAATGAGACTAATGTTTGTCTTTGTTCGTCCCAAGTTTGTCTCGTTCAATGGTTTGTCTAAGTTCGTCCTTAGAAAGAGACTAACTTGGGACGAACTTAGACAAACCTTAGAATGAGACTAACGTTTGTCTTTGTTCGTCCCAAGTTACTCTCCTTAGTCTCATTTTAAGGTTTCTCTAAGTTTGCCTTAGAAAGAGACTAACTTAGGACGAACTTAGACAAACCTTAGAATGAGACTAACGTTTGTCTTTGTTCGTCCCAAGTTAGTCTCGTTAGTCTCATTTTAAGGTTTGTCTAAGTTCGTCCCAAGTTAGTCTCTTTCTAAGGACGAACTTAGACAAACCTCATAATTAGACTAACGTTTGTCTTTGTTCGTCCCAAGTTAGTCTCGTTAGTCTCATTTTAAGGTTTGTCTAAGTTCGTCCTTAGAAAGAGACTAACTTGGGACGAACTTAGACAAACCTTAGAATGAGACTAACGTTTTTCTTTGTTCGTCCCAAGTTAGTCTCGTTTGTCTCATTTTAAGGTTTGTCTAAGTTCGTCCTTAGAAAGAGACTAACTTGGGACAAACTTAGACAAACCTTAGAATGAGACTAATGTTTGTCTTTGTTCGTCCCAAGTTAGTCTCGTTAGTCTCATTTTAAGGTTTGTTTAAGTTCGTCCTTAGAAAAAGACTAACTTGGGACGAACTTAGACCAAACTTAGAATGAGACTAACGTTTGTCTTTGTTCGTCCCAAGTTAGTCTCGTTAGTCTCATTTTAAGGTTTGTCAAAGTTAGTCCTTAGAAAGAGACTAACTTGGGACGAACTTAGACAAACCTTAGAATGAGACTAACGTTTGTCTTTGTTCGTCCCAAGTTAGTCTCTTTAGTCTCATTCTATGGTTCTTCTAAGGTCATCCTTAGAAACAGACTAACTTGGGACGAACTTAGACAAACCTTAGAATGAGGCTAACATTTGTCTTTGTTCGTCCCAAGTTAGTCTCGTTAGTCTCATTTTAAGGTTTGTCTAAGTTCTTCCTTAAAAAGAGACTAACTTGGGACGAACTTAGACAAACCTTAGAATGAGACTAACGTTTGTCTTTGTTCGTCCCAAGTTAGTCTCGTTCAAGGGTTTGTCTAAATTCGTCCTTAGAAAGAGACTAACTTGGGACGAACTTAGACAAACCTTAGAATGAGACTAACATTTGTCTTTGTTCGTCCCAAGTTAGTCTCCTTAGTCTCATTTTAAGGTTTCTCTAAGTTCGTCCTTAGAAAGAGACTAACTTGGGACAAACTTAGACAAACCTTAGAATGAGACTAATGTTTGTCTTTGTTCGTCCCAAGTCACTCTCGTTAGTCTCATTTTAAGGTTTGTTTAAGTTCGTCCTTAGAAAGGGACTAACTTGGGACGAACTTAGACAAACCTTAGAATGAGACTAACGTTTGTCTTTGTTCGTCCCAAGTTAGTCTCCTTATTCTCGTTCTGTGGTTTGTCTAAGTTTGTCCTTAGAAAGAGACTAACTTGGGACGAACTTAGACAAACCTTAGAATGAGACTAGTTTGTCTTTGTTCGTCCCAAGTTAGTTTCGTTCAATGGTTTGTCTAAGTTCGTCCTTAGAAAGAGACTAACTTGGGACGAACTTAGACAAACCTTAGAATGAGACTAACGTTTGTCTTTGTACGTCCCAAGTTAGTCTCCTTAGTCTCATTTTAAGGTTTGTCTAAGTTCGTCCCAAGTTAGTCTCCTTATTCTCGTTCTGTGGTTTGTCTAAGTTTGTCCTTAGAAAGAGACTAACTTGGGACGAACTTAGACAAACCTTAGAATGAGACTAGTTTGTCTTTGTTCGTCCCAAGTTAGTTTCGTTCAATGGTTTGTCTAAGTTCGTCCTTAGAAAGAGACTAACTTGGGACGAACTTAGACAAACCTTAGAATGAGACTAACGTTTGTCTTTGTTCGTCCCAAGTTAGTCTCGTTAGTCTCATTTTAAGGTTTGTTTAAGTTCGTCCTTAGAAAGAGACTAACTTGGGACGAACTTAGACAAACCTCAGAAAGAGACTAACATTTGTCTTTGTTCGTCCCAAGTTAGTCTCGTTAGTCTCATTAGTCTCATTTTAAGGTTTCTCTAAGTTAGTCCTTAGAAAGAAACTAACTTGGGACGAACTTAGACAAACCTAAGAATAAGACTAACGTTTGTCTTTGTTCGTCCCAAGTTAGTCTCGTTAGTCTCATTTTAGGGTTGTTCTAAGTTCGTCCTTAGAAACAGACTAACTTGGGACGAACTTAGACAAACCTTAGAATGAGACTAATGTTTGTCTTTGTTCGTCCCAAGTTAGTCTCGTTAGTCTCATTCTATGGTTTGTCTAAGTTCGTCCTTAGAAACAGACTAACTTGGGACGAACATAGACAAACCTTAGAATGAGACTAACGTTTGTCTTTGTTCGCCCAAAGTTAGTCTCGTTAGTCTCATTTTAAGGTTTGTCTAAGTTCTTCGTTAGAAAGAGACTAACTTGGGACGAACTTAGACAAACCTTAGAATGAGCCTAACGTTTGTCTTTGTTCGTCCCAAGTTTGTCTCATTTAATGGTTTGTCTAAGTTCGTCCTTAGAAAGAGACTAACTTGGGACGAACTTAGACAAACCGTAGAATGAGACTAACGTTTGTCTTTGTTCGTCCCAAGTTAGTCTCCTAAGTCTCATTTTAAGGTTTCTCTAAGTTCTTCGTTAGAAAGAGACTAACTTGGGACGAACTTAGACAAACCTTAGAATGAGCCTAACGTTTGTCTTTGTTCGTCCCAAGTTTGTCTCATTCAATGGTTTGTCTAAGTTCGTCCTTAGAAAGAGACTAACTGGGGACGAACTTAGACAAACCTTAGAATGAGACTAACATTTGTCTTTGTTCGTCCCAAGTTAGTCTCGTTAGTCTCATTTTAAGGTTTGTCTAAGTTAGTCCTTAGAAAGAGACTAACTTGGGACGAACTTAGACAAACCTTAGAATGAGACTAACATTTGTCTTTGTTCGTCCCAAGTTAGTCTCGTTAGTCTCATTTTAAGGTTTGTTTAAGTTCGTCCTTAGAAAGAGACTAACTTGGGACGAACTTAGACAAACCTAAGAATAAGACTAACGTTTGTCTTTGTTCGTCCCAAGTTAGTCTCGTTAGTCTCATATTAGGGTTGTTCTAAGTTCGTCCTTAGAAACAGACTAACTTGGGACGAACTTAGACAAACCTTAGAATGAGACTAACGTTTGTCTTTTTTCCTCCCAAGTTAGTCTCGTTAGTCTCATTTTAAGGTTTGTTTAATTTCGTCCTAAGAAAGAGACTAACTTGGGACGAACTTAGACAAACCTTAGAAGGAGGCTAACATTTGTCTTTGTTCGTCCCAAGTTAGTCTCGTTAGTGTCATTTTAAGGTTTGTCTAAGTTCGTCCTTAGAAAGAGACTAACTTGGGACGAACTTAGACAAACCATAGAATGAGACTAACGTTTGTCTTTGTTCGTCCCAAGTTAGTCTCGTTCAATGGTTTGTCTAAGTTCGTCCTTAGAAAGAGACTAACTTGGGACGAACTTAGACAAACCTTAGAATGAGACTAAGGTTTGTCTTTGTTCGTCCCAAGTTAGTCTCCTTAGTCTCATTTTAAGGTTTTTCTAAGTTCGTCCTTAGAAAGAGACTAACTTGGGACAAACTTAGACAAATCTTGGAATGAGACTAACGTTTGTCTTTGTTCGTCCCAATTTAGTCTCGTTAGTCTCATTTTAAGGTTTGTCTAAGTTCGTCCTTAGAAAGAGACTAACTTGGGACGAACTTAGACAAACCTTAGAATGAGACTAATGTTTGTCTTTGTTCGTCCCAAGTTAGTCTCGTTAGTCTCATTCTATGGTTTGTCTAAGTTCGTCCTTAGAAACAGACTAACTTAGGACGAACATAGACAAACCTTAGAATGAGACTTACGTTTGTCTTTGTTCGTCCCAAGTTTGTCTCGTTAGTCTCATTTTAAGGTTTGTCTAAGTTCTTCGTTAGAAAGAGACTAACTTGGGACGAACTTAGACAAACCTTAGAATGAGACTAACGTTTGTCTTTGTTCGTCACAAGTTTGTCTCGTTCAAAGGTTTGTCTAAGTTCGTCCTTAGAAAGAGACTAAATTGGGACGAATTTAGACAAACCTTAGAATGAGACTAACGTTTATCTTTGTTCGTCCCAAGTTAGTCTCCTTAGTCTCATTTTAAGGTTTCCCTAAGTTCGTCCTTAGAAAGAGACTAACTAGGGACGAACTTAGACAAACCTTAGAAAATGAGACTAACGTTTGTCATTGTTCGTCCCAAGTTAGTCTCGTTAGTCTCATTTTAAGGTTTGTCTAAGTTCGTCCCAAGTTAGTCTCTTTCTAAGGATGAACTTAGACAAACCTTAGAATGAGACTAATGTTTTTCTTTGTTCGTCCCAAGTTAGTCTCGTTTGTCTCATTTTAAGGTTTGTCTAAGTTCGTCCTTAGAAAGAGACTAACTTGGGACAAACTTAGACAAACCTTAGAATGAGACTAATGTTTGTCTTTGTTCGTCCCAAGTTAGTCTCGTTAGTCTCATTTTAAGGTTTGTTTAAGTTCATCCTTAGAAAGAGACTAAACTTGGGACGAACTTAGACAAACCTTAGAATGAGGCTAACATTTGTCTTTGTTCGTCGCAAGTTAGTCTCGTTAGTCTCATTTTAAGGTTTGTCTAAGTTCGTCCTTAAAAAGAGACTAACTTGGGACGAACTTAGACAAACCTTAGAATGAGACTAACGTTTGTCTTTGTTCGTCCCAAGTTAGTCTCATTCAAGGGTTTGTCTAAGTTCGTCCTTAGAAAGAGACTAACTTGGGACGAACTTAGACAAACCTTAGAATGAGACTAACATTTGTCTTTGTTCGTCCCAAGTTAGTCTCCTTAGTCTCATTTTAAGGTTTCTCTAAGTTCGTCCTTAGAAAGAGACTAACTTGGGACGAACTTAGACAAACCTTAGAATGAGACTAACATTTGTCTTTGTTCGTCCCAAGTTAGTCTCCTTAGTCTCATTTTAAGGTTTCTCTAAGTTCGTCCTTAGAAAGAGACTAACTTGGGACAAACTTAGACAAACCTTAGAATGAGACTAATGTTTGTCTTTGTTCGTCCCAAGTCACTCTCGTTAGTCTCATTTTAAGGTTCGTTTAAGTTCGTCCTTAGAAAGGGACTAACTTGGGACGAACTTAGACAAACCTTAGAATGAGACTAACGTTTGTCTTTGTTCGTCCCAAGTTAGTCTCCTTATTCTCGTTCTGTGGTTTGTCTAAGTTTGTCCTTAGAAAGAGACTAACTTGGGACGAACTTAGACAAACCTTAGAATGAGACTAGTTTGTCTTTGTTCGTCCCAAGTTAGTTTCGTTCAATGGTTTGTCTAAGTTCGTCCTTAGAAAGAGACTAACTTGGGACGAACTTAGATAAACCTTAGAATGAGACTAACGTTTGTCTTTGTACGTCCCAAGTTAGTCTCCTTAGTCTCATTTTAAGGTTTGTCTAAGTTCGTCCTTAGAAAGAGACTAACTTGGGACGAACTTAGACAAACCTTAGAATGAGACTAACGTTTGTCTTTGTTCATCCCAAGTTAGTCTCGTTTTAAGGTTTGTCTAAGTTCGTCCTTAGAAAGAAACTAACTTGGGACGGACTTCGACAAAACTTAGAATGCGACTAACGTTTGTCTTTGTTCGTCCCAAGTTAGTCTCGTTCAATGGTTTGTCTAAGTTCGTCCTTAGAAAGAGACTAACTTGGGACGAACTTAGACAAACCTTAGAATGAGACTAACGTTTGTCTTTGTTTGTCCCAAGTTAGTCTCCTTCGTCTCATTTTAAGGTCTCTCTAAGTTCGTCCTTAGAAAGAGACTAACTTGGGACGAACTTAGACAAATTTTAGAATGAGACTAATGTTTGTCTTTGTTCGTCCTAATTTAGTCTCGTTAGTCTCATTTTAAGGTTTGTCTAAGTTCGTTCTTAGAAAGAGACTAACTTGGGACAAACTTAGACAAACCTTAGAATGAGACTAATGTTTGTCTTTGTTCGTCCCAAGTTAGTCTCGTTAGTCTCATTCTATGGTTTGTCTAAGTTCGTCCTTAGAAACAGACTAACTTGGGACGAACATAGACAAACCTTAGAATGAGACTAACGTTTGTCTTTGTTCGTCCCAAGTTAGTCTCGTTAGTCTCATTTTAAGGGTTGTCTAAGTTCTTCGTTAGAAAGAGACTAACTTGGGACGAACTTAGACAAACCTTAGAATGAGCCTAACGTTTGTCTTTGTTCGTCCCAAGTTTGTCTCGTTCAATGGTTTGTCTAAGTTCGTCCTTAGAAAGAGACTAACTTGGGACGAACTTAAACAAACCGTAGAATGAGACTAACGTTTGTCTTTGTTCGTCCCAAGTTAGTCTTCTAAGTCTCATTTTAAGGTTTCTCTAAGTTCTTCGTTAGAAAGAGACTAACTTGGGACGAACTTAGACAAACCTTAGAATGAGCCTAACGTTTGTCTTTGTTCGTCCCAAGTTTGTCTCGTTCAATGGTTTGTCTAAGTTCGTCCTTAGAAAGAGACTAACTGGGGACGAACTTAGACAAACCTTAGAATGAGACTAACATTTGTATTTGTTCGTCCCAAGTTAGTCTCGTTAGTCTCATTTTAAGGTTTGTCTAAGTTAGTCCTTAGAAAGAGACTAACTTGGGACGAACTTAGACAAACCTTAGAATGAGACTAACATTTGTCTTTGTTCGTCCCAAGTTAGTCTCGTTAGTCTCATTTTAAGGTTTGTTTAAGTTCGTCCTTAGAAAGAGACTAACTTGGGACAAACTTAGACAAACCTCAGAAAGAGACTAACATTTGTCTTTGTTCGTCCCAAGTTAGTCTCGTTAGTCTCATTAGTCTCATTTTAAGGTTTCTCTAAGTTAGTCCTTAGAAAGAAACTAACTTGGGACGAACTTAGACAAACCTAAGAATAAGACTAACGTTTGTCTTTGTTCGTCCCAAGTTAGTCTCGTTATTCTCATTTTAGGGTTGTTCTAAGTTCGTCCTTAGAAACAGACTAACTTGGGACGAACTTAGACAAACCTTAGAATGAGACTAACGTTTGTCTTTTTTCGTCCCAAGTTAGTCTCGTTAGTCTCATTTTAAGGTTTGTTTAATTTCGTCCTAAGAAAGAGACTAACTTGGGACGAACTTAGACAAACCTTAGAAGGAGGCTAACATTTGTCTTTGTTCGTCCCAAGTTAGTCTCGTTAGTCTCATTTTAAGGTTTGTCTAAGTTCGTCCTTAGAAAGAGACTAACTTGGGACGAACTTAGACAAACCATAGAATGAGACTAACGTTTGTCTTAGTTCGTCCCAAGTTAGTCTCGTTCAATGGTTTGTCTAAGTTCGTCCTTAGAAAGAGACTAACTTGGGACGAACTTAGACAAACCTTAGAATGAGACTAAGGTTTGTCTTTGTTCGTCCCAAGTTAGTCTCCTTAGTCTCATTTTAAGGTTTCTCTAAGTTTGTCCTTAGAAAGAGACTAACTTGGGACAAACTTAGACAAATCTTGGAATGAGACTAACGTTTGTCTTTGTTCGTCCCAATTTAGTCTCGTTAGTCTCATTTTAAGGTTTGTCTAAGTTCGTCCTTAGAAAGAGACTAACTTGGGACGAACTTAGACAAACCTTAGAATGAGACTAATGTTTGTCTTTGTTCGTCCCAAGTTAGACTCGTTAGTCTCATTCTATGGTTTGTCTAAGTTTGTCCTTAGAAACAGACTAACTTAGGACGAACATAGACAAACCTTAGAATGAGACTAACGTTTGTCTTTGTTCGTCCCAAGTTAGTCTCGTTAGTCTCATTTTAAGGTTTGTCTAAGTTCTTCGTTAGAAAGAGACTAACTTGGGACGAACTTAGACAAACCTTAGAATGAGACTAACGTTTGTCTTTGTTCATCCCAAGTTTGTCTCGTTCAAAGGTTTGTCTAAGTTCGTCCTTAGAAAGAGACTAACTTGGGACGAACTTAGACAAACCTTAGAATGAGACTAACGTTTGTCTTTGTTCGTCCAAAGTTAGTCTCCTTAGTCTCATTTTAAGGTTTCCCTAAGTTCCTCCTTAGAAAGAGACTAACTAGGGACGAACTTAGACAAACCTTAGAATGAGACTAACGTTTGTCATTGTTCGTCCCAAGTTAGTCTCGTTAGTCTCATTTTAAGGTTTGTCTAAGTTCGTCCCAAGTTAGTCTCTTTCTAAGGACGAACTTAGACAAACCTTAGAATGAGACTAAATTTTTTCTTTGTTCGTCCCAAGTTAGTCTCGTTTGTCTCATTTTAAGGTTTGTCTAAGGTCGTCCTTAGAAAGAGACTAACTTGGGACAAACTTAGACAAACCTTAGAATGAGACTAATGTTTGTCTTTGTTCGTCCCAAGTTAGCCTCGTTAGTCTCATTTTAAGGTTTGTTTAAGTTCATCCTTAGAAAGAGACTAACTTGGGACGAACTTAGACAAACCTTAGAATGAGACTAACGTTTGTCTTTGTTCGTCCCAATTTAGTCTCGTTAGTCTCATTGGTTTGTTTAAGTTCGTCCTTAGAAAGAGACAAACTTGGGACGAACTTTTTCAAACCTTAGAATGAGAATAACGTTTGTCTTTGTTCGTCCCAAGTTAGTCTCGTTAGTCTCATTCTATGGTTGTTCTAAGTTCGTCCTTAGAAAGAAACTAACTTGGGACGAACTTAGACAAACCTTAGAATGAGAATAACGTTTGTCTTTGTTCGTCCCAAGTTAGTCTCGTTAGTCTCATTCTATGGTTGTTCTAAGTTCGTCCTTAGAAAGGGACTAACTTGGGACGAACTTAGACAAACCTTAGAATGAGACTAACGTTTGTCTTTGTTCGTCCCAAGTTAGTCTCCTTATTCTCGTTCTATGGTTTGTCTAAGTTTGTCCTTAGAAAGAGACTAACTTGGGACGAACTTAGACAAACCTTAGAATGAGACTAGTTTGTCTTTGTTCGTCCCAAGTTAGCCTCGTTCAATGGTTTGTCTAAGTTCGTCCTTAGAAAGAGACTAACTTGGGACGAACTTAGACAAACCTTAGAATGAGACTAACGTTTGTCTTTGTACGTCCCAAGTTAGTCTCCTTAGTCTCATTTTAAGGTTTGTCTAAGTTCGTCCTTAGACATAGACTAACTTGGGACGAACTTAGACAAACCTTAGAATGAGACTAACGTTTGTCTTTGTTCATCCCAAGTTAGTCTCGTTAGTCTCATTTTAAGGTTTGTCTAAGTTTGTCCTTAGAAAGAAATTAACTTGGGACGAACTTAGACAAACCTTAGAATGAGACTAACGTTTGTCTTTGTTCGTCCCAAGTTAGTCTCCTTAGTCTCATTTTAAGGTTTCATTAAGTTCGTCCTTAGAAAGAGACTAACTTGGGACGAACTTAGGCAAATTTTAGAATGAGACTAACGTTTATCTTTGTTCGTCCCAATTTAGTCTCGTTAGTCACATTTTAAGGTTTGTCTAAGTTCGTTCTTAGAAAGAGACTAACTTGGGACGAACTTAGACAAACCTTAGAATGAGACTAATGTTTGTCTTTGTTCGTCCCAAGTTAGTCTCGTTAGTCTCATTCTATGGTTTGTGTAAGTTCGTCCTTAGAAACAGACTAACTTGGGACGAACATAGACAAACCTCAGAATGAGACTAACGTTTGTCTTTGTTCGTCCCAAGTTAGTCTCGTTAGTCTCATTTTAAGGTTTGTCTAAGTTCTTCGTTAGAAAGAGACTAACTTGGGACGAACTTAGACAAACCTTAGAATGAGCCTAACGTTTGTCTTTGTTCGTCCCAAGTTTGTCTCGTTCAATGGTTTGTCTAAGTTCGTCCTTTGAAAGAGACTAACTTGGGACGAACTTAGACAAACCTTAGAATGAGACTAACGTTTGTCTTTGTTCGTCCCAAGTTAGTCTCCTAAGTCTCATTTTAAGGTTTCTCTAAGTTCGTCCTTAGAAAGAGACTAACTTGGGACGAACTTAGACTAACGTTTGTCTTTGTTCGTCCTAAGTTAATCTCGTTAGTCTCATTTTATGGTTTGTCTAAGTTCGTCCCAAGTTAGTCTCTTTCGAAGGACGAACTTAGACAAACCTTAGAATGAGACTAACGTTTGTCTTTGTTCGTCCCAAGTTAGTCTCGTTAGTCTCATTTTAAGGTTTGTCTAAGTTCGTCCTTAGAAAGAGACTAACTTGGGACGAACTTAGACAAACCTTAGAATGAGACTAATGTTTGTCCTTGTTCGTCCCAAGTTAGTCTCGTTAGTCTCATTCTATGGTTTGTCTAAGTTCGTCCTTAGAAACAGACTAACTTGGGACGAACATAGACAAACCTTAGAATGAGACTAACGTTTGTCTTTGTTCGTCCCAAGTTAGTCACGTTAGTCTCATTTTAAGGTTTGTCTAAGTTCTTCGTTAGAAAGAGACTAACTTGGGACGAACTTAGACAAACCTTAGAATGAGCCTAACGTTTGTCTTTGTTCATCCCAAGTTTGTCTCGTTCAATGGTTTGTCTAAGTTTGTCCTTAGAAAGAGACTAACTTGGGGCGAACTTAAACAAACCTTAGAATGAGACTAACGTTTGTCTTTGTTCATCCCAAGTTAGTCTCCTTTGTCTCATTTTAAGGTTTCTCTAAGTTCGTCCTTAGAAAGAGACTAACTTGGGACGAACTTAGACAAACCTTAGAATGAGACTAACGTTTGTCTTTGTTTGTCCCAGGTTAATCTCGTTAGTCTCATTTTAAGGTTTTTCTACGTTCGTCCCAAGTTAGTCTCTTTCTAAGGACGAACTTTGACAAACCTTAGAATGAGACTAATGTTTGTCGTTGGTCGTCCCAAGTTAGTCTCGTTAGTCTCATTTTAAGGTTTGTTTAAGTTCGTCCTTAGAAAGAGACTAACTTGGGACGAACTTATACAAACCTTAGAATGAGACTAACGTTTGTCTTTGTTAGTCCCTAGTTAGTCTCGTTCAAAGGTTTTTCTAAGTTCGTCCTTAGAAAGAGACTAACTTGGGATGAACTTAGACAAACCTTAGAGTGAGACTAACGTTTGTCTTTGTTCGTCCCAAGTTAGTCTCCTTAGTCTCATTTAAAGTTTCTCTAAGTTCGTCCTTAGAAAGAGACTAACTTGGGACGAACTTAGACAAACCTTAGAATGAGACTAACGTTTGTCTTTGTTTTTCCCAAGTTAGTCTCGTTAGTCTCATTTTAAAATTTGTTTAAGTTTGTCCTTAGAAAGAGACTAACTTGGGACGAACTTAGACAAACCTTAGAATGAGACTAACGGTTGTCTTCGTTCGTCCCAAGTTAGTCTCGTTAGTCTCATTTTAAGGTTTGTCTAAGTTCGTCCTTACAAAGAGACTAACTAGGGACGAACTTAGACAAACTTTAGAATGAGACTAACGTTTGTCTTTGTTCGTCCCTAGTTAGTCTCGTTAGTCTCATTCTATGGTTGTTATAAGTTCGTCCTTAGAAAGAGTCTAACTTGGGACGAACTTAGAAAAACCTTAGAATGAGACTAACGTTTGTCTTTGTTCGTCCCAAGTTAGTCTCGTTAGTCTCATTCTAAGGTTTGTCTAAGTTCGTCCTTAGAAAGAGACTAACTTGGGACGAACTTAGACAAATCTTGGAATGAGACTAACGTTTGTCTTTGTTCGTCCCAATTTAGTCTCGTTAGTCTCATTTTAAGGTTTGTCTAAGTTCGTACTTAGAAAGAGACTAACTTGGGACGAACTTAGACAAACCTTAGAATGAGACTAGTTTGTCTTTGTTCGTCCCAAGTTAGTCTCGTTCAATGGTTTGTCTAAGTTCGTCCTTAGAAAGAGACTAACTTGGGACGAACTTAGACAAACCTTAGAATGAGACTAACGTTTGTCTTTGTACGTCCCAAGTTAGTCTCCTTAGTCTCATTTTAAGGTTTGTCTAAGTTCGTCCTTAGAAAGAGACTAACTTGGGACGAACTTAGACAAACCTTAGAATGAGACTAACGTTTGTCTTTGTTCATCCCAAGTTAGTCTCGTTAGTCTCATTTTAAGGTTTGTCTAAGTTTGTCCTTAGAAAGAAATTAACTTGGGATGAACTTAGACAAACCTTAGAATGCGACTAACGTTTGTCTTTGTTCGTTCCAAGTTAGTCTCGTTCAATGGTTTGTCTAAGTTCATCCTTAGAAAGAGACTAACTTGGGACGAACTTAGACAAACCTTAGAATGAGACTAACGTTTGTCTTTGTTCGTCCCAAGTTAGTCTCCTTAGTCTCATTTTAAGGTTTCTCTAAGTTCGTCCTTAGAAAGAGACTAACTTGGGACGAACTTAGACAAATTTTAGAATGAGACTAAAGTTTGTCTTTGTTCGTCCCAATTTAGTCTCGTTAGTCTCATTTTAAGGTTTGTCTAAGTTCGTTCTTAGAAAGAGACTAACTTGGGACGAACTTAGACAAACCTTAGAATGAGACTAATGTTTGTCTTTGTTCGTCCCAAGTTAGTCTCGTTAGTCTCATTCTATGGTTTGTCTAAGTTCGTCCTTAGAAACAGACTAACTTGGGACGAACATAGACAAACCTTAGAATGAGACTAACGTTTGTCTTTGTTCGTCCCAAGTTAGTCTCGTTAGTCTCATTTTAAGGTTTGTCTAAGTTCTTCGTTAGAAAGAGACTAACTTGGGACGAACTTAGACAAACCTTAGAATGAGCCTAACGTTTGTCTTTGTTCGTCCCAAGTTTGTCTCGTTTAATGGTTTGTCTAAGTTCATCCTTAGAAAGAGACTAACTTGGGACGAACTTAGACAAACCTTCGAATGAGACTAACGTTTGTCTTTGTTCGTCCCAAGTTAGTCTCCTAAGTCTCATTTTAAGGTTTCTCTAAGTTCGTCCTTAGAAAGAGACTAACTTGGGACGAACTTAGACAAACCTTAGAATGAGACTAACGTTTGTCTTTGTTCGTCCCAAGTTAATCTCGTTAGTCTCATTTTATGGTTTGTCTAAGTTCGTCCCAAGTTAGTCTCTTTCGAAGGACGAACTTAGACTAACCTTAGAATGAGACTAACGTTTGTCTTTGTTCGTCCCAAGTTAGTCTCGTTAGTCCCATTTTAAGGTTTCTCTAAGTTCGTCCTTAGAAAGAGACTAACTTGGGACGAACTTAGACAAACCATAGAATGAGACTAATGTTTGTCTTTGTTCGTCCCAAGTTAGTCTCGTTAGTCTCATTCTATGGTTTGTCTAAGTTCGTCCTTAGAAACAGACTAACTTGGGATGAACATATACAAACCTTAGAATGAGACTAACGTTTGTCTTTGTTCGTCCCAAGTTAGTCTCGTTAGTCTCATTTTAAGGTTTGTCTAAGTTCTTTGTTAGAAAGAGACTAACTTGGGACGAACTTAGACAAACCTTAGAATGAGCCTAACGTTTGTCTTTGTTCGTCCCAAGTTTGTCTCGTTCAATGGTTTGTCTAAGTTTGTCCTTAGAAAGAGACTAACTTGGGGCAAACTTAGACAAACCTTAGAATGAGACTAACGTTTGTCTTTGGTCATCCCAAGTTAGTCTCCTTTGTCTCATTTTAAGGTTTCTCTAAGTTCGTCCTTAGAAAGAGACTAACTTGGGACAAACTTAGACAAACCTTAGAATGAGACTAACGTTTGTCTTTGTTCGTCCCAAGTTAATCTCGTTAGTCTCATTTTATGGTTTGTCTACGTTCGTCCCAAGTTAGTCTCTTTCTAAGGACGAACTTAGACAAACCTTAGAATGAGACCAATGTTTGTCTTTGTTCGTCCCAAGTTATTCTCGTTAGTCTCATTTTAAGGTTTTTTTAAGTTCGTCCTTAGAAAGAGACTAACTTTGGACGAACTTAGACAAACCTTAGAAGGAGACTAACGTTTGTCTTTGTTAGTCCCTAGTTAGTCTCGTTCAATGGTTTGTCTAAGTTCGTCCTTAGAAAGAGACTAACTTGGGATGAACTTAGACAAACCTTAGAATGAGACTAACGTTTGTCTTTGTTCGTCCCAAGTTAGTCTCCTTAGTCTCATTTAAAGTTTCTCTAAGTTCGTCCTTAGAAAGAGACTAACTTGGGACGAACTTAGATAAACCTTAGAATGAGACTAAGGTTTGTCTTTGTTCGTCCCAAGTTAGTCTCGTTAGTCTCATTTTAAGGTTTGTTTAAGTTTGTCCTTAGAAAGAGACTAACTTGGGATGAACTTAGACAAACTTTAGAATGAGACTAACGTTTGTCTTTGTTCGTCCCAAGTTAGTCTCCTTAGTCTCATTTAAAGTTTCTCTAAGTTCGTCCTTAGAAAGAGACTAACTTGGGACGAACTTAGACAAACTTTAGAATGAGACTAACGTTTGTCTTTGTTCGTCCCTAGTTAGTCTCGTTAGTCTCATTCTATGGTTGTTATAACTTTGTCCTTAGAAAGAGTCTAACTTGGGACGAACTTAGAAAAACCTTAGAATGAGACTAACGTTTGTCTTTGTTCGTCCCAAGTTAGTCTCGTTCAATGGTTTGTCTAAGTTCGTCCGTAGAAAGAGACTAACTTGGGACGAACTTAGACAAACCTTAGAATGAGACTAACGTTTGTCTTTGTTCCTCCCAAGTTAGTCTCGTTAGTCTCATTTTAAGGTTTGTCTAAGTTCGTCCTTAGAAAGAGACTAACTTGGGACGAACTTAGACAAACCTTAGACCGAGACTAACGTTTGTCTTTGTTCGTCCCAAGTTAGTCTCGTTTGTCTCATTTTGAGGTTTGTCTAAGTTCGTCCTTAGAAAGAGACTAACTTGGGATGAACTTAGACAAACCTTAGAATGAGACTAACGTTTGTGTTTGTTCGTCCCAAGTTAGTCTCGTTCAATGGTTTGTCTAAGTTCGTCCTTAGAAAGAGACTAACTTGGGACGAACTTAGACAAACCTTAGAATGAGACTAACGTTTGTCTTTGTTCGTACCAAGTTAGTCTCGTTAGTCTCATTTTAAGGTTTGTCTAAGTTCGTCCTTAGAAAGAGACTAACTTGGGACGAACTTAGACAAACCTTAGAATGAGACTAACGTTTGTCTTTGTTCGTCCCAAGTTAGTCTCGTATGTCTCATTCTATGGTTTGTCTAAGTTCGTCCTAAGAAAGAGACTAGCTTGGGACGAACTTAGACAAACCTTAGAATGAGAGTAACGTTTGTGTTTGTTCATCCCAAGTTAGTCTCGTTCAGTGGTTTGTCTAAGTTCGTCCTTAGAAAGAGACTAACTTGGGACGAACTTAGAAAAACCTTAGAATGAGACTAACGTTTGTCTTTGTTCGTCCCAAGTTAGTCTCGTTAGTCTCATTTTAAGGTTTGTCTAAGTTCGTCCTTAGAAAGAGACTAACTTGGGACGAACTTAGACAAACCTTAGAATGAGACTAACGTTTGTCTTTGTTCGTCCCAAGTTAGTCTCGTATGTCTCATTCTATGGTTTGTCTAAGTTCGTCCTAAGAAAGAGACTAGCTTGGGACGAACTTAGACAAACCTTAGAATGAGAGTAACGTTTGTGTTTGTTCATCCCAAGTTAGTCTCGTTCAGTGGTTTGTCTAAGTTCGTCCTTAGAAAGAGACTAACTTGGGACGAACTTAGAAAAACCTTAGAATGAGACTAACATTTGTCTTTGTTCGTCCCAAGTTAGTCTCGTTCAATGGTTTGTCTAAGTTCGTTCGTAGAAAGAGACTAACTTAGGACGAACTTAGACAAACCTTAGAATGAGACTAACGTTTGTCTTTGTTCATCCCAAGTTAGTCTCGTTAGTCTCATTTTAAGGTTTGTCTAAGTTCGTCCTTAGAAAGAGACTAACTTGGGACGAACTTAGACAAACCATAGAATGAGACTAACGGTTGTCTTTGTTTGTCCCAAGTTAGTCTCGTTTGTCTCATTGTGAGGTTTGTCTAAGTTCGTCCTTAGAAACAGACTAACTTGGGACGAACATAGACAAACCTTAGAATGACACTAACGTTTGTCTTTGTTCATCCCAAGTTAGTCTCGTTAGTCTCATTTAAAGGTTTGTCTAAGTTCTTCGTTAGAAAGAGAAAACTTGGGACGAACTTGGACAAACCTTAGAATGAGCCTAACGTTTGTCTTTGTTCGTCCCAAGTTTGTCTCGTTCAATGGTTTGTCTAAGTTCGTCCTTAGAAAGAGACTAACTTGGGACGAAATTAGACAAACCTTAGAATGGGACTAACGTTTGTCTTTGTTCATCCCAAGTTAGTCTCCTTTGTCTCATTTTAAGGTTTCTCTAAGTTCGTCCTTAGAAAGAGACTAACTTGGGACGAACTTAGACAAACCTTAGAATGAGACTAACGTTTGTCTTTGTTCGTCCCAAGTTAATCTCATTAGTCTCATTTTAAGGTTTGTCTAAGTTCGTCCCAAGTTAGTCTCTTTCTAAGGACGAACTTAGACAAACCTTAGAATGAGACTAACGTTTGTCTTTGTTCGTCCCAAGCTAATCTACTTAGTCTCATTTTAAGGTTTGTCTAAGTTCGTCCCAAGTTAGTCTCTTTCTAAGGACGAACTTAGACGAACCTTAGAATGAGACTAATGTTTGTCTTTGTTCGTCCCAAGTTAGTCTCGTTAGTATCATTTTAAAGTTTGTTTATGTTCGTCCTTAGAAAGAGACTAACTTGGGACGAACTTAGACAAACCTTAGAATGAGACTAACGTTTGTCTTTGTTAGTCCCTAGTTAGTCTCGTTCAATGGTTTGTCTGAGTTCGTCCTTAGAAAGAGACTAACTTGGGATGAACTTAGACAAACCTTAGAATGAGAATAACGTTTGTCTTTGTTCATCCCAAGTTAGTCTCCTTAGTCTCATTTAAAGTTTCTCTAAGTTCGTCCTTACAAAGAGACTAACTTGGGACGAACTTAGACAAACCTTAGAATGAGACTAACGTTTCTCTTTGTTCGTCCCAAGTTAGTCTCGTTAGTCTCATTTTAAGGTTTGTTCAAGTTTGTCCTTAGAAAGAGACTAACTTGGGACGAACTTAGACAAACCTTAGAATGAGACTAACGTTTGTCTTCGTTCGTCCCAAGTTAGTCTTGTTAGTCTCATTTTAAGGTTTGTCTAAGTTCGTCCTTACAAAGAGACTAACTTGGGACGAACTTAGACAAACTTTAGAATGAGACTAACGTTTGTCTTTGTTCGTCCCTAGTTAGTCTCGTTAGTCTCATTCTATGGTTGTTATAAGTTTGTCCTTAGAAAGAGTCTAACTTGGGACGAACTTAGAAAAACCTTAGAATGAGACTAACGTTTGTCTTTGTTCGTCCCAAGTTAGTCTCGTTCAATGGTTTGTCTAAGTTCGTCCGTAGAAAGAGACTAACTTGGGACGAACTTAGACAAACCTTAGAATGAGACTAACGTTTGTCTTTGTTCCGCCCAAGTTAGTCTCGTTAGTCTCATTGTAAGGTTTGTCTAAGTTCATCCTTAGAAAGAGACTAACTTGGGACGAACTTAGACAAACCTTAGAACGAGACTAACGTTTGTCTTTGTTCGTCCCAAGTTAGTCTCGTTTGTCTCATTTTGAGGTTTGTCTAAGTTCGTCCTTAGAAAGAGACTAACTTGGGATGAACTTAGACAAACCTTAGAATTAGACTAACATTTGTCTTTGTTCGTCCCAAGTTAGTCTCGTTCAATGGTTTGTCTAAGTTCGTCCTTAGAAAGAGACTAACTTGGGACGAACTTAGACAAACCTTAGAATGAGCCTAACGTTTGTCTTTGTTCGTCCCAAGTTTGTCTCGTTCAATGGTTTGTCTAAGTTCGTCCTTAGAAAGAGACTAACTTGGGACGAACTTAGACAAACCTTAGAATGAGACTAACGTTTGTCTTTGTTCATCCCAAGTTAGTCTCCTTTGTCTCATTTTAAGGTTTCTCTAAGTTCGTCCTTAGAAAGAGACTAACTTGGGACGAACTTAGACAAACCTTAGAATGAGACTAACGTTTGTCTTTGTTCGTCCCAAGTTAATCTCGTTAGTCTCATTTTAAGGTTTGTCTAAGTTCGTCCCAAGTTAGTCTCTTTCTAAGGGCGAACTTAGACAAACCTTAGAATGAGACTAACGTTTGTCTTTGTTCGTCCCAAGTTAGTCTCGTTAGTCTCATTCTATGGTTTGTCTAAGTTCGTCCTTAGAAACAGACTAACTTGGGACGAACATAGACAAACCTTAGAATGAGACTAACGTTTGTCTTTGTTCGTCCCAAGTTAGTCTCGTTAGTCTCATTTTAAGGTTTGTCTAAGTTCTTCGTTAGAAAGAGACTAACTTGGGACGAACTTAGACAAACCTTAGAATGAGCCTAACGTTTGTCTTTGTTCGTCCCAAGTTTGTCTCGTTTAATGGTTTGTCTAAGTTCATCCTTAGAAAGAGACTAACTTGGGACGAACTTAGACAAACCTTCGAATGAGACTAACGTTTGTCTTTGTTCGTCCCAAGTTAGTCTCCTAAGTCTCATTTTAAGGTTTCTCTAAGTTCGTCCTTAGAAAGAGACTAACTTGGGACGAACTTAGACAAACCTTAGAATGAGACTAACGTTTGTCTTTGTTCGTCCCAAGTTAATCTCGTTAGTCTCATTTTATGGTTTGTCTAAGTTCGTCCCAAGTTAGTCTCTTTCGAAGGACGAACTTAGACTAACCTTAGAATGAGACTAACGTTTGTCTTTGTTCGTCCCAAGTTAGTCTCGTTAGTCCCATTTTAAGGTTTCTCTAAGTTCGTCCTTAGAAAGAGACTAACTTGGGACGAACTTAGACAAACCATAGAATGAGACTAATGTTTGTCTTTGTTCGTCCCAAGTTAGTCTCGTTAGTCTCATTCTATGGTTTGTCTAAGTTCGTCCTTAGAAACAGACTAACTTGGGATGAACATATACAAACCTTAGAATGAGACTAACGTTTGTCTTTGTTCGTCCCAAGTTAGTCTCGTTAGTCTCATTTTAAGGTTTGTCTAAGTTCTTTGTTAGAAAGAGACTAACTTGGGACGAACTTAGACAAACCTTAGAATGAGCCTAACGTTTGTCTTTGTTCGTCCCAAGTTTGTCTCGTTCAATGGTTTGTCTAAGTTTGTCCTTAGAAAGAGACTAACTTGGGGCAAACTTAGACAAACCTTAGAATGAGACTAACGTTTGTCTTTGGTCATCCCAAGTTAGTCTCCTTTGTCTCATTTTAAGGTTTCTCTAAGTTCGTCCTTAGAAAGAGACTAACTTGGGACAAACTTAGACAAACCTTAGAATGAGACTAACGTTTGTCTTTGTTCGTCCCAAGTTAATCTCGTTAGTCTCATTTTATGGTTTGTCTACGTTCGTCCCAAGTTAGTCTCTTTCTAAGGACGAACTTAGACAAACCTTAGAATGAGACCAATGTTTGTCTTTGTTCGTCCCAAGTTATTCTCGTTAGTCTCATTTTAAGGTTTTTTTAAGTTCGTCCTTAGAAAGAGACTAACTTTGGACGAACTTAGACAAACCTTAGAAGGAGACTAACGTTTGTCTTTGTTAGTCCCTAGTTAGTCTCGTTCAATGGTTTGTCTAAGTTCGTCCTTAGAAAGAGACTAACTTGGGATGAACTTAGACAAACCTTAGAATGAGACTAACGTTTGTCTTTGTTCGTCCCAAGTTAGTCTCCTTAGTCTCATTTAAAGTTTCTCTAAGTTCGTCCTTAGAAAGAGACTAACTTGGGACGAACTTAGACAAACCTTAGAATGAGACTAAGGTTTGTCTTTGTTCGTCCCAAGTTAGTCTCGTTAGTCTCATTTTAAGGTTTGTTTAAGTTTGTCCTTAGAAAGAGACTAACTTGGGATGAACTTAGACAAACTTTAGAATGAGACTAACGTTTGTCTTTGTTCGTCCCAAGTTAGTCTCCTTAGTCTCATTTAAAGTTTCTCTAAGTTCGTCCTTAGAAAGAGACTAACTTGGGACGAACTTAGACAAACTTTAGAATGAGACTAACGTTTGTCTTTGTTCGTCCCTAGTTAGTCTCGTTAGTCTCATTCTATGGTTGTTATAACTTTGTCCTTAGAAAGAGTCTAACTTGGGACGAACTTAGAAAAACCTTAGAATGAGACTAACGTTTGTCTTTGTTCGTCCCAAGTTAGTCTCGTTCAATGGTTTGTCTAAGTTCGTCCGTAGAAAGAGACTAACTTGGGACGAACTTAGACAAACCTTAGAATGAGACTAACGTTTGTCTTTGTTCCTCCCAAGTTAGTCTCGTTAGTCTCATTTTAAGGTTTGTCTAAGTTCGTCCTTAGAAAGAGACTAACTTGGGACGAACTTAGACAAAACCTTAGACCGAGACTAACGTTTGTCTTTGTTCGTCCCAAGTTAGTCTCGTTTGTCTCATTTTGAGGTTTGTCTAAGTTCGTCCTTAGAAAGAGACTAACTTGGGATGAACTTAGACAAACCTTAGAATGAGACTAACGTTTGTGTTTGTTCGTCCCAAGTTAGTCTCGTTCAATGGTTTGTCTAAGTTCGTCCTTAGAAAGAGACTAACTTGGGACGAACTTAGACAAACCTTAGAATGAGACTAACGTTTGTCTTTGTTCGTACCAAGTTAGTCTCGTTAGTCTCATTTTAAGGTTTGTCTAAGTTCGTCCTTAAAAAGAGACAAACTTTGGACGAACTTAGACAAACCTTAGAATGAGACTAACGTTTGTCTTTGTTCGTCCCAATTTAGTCTCGTTAGTCTCATTTTAAGGTTTGTCTAAGTTCGTCCTTAGAAAGAGACTAACTTGGGACGAACTTAGACAAACCTTAGAATGAGACTAACGTTTGTCTTTGTTCGTCCCAAGTTAGTCTCGTATGTCTCATTCTATGGTTTGTCTAAGTTCGTCCTTAGAAAGAGACTAGCTTGGGACGAACTTAGACAAACCTTAGAATGAGAGTAACGTTTGTGTTTGTTCATCCCAAGTTAGTCTCGTTCAATGGTTTGTCTAAGTTCGTCCTTAGAAAGAGACTAACTTGGGACGAACTTAGAAAAACCTTAGAATGAGACTAACGTTTGTCTTTGTTCGTCCCAAGTTAGTCTCGTTCAATGGTTTGTCTAAGTTCGTTCGTAGAAAGAGACTAACTTAGGACGAACTTAGACAAACCTTAGAATGAGACTAACGTTTGTCTTTGTTCATCCCAAGTTAGTCTCGTTAGTCTCATTTTAAGGTTTGTCTAAGTTCGTCCTTAGAAAGAGACTAACTTGGGACGAACTTAGACAAACCATAGAATGAGACTAACGGTTGTCTTTGTTTGTCCCAAGTTAGTCTCGTTTGTCTCATTGTGAGGTTTGTCTAAGTTCGTCCTTAGAAACAGACTAACTTGGGACGAACATAGACAAACCTTAGAATGACACTAACGTTTGTCTTTGTTCATCCCAAGTTAGTCTCGTTAGTCGCATTTAAAGGTTTGTCTAAGTTCTTCGTTAGAAAGAGAAAACTTGGGACGAACTTGGACAAACCTTAGAATGAGCCTAACGTTTGTCTTTGTTCGTCCCAAGTTTGTCTCGTTCAATGGTTTGTCTAAGTTCGTCCTTAGAAAGAGACTAACTTGGGACGAAATTAGACAAACCTTAGAATGGGACTAACGTTTGTCTTTGTTCATCCCAAGTTAGTCTCCTTTGTCTCATTTTAAGGTTTCTCTAAGTTCGTCCTTAGAAAGAGACTAACTTGGGACGAACTTAGACAAACCTTAGAATGAGACTAACGTTTGTCTTTGTTCGTCCCAAGTTAATCTCATTAGTCTCATTTTAAGGTTTGTCTAAGTTCGTCCCAAGTTAGTCTCTTTCTAAGGACGAACTTAGACAAACCTTAGAATGAGACTAACGTTTGTCTTTGTTCGTCCCAAGCTAATCTACTTAGTCTCATTTTAAGGTTTGTCTAAGTTCGTCCCAAGTTAGTCTCTTTCTAAGGACGAACTTAGACGAACCTTAGAATGAGACTAATGTTTGTCTTTGTTCGTCCCAAGTTAGTCTCGTTAGTCTCATTTTAAGGTTTGTTTATGTTCGTCCTTAGAAAGAGACTAACTTGGGACGAACTTAGACAAACCTTAGAATGAGACTAACGTTTGTCTTTGTTAGTCCCTAGTTAGTCTCGTTCAATGGTTTGTCTGAGTTCGTCCTTAGAAAGAGACTAACTTGGGATGAACTTAGACAAACCTTAGAATGAGAATAACGTTTGTCTTTGTTCATCCCAAGTTAGTCTCCTTAGTCTCATTTAAAGTTTCTCTAAGTTCGTCCTTAGAAAGAGACTAACTTGGGACGAACTTAGACAAACCTTAGAATGAGACTAACGTTTCTCTTTGTTCGTCCCAAGTTAGTCTCGTTAGTCTCATTTTAAGGTTTGTTCAAGTTTGTCCTTAGAAAGAGACTAACTTGGGACGAACTTAGACAAACCTTAGAATGAGACTAACGTTTGTCTTCGTTCGTCCCAAGTTAGTCTTGTTAGTCTCATTTTAAGGTTTGTCTAAGTTCGTCCTTACAAAGAGACTAACTTGGGACGAACTTAGACAAACTTTAGAATGAGACTAACGTTTGTCTTTGTTCGTCCCTAGTTAGTCTCGTTAGTCTCATTCTATGGTTGTTATAAGTTTGTCCTTAGAAAGAGTCTAACTTGGGACGAACTTAGAAAAACCTTAGAATGAGACTAACGTTTGTCTTTGTTCGTCCCAAGTTAGTCTCGTTCAATGGTTTGTCTAAGTTCGTCCGTAGAAAGAGACTAACTTGGGACGAACTTAGACAAACCTTAGAATGAGACTAACGTTTGTCTTTGTTCCGCCCAAGTTAGTCTCGTTAGTCTCATTTTAAGGTTTGTCTAAGTTCATCCTTAGAAAGAGACTAACTTGGGACGAACTTAGACAAACCTTAGAACGAGACTAACGTTTGTCTTTGTTCGTCCCAAGTTAGTCTCGTTTGTCTCATTTTGAGGTTTGTCTAAGTTCGTCCTTAGAAAGAGACTAACTTGGGATGAACTTAGACAAACCTTAGAATGAGACTAACATTTGTCTTTGTTCGTCCCAAGTTAGTCTCGTTCAATGGTTTGTCTAAGTTCGTCCTTAGAAAGAGACTAACTTGGGACGAACTTAGACAAACCTTAGAATGAGCCTAACGTTTGTCTTTGTTCGTCCCAAGTTTGTCTCGTTCAATGGTTTGTCTAAGTTCGTCCTTAGAAAGAGACTAACTTGGGACGAACTTAGACAAACCTTAGAATGAGACTAACGTTTGTCTTTGTTCATCCCAAGTTAGTCTCCTTTGTCTCATTTTAAGGTTTCTCTAAGTTCGTCCTTAGAAAGAGACTAACTTGGGACGAACTTAGACAAACCTTAGAATGAGACTAACGTTTGTCTTTGTTCGTCCCAAGTTAATCTCGTTAGTCTCATTTTAAGGTTTGTCTAAGTTCGTCCCAAGTTAGTCTCTTTCTAAGGGCGAACTTAGACAAACCTTAGAATGAGACTAACGTTTGTCTTTGTTCGTCCCAAGTTAATCTCGTTAGTCTCATTTTAAGGTTTGTCTAAGTTCGTCCCAAGTTAGTCTCTTTCTAAGGACGAACTTAGACAAACCTTAGAATGAGACTAATGTTTGTCTTTGTTCGTCCCAAGTTAGTCTCCTTAGTCTCATTTTAAAGTTTCTCTAAGTTCGTCCTTAGAAAGAGACTAACTTTGGACGAACTTAGACAAACCTTAGAATGAGACTAATGTTTGTCTTTGTTCGTCCCAAGTTAGTCTCGTTAGTCTCATTTTCAGGTTTGTTTAAGTTCTTCCTTAGAAAGAGACTAACTTGGTAGAACATAGACAAACCTTAGAATGAGACTAACGTTTGTCTTTGTTAGTCCCAAGTTAGTCTGGTTCAATGGTTTGTCTAAGTTCGTCCTTAGAAAGAGACTAACTTGGGACGAACTTTGACAAACTTTAGAATGAGACTAACGTTTGTCTTTGTTCATCCCAAGTTAGTCTCCTTAGTCTCATTTTAAAGTTTCTCTAAGTTCGTCCTTAGAAAGAGACTAACTTGGGACGAACTTAGACAAACCTTAGAATGAGACTAACGTTTGTCTTTGTTCGTCCCAAGTTAGTCTCGTTAGTCTCATTTTAAGGTTTGTTTAAGTTTGTCCTTAGAAAGAGACTAACTTGGGAAAAACTTAGACAAACCTTAGAATGAGACTAATGTTTGTCTTTGTTCGTCCCAAGTTAGTCTCGTTAGTCTCATTTAAGGTTTGTTTACGTTCGTCCTTAGAAAGAGACTAACTTGGGACGAACTTAGACAAACCTTAGAATGAGACTAACGTTTGTCTTTGTTAGTTCCAATTTAGTCTCGTTCATTGGTTTGTCTATGTTCGTCCTTAGAAAGAGACTTACTTGGGACGAACTTAGACAAACCTTAGAATGAGACTAACGTTTATCTTTGTTCGTCCCAAGTTAGTCTCCTTAGTCTCATTTTAAAGTTTCTCTAAGTTCGTCCTTAGAAAGAGACTAACTTAGGATGAACTTAGACAAACCTTAGAATGAGACTAACGTTTGTCTTTGTTCGTCCCAAGTTAGTCTCGTTAGTCTCATTTTAAGGTTTGTTTAAGTTTGTCCATAGAAAGAGATTAACTTGGGACGAACTTAGACAAACTTTAGAATGAGACTAACCGTTTGTCTTCGTTCGTCCCAAGTTAGTCTCGTTAGTCTCATTTTATGGTTTGTCTAAGTTCCTCCTTAGAAAGAGACTAACTTGGGACGAACTTAGTCAAACCTTAGAATGAGACTAACGTTTGTCTTTGTTCGTCCCTAGTTAGTCTCGTTAGTCTCATTCTATGGTTGTTATAAGTTCGTCCGTAGAAAAAGACTAACTTGGGACAAACTTAGACAAACCTTAGAATGAGAATAACGTTTGTCTTTGTTCGTCCCAAGTTAGTCTCGTTTGTCTCATTTTAAGGTTTGTCTAAGTTTGTCCTTAGAAAGAGACTAACTTGCGACGAACTTAGACAAACCTTAGAATGAGACTAACGTTTGTCTTTGTTCGTCCCAAGTTAGTCTCGTTAATCTCATTTTAAGGTTTGTCTAAGTTCGTCCTTCGAAAGAGACTAACTTGGGATGAACTTAGACAAACCTTAGAATGAGACTAACGTTTGCGTTTGTTCGTCCCAAGTTAGTCTCGTTCAATGGTTTGTCTAAGTTCGTCCTTAGAAAGAGACTAACTTGGGATGAACTTAGACAAACCTTAGAATGAGACTAACGTTTGTCTTTGTTTGTCCCAAGTTAGTATCGTTAGTCTCCTTTTAAGGTTTGTCTAAGTTCGTCCTGAGAAAGAGACTAACTTGGGACGAACTTAGACAAACCTTAGAATGAGACTAACGTTTGTCTTTGTTCGTTCCAAGTTAGTCTCGTTAGTCTCATTTTAAGGTTTGTCTATGTTCGTCCTTAGAAAGAGACTAACTTAGGACGAACTTAGACAAACCTTAGAATGAGACTAACATTTGTGTTTGTTCGTCCCAAGTTAGTTTTGTTCAATGGTTTGTCTAAGTTAGTCCTTAGAAAGAGACTAACTTGGGACGAACTTAGACAAACCTTAGAAGAAGACTAATGTTTGTCTTTGTTCGTCCCAAGTTAGTCTCGTTATTCTCGTTCTATGGTTTGTCTAAGTTCGTTCTTAGAAAGAGACTAGCTTGGGACAAACTTAGACAAACCTTAGAATGAGACTAATGTTTGTCTTTGTTCGTCCCAAATTAGTCTCGTTCAATGGTTTGTCTAAGTTCGTCCTTAGAAAGAGACTAACTTGGGACGAACTTAGACAAACCTTAGAATGAGACTAACGTTTGTTTTTGTTCGTCCCTAGTTAGTCTCCTTAGTCTCATTTTAAGGTTTCTCTAAGTTCGTCCTAAGAAAGAGACTAACTTGGGACGAACTTAGACAAACCTTAGAATGAGACCAACGTTTGTCTTTGTTCGTCCCAAGTTAGTCTCGTTAGTCTCATTTTAAGGTTTGTCTAAGTTCGTCCCAAGTTAGTCTCTTTCTAAGGACGAACTTAGACAAACCTTAGAATGAGACTAACGTTTGTCTTTGTTCGTCCCAAGTTAGTCTAGTTAGTCTCATTTTAGGGTTTGTCTAAGTTCGTCCTTAGAAAGAGACTAACTTGGGACAAACTTAGACAAACCTTGGAATGAGACTAATGTTTGTCTTTGTTCGTCCCAAGTTAGTCTCGTTAGTCTCATTTTAAGGTTTGTTTAAGTTCTTCCTTAGAAAGAGACTAACTTGGGACGAACTTAGACAAACCTTAGAATGAGCCTAACGTTTGTCTTTGTTCGTCCCAAGTTTGTCTCGTTCAATGGATTGTCTAAGTTCGTCCTTAGAAAGAGACTAACTTGGGACGAACTTAGACAAACCTTAGAATGAGACTAACGTTTGTCTTTGTTCGTCCCAAGTTAGTCTCCTAAGTCTCATTTTAAGGTTTCTCTAAGTTCGTCCTTAGAAAGAGACTAACTTGGGACGAACTTAGACTAACGTTTGTCTTTGTTCGTCCTAAGTTAATCTCGTTAGTCTCATTTTATGGTTTGTCTAAGTTCGTCCCAAGTTAGTCTCTTTCGAAGGACGAACTTATACAAACCTTAGAATGACACTAACGTTTGTCTTTGTTCGTCCCAAGTTAGTCTCGTTAGTCTCATTTTAAGGGTTGTCTAAGTTCGTCCTTAGAAAGAGACTAACTTGGGACGAACTTAGACAAACCTTAGAATGAGACTAATGTTTGTCCTTGTTCGTCCCAAGTTAGTCTCGTTAGTCTCATTCTATGGTTTGTCTAAGTTCGTCCTTAGAAACAGACTAACTTGGGACGAACATAGACAAACCTTAGAATGAGACTAACGTTTGTCTTTGTTCTTCCCAAGTTAGTCTCGTTAGTCTCATTTTAAGGTTTGTCTAAGTTCTTCGTTAGAAAGAGACTAACTTGGGACGAACTTAGACAAACCTTAGAATGAGCCTAACGTTTGTCTTTGTTCGTCCCAAGTTTGTCTCGTTCAATGGTTTGTCTAAGTTCGTCCTTAGAAAGAGACTAACTTGGGACGAACTTAGACAAACCTTAGAATGAGACTAACGTTTGTCTTTGTCCGTCCCAAGTTAGTCTCCTAAGTCTCATTTTAAGGTTTCTCTAAGTTCGTCCTTAGAAAGAGACTAACTTGGGACGAACTTAGACAAACCTTAGAATGAGACTAACGTTTGTCTTTGTTCGTCCCAAGTTAATCTCGTTAGTCTCATTTTATGGTTTGTCTAAGTTCGTCCCAAGTTAGTCTCTTTCGAAGGACGAACTTAGACTAACCTTAGAATGAGACAAACGTTTGTCTTTGTTCGTCCCAAGTTAGTCTCGTTAGTCTCATTTTAAGGTTTCTCTAAGTTCGTCCTTAGAAAGAGACTAACTTGGGACGAACTTAGACAAACCATAGAATGAGACTAATGTTTGTCTTTGTTCGTCCCAAGTTAGTCTCGTTAGTCTCATTCTATGGTTTGTCTAAGTTCGTCCTTAGAAACAGACTAACTTGGGATGAACATATACAAACCTTAGAATGAGACTAACGTTTGTCTTTGTTCGTCCCAAGTTAGTCTCGTTAGTCTCATTTTAAGGTTTGTCTAAGTTCTTTGTTAGAAAGAGACTAACTTGGGACGAACTTAGACAAACCTTTGAATGAGACTAACGTTTGTCTTTGATAGTCCCTAGTTAGTCTCGTTCAATGGTTTGTCTAAGTTCGTCCTTAGAAAGAGACTAACTTGGGATGAACTTAGACAAACCTTAGAATGAGACTAACGTTTGTCTTTGTTCATCCCAAGTTAGTCTCCTTAGTCTCATTTAAAGTTTCTCTAAGTTCGTCCTTAGAAAGAGACTAACTTGGGACGAACTTAGACAAACCTTAGAATGAGACTAACGTTTCTCTTTGTTCGTCCCAAGTTAGTCTCGTTAGTCTCATTTTAAGGTTTGTTTAAGTTTGTCCTTAGAAAGAGACTAACTTGGGACGAACTTAGACAAACATTAGAATGAGACTAACGTTTGTCTTCGTTCGTCCCAAGTTAGTCTCGTTAGTCTCATTTTAAGGTTTGTCTAAGTTCGTCCCAAGTTAGTCTCTTTCTAAGGACGAACTTAGACAAACCTTAGAATGAGACTAACGTTTGTCTTTGTTCGTCCCAAGTTAATCTACTTAGTCTCATTTTAAGGTTTGTCTAAGTTCGTCCCAAGTTAGTCTCTTTCTAAGGATGAACTTAGACGAACCTTAGAATGAGACTAATGTTTGTCTTTGTTCGCCCCAAGTTAGTCTCGTTAGTCTCATTTTAAGGTTTGTTTAAGTTCGTCCTTAGAAAGAGACTAACTTGGGACGAACTTAGACAAACCTTAGAATGAGACTAACGTTTGTCTTTGTTAGTCCCTAGTTAGTCTCGTTCAATGGTTTGTCTTAGTTCGTCCTTAGAAAGAGACTAACTTGGGATGAACTTAGACAAACCTTAGAATGATACTAATGTTTGTCTTTGTTCATCCCAAGTTAGTCTCCTTAGTCTCATTTAAAGTTTCTCTAAGTTCGTCCTTAGAAAGAGACTAACTTGGGACGAACTTAGACAAACCTTAGAATGAGACTAACGTTTCTCTTTGTTCGTCCCAAGTTAGTCTCGTTAGTCTCATTTTATGGTTTGTTTAAGTTTGTCCTTAGAAAGAGACTAACTTGGGACGAACTTAGACAAACCATAGAATGAGACTAACGTTTGTCTTTGTTCGTCCCAAGTTAATCTAATTAGTCTCATTTTAAGGTTTGTCTAAGTTCGTCCCAAGTTAGTCTCTTTCTAAGGACGAACTCAGACAAACCTTAGAATGAGACTAACGTTTGTCTTTGTTCGTCCCAAGTTAATCTACTTAGTCTCATTTTAAGGTTTGTCTAAGTTCGTCCCAAGTTAGTCTCTTTCTAAGGACGAACTTAGACGAACCTTAGAATGAGACTAATGTTTGTCTTTGTTCGTCCCAAGTTAGTCTCGTTAGTCTCATTTTAAGGTTTGTTTAAGTTCGTCCTTAGAAAGAGACTAACTTGGGACGAACTTAGACAAACTTTAGAATGAGACTAACGTTTGTCTTTGTTAGTCCCTAGTTAGTCTCGTTCAATGGTTTGTCTAAGTTCGTCCTTAGAAAGAGACTAACTTGGGATGAACTTAGACAAACCTTAGAATGAGACTAACGTTTGTCTTTGTTCATCCCAAGTTAGTCTCCTTAGTCTCATTTAAAGTTTCTCTAAGTTCGTCCTTAGAAAGAGACTAACTTGGGACGAACTAAGACAAACCTTAGAATGAGAGTAACGTTTCTCTTTGTTCGTCCCAAGTTAGTCTCGTTAGTCTCATTTTAAGGTTTGTTTAAGTTTGTCCTTAGAAAGAGACTAACTTGGGACGAACTTAGACAAACCTTAGAATGAGACTAACGTTTGTCTTCGTTCGTCCCAAGTTAGTCTCGTTAGTCTCATTTTAAGGTTTGTCTAAGTTCGTCCTTACAAAGAGACTAACTTGGGACGAACTTAGACAAACTTTAGAATGAGACTAACGTTTGTCTTTGTTCGTCCCTAGTTAGTCTCGTTAGTCTCATTCTATGGTTGTTATAAGTTTGTCCTTAGAAAGAGTCTAACTTGGGACGAACTTAGAAAAACCTTAGAACGAGACTAACGTTTGTCTTTGTTCGTCCCAAGTTAGTCTCGTTCAATGGTTTGTCTAAGTTCGTCCGTAGAAAGAAACTAACTTGGGACGAACTTAGACAAACCTTAGAATGAGACTAACGTTTGTCTTTGTTCCGCCCAAGTTAGTCTCGTTAGTCTCATTTTAAGGTTTGTCTAAGTTCATCCTTAGAAAGAGACTAACTTGGGACGAACTTAGAAAAACCTTAGAACGAGACTAACGTTTGTCTTTGTTCGTCCCAAGTTAGTCTCGTTTGTCTCATTTTGAGGTTTGTCTAAGTTCGTCCTTAGAAAGAGACTAACTTGGGATGAACTTAGACAAACCTTAGAATGAGACTAACGTTTGCGTTTGTTCGTCCCAAGTTAGTCTCGTTCAATGGGTTGTCCAAGTTCGTCCTTAGAAAGAGACTAACTTGGGACGAACTTAGACAAACCTTAGAATGAGATTAACGTTTGTCTTTGTTCGTCCCAAGTTAGTCTCGTTAGTCTCATTTTAAGGTTTGTCTAAGTTCGTCCTTAGAAAGAGACTAACTTGGGACGAACTTAGACAAACCTTAGAATGAGACTAACGTTTGTCTTTGTTCGTCCCAAGTTAGTCTCGTTAGTCTCATTCTATGGTTTGTCTATGTTTGTCCTTAGAAAGAGACTAACTTGGGAAGAACTAAGACAAACCTTAAAATGAGACTAACGTTTGTCTTTATTCGTCCCAAGTTAGTCTCGTTATTCTCGTTCTATGGTTTGTCCAAGTTCGTCCTTAGAAAGAGACTAACTTGGGACGAACTTAGACAAACCTTAGAATGAGACTAATGTTTGTCCTTGTTCGTCCCAAGTTAGTCTCGTTAGTCTCATTCTATGGTTTGTCTAAGTTCGTCCTTAGAAACAGACTAACTTGGGACGAACATAGACAAACCTTAGAATGAGACTAACGTTTGTCTTTGTTCGTCCCAAGTTAGTCTCGTTAGTCTCATTTTAAGGTTTGTCTAAGTTCTTCGTTAGAAAGAGACTAACTTGAACGAACTTAGACAAACCTTAGAATGAGCCTAACGTTTGTCTTTGTTCGTCCCAAGTTTGTCTCGTTCAATGGTTTGTCTAAGTTCGTCCTTAGAAAGAGACTAACTTGGGACGAACTTAGACAAACCTTAGAATGAGACTAACGTTTGTCTTTGTCCGTCCCAAGTTAGTCTCCTAAGTCTCATTTTAAGGTTTCTCTAAGTTCGTCCTTAGAAAGAGACTAACTTGGGACGAACTTAGACAAACCTTAGAATGAGACTAACGTTTGTCTTTGTTCGTCCCAAGTTAATCTCGTTAGTCTCATTTTATGGTTTGTCTAAGTTCGTCCCAAGTTAGTCTCTTTCGAAGGACGAACTTAGACTAACCTTAGAATGAGACAAACGTTTGTCTTTGTTCGTCCCAAGTTAGTCTCGTTAGTCTCATTTTAAGGTTTCTCTAAGTTCGTCCTTAGAAAGAGACTAACTTGGGACGAACTTAGACAAACCATAGAATGAGACTAATGTTTGTCTTTGTTCGTCCCAAGTTAGTCTCGTTAGTCTCATTCTATGGTTTGTCTAAGTTCGTCCTTAGAAACAGACTAACTTGGGATGAACATATACAAACCTTAGAATGAGACTAACGTTTGTCTTTGTTCGTCCCAAGTTAGTCTCGTTAGTCTCATTTTAAGGTTTGTCTAAGTTCTTTGTTAGAAAGAGACTAACTTGGGACGAACTTAGACAAACCTTAGAATGAGCCTAACGTTTGTCTTTGTTCGTCCCAAGTTTGTCTCGTTCAATGGTTTGTCTAAGTTTGTCCTTAGAAAGAGACTAACTTGGGGCAAACTTAGACAAACCATAGAATGAGACTAACGTTTGTCTTTGTTCATCCCAAGTTAGTCTCCTTTGTCTCATTTTAAGGTTTCTCTAAGTTCGTCCTTAGAAAGAGACTAACTTGGGACAAACTTAGACAAACCTTAGAATGAGACTAACGTTTGTCTTTGTTCGTCCCAAGTTAATCTCGTTAGTCTCATTTTATGGTTTGTCTACGTTCGTCCCAAGTTAGTCTCTTTCTAAGGATGAACATAGACAAACCGTAGAATGAGACTAATGTTTGTCTTTGTTCGTCCCAAGTTATTCTCGTTAGTCTCATTTTAAGGTTTTTTTAAGTTCGTCCTTAGAAAGAGACTAACTTTGGACGAACTTAGACAAACCTTAGAATGAGACTAACGTTTGTCTTTGTTAGTCCCTAGTTAGTCTCGTTCAATGGTTTGTCTAAGTTCGTCCTTAGAAAGAGACTAACTTGGGATGAACTTAGACAAACCTTAGAATGAGACTAACGTTTGTCTTTGTTCATCCCAAGTTAGTCTCCTTAGTCTCATTTAAAGTTTCTCTAAGTTCGTCCTTAGAAAGAGACTAACTTGGGACGAACTTAGACAAACCTTAGAATGAGACTAACGTTTCTCTTTGTTCGTCCCAAGTTAGTCTCGTTAGTCTCATTTTAAGGTTTGTTTAAGTTTGTCCTTAGAAAGAGACTAACTTGGGACGAACTTAGACAAACCTTAGAATGAGACTAACGTTTGTCTTCGTTCGTCCCAAGTTAGTCTCGTTAGTCTCATTTTAAGGTTTGTCTAAGTTCGTCCCAAGTTAGTCTCTTTCTAAGGACGAACTTAGAGAAACCTTAGAATGAGACTAACGTTTGTCTTTGTTCGTCCCAAGTTAATCTACTTAGTCTCATTTTAAGGTTTGTCAAAGTTCGTCCCAAGTTAGTCTCTTTCTAAGGACGAACTTAGACGAACCTTAGAATGAGACTAATGTTTGTCTTTGTTCGTCCCAAGTTAGTCTCGTTAGTCTCATTTTAAGGTTTGTTTAAGTTCGTCCTTAGAAAGAGACTAACTTGGGACGAACTTAGACAAACCTTAGAATGAGACTAACGTTTGTCTTTGTTAGTCCCAAGTTAGTCTCGTTCAATGGTTTGTCTAAGTTCATCCTTAGAAAGAGACTAACTTGGGATGAACTTAGACAAACCTTAGAATGAGACTAACGT
The DNA here is from genome assembly GCA_033675215.1 of Rhodiola kirilowii. Classification (NCBI taxonomy): domain Eukaryota; kingdom Viridiplantae; phylum Streptophyta; class Magnoliopsida; order Saxifragales; family Crassulaceae; genus Rhodiola; species Rhodiola kirilowii. Next base: position 91,079 of record JAUCNB010000093.1, read on the forward strand.
TTGTCTTTGTTCATCCCAAGTTAGTCTCCTTAGTCTCATTTAAAGTTTCTCTAAGTTCGTCCTTAGAAAGAGACTAACTTGGGACGAACTTAGACAAACCTTAGAATGAGACTAACGTTTCTCTTTGTTCGTCCCAAGTTAGTCTCGTTAGTCTCATTTTATGGTTTGTTTAAGTTTGCCCTTAGAAAGAGACTAACTTGGGACGAACTTAGACAAACCATAGAATGAGACTAACGTTTGTCTTTGTTCGTCCCAAGTTAATCTCATTAGTCTCATTTTAAGGTTTGTCTAAGTTCGTCCCAAGTTAGTCTCTTTCTAAGGACGAACTTAGACAAACCTTAGAATGAGACTAACGTTTGTCTTTGTTCGTCCCAAGTTAATCTACTTAGTCTCATTTTAAGGTTTGTCTAAGTTCGTCCCAAGTTAGTCTCTTTCTAAGGACGAACTTAGACGAACCTTAGAATGAGACTAATGTTTGTCTTTGTTCGTCCCAAGTTAGTCTCGTTAGTCTCATTTTAAGGTTTGTTTAAGTTCGTCCTTAGAAAGAGACTAACTTGGGACGAACTTAGACAAACCTTAGAATGAGACTAACGTTTGTCTTTGTTAGTCCCTAGTTAGTCTCGTTCAATGGTTTGTCTAAGTTCGTCCTTAGAAAGAGACTAACTTGGGATGAACTTAGACAAACCTTAGAATGACACTAACGTTTGTCTTTGTTCATCCCAAGTTAGTCTCCTTAGTCTCATTTAAAGTTTCTCTAAGTTCGTCCTTAGAAAGAGACTAACTTGGGACGAACTAAGACAAACCTTAGAATGAGAGTAACGTTTCTCTTTGTTCTTCCCAAGTTAGTCTCGTTAGTCTCATTTTAAGGTTTTTTTAAGTTTGTCCTTAGAAAGAGACTAACTTGGGACGAACTTAGACAAACCTTAGAATGAGACTAACGTTTGTCTTCGTTCGTCCCAAGTTAGTCTCGTTAGTCTCATTTTAAGGTTTGTCTAAGTTCGTCCTTACCAAGAGACTAACTTGGGACGAACTTAGACAAACTTTAGAATGAGACTAACGTTTGTCTTTGTTCGTCCCTAGTTAGTCTCGTTAGTCTCATTCTATGGTTGTTATAAGTTTGTCCTTAGAAAGAGTCTAACTTGGGACGAACTTAGAAAAACCTTAGAATGAGACTAACGTTTGTCTTTGTTCGTCCCAAGTTAGTCTCGTTCAATGGTTTGTCTAAGTTCGTCCGTAGAAAGAAACTAACTTGTGACGAACTTAGACAAACCTTAGAATGAGACTAACGTTTGTCTTTGTTCCGCCCAAGTTAGTCTCGTTAGTCTCATTTTAAGGTTTGTCTAAGTTCATCCTTAGAAAGAGACTAACTTGGGACGAACTTAGACAAACCTTAGAACGAGACTAACGTTTGTCTTTGTTCGTCCCAAGTTAGTCTCGTTTGTCTCATTTTGAGGTTTGTCTAAGTTCGTCCTTAGAAAGAGACTAACTTGGGATGAACTTAGACAAACCTTAGAATGAGACTAACGTTTGCGTTTGTTCGTCCCAAGTTAGTCTCGTTCAATGGGTTGTCCAAGTTCGTCCTTAGAAAGAGACTAACTTGGGACGAACTTAGACAAACCTTAGAATGAGATTAACGTTTGTCTTTGTTCGTCCCAAGTTAGTCTCGTTAGTCTCATTTTAAGGTTTGTCTAAGTTCGTCCTTAGAAAGAGACTAACTTGGGACGAACTTAGACAAACCTTAGAATGAGACTAACGTTTGTCTTTGTTCGTCCCAAGTTAGTCTCGTTAGTCTCATTCTATGGTTTGTCTATGTTTGTCCTTAGAAAGAGACTAACTTGGGAAGAACTTAGACAAACCTTAAAATGAGACTAACGTTTGTCTTTATTCGTCCCAAGTTAGTCTCGTTATTCTCGTTCTATGGTTTGTCCAAGTTCGTCCTTAGAAAGAGACTAACTTGGGACGAACTTAGACAAACCTTAGAATGAGACTAATGTTTGTCCTTGTTCGTCCCAAGTTAGTCTCGTTAGTCTCATTCTATGGTTTGTCTAAGTTCGTCCTTAGAAACAGACTAACTTGGGACGAACATAGACAAACCTTAGAATGAGACTAACGTTTGTCTTTGTTCGTCCCAAGTTAGTCTCGTTAGTCTCATTTTAAGGTTTGTCTAAGTTCTTCGTTAGAAAGAGACTAACTTGGGACGAACTTAGACAAACCTTAGAATGAGCCTAACGTTTGTCTTTGTTCATCCCAAGTTTGTCTCGTTCAATGGTTTGTCTAAGTTTGTCCTTAGAAAGAGACTAACTTGGAGCGAACTTAAACAAACCTTAGAATGAGACTAACGTTTGTCTTTGTTCATCCCAAGTTAGTCTCCTTTGTCTCATTTTAAGGTTTCTCTAAGTTCGTCCTTAGAAAGAGACTAACTTGGGACGAACTTAGACAAACCTTAGAATGAGACTAACGTTTGTCTTTGTTTGTCCCAAGTTAATCTCGTTAGTCTCATTTTAAGGTTTGTGTACGTTCGTCCCAAGTTAGTCTCTTTCTAAGGACGAACTTAGACAAACCTTAGAATGAGACTAATGTTTGTCGTTGGTCGTCCCAAGTTAGTCTCGTTAGTCTCATTTTAAGGTTTGTTTAAGTTCGTCCTTAGAAAGAGACTAACTTGGGACGAACTTATACAAACCTTAGAATGAGACTAACGTTTGTCTTTGTTAGTCCCTAGTTAGTCTCGTTCAATGGTTTTTCTAAGTTCGTCCTTAGAAAGAGACTAACTTGGGATGAACTTAGACAAACCTTAGAGTGAGACTAACGATTGTCTTTGTTCGTCCCAAGTTAGTCTCCTTAGTCTCATTTAAAGTTTCTCTAAGTTCGTCCTTAGAAAGAGACTAACTTGGGACGAACTTAGACAAACCTTAGAATGAGACTAACGTTTGTCTTTGTTTGTCCCAAGTTAGTCTCGTTAGTCTCATTTTAAGGTTTGTTTAAGTTTGTCCTTAGAAAGAGACTAACTTGGGACGAACTTAGACAAACCTTAGAATGAGACTAACGGTTGTCTTCGTTCGTCCCAAGTTAGTCTCGTTAGTCTCATTTTAAGGTTTGTCTAAGTTCGTCCTTACAAAGAGACTAACTAGGGACGAACTTAGACAAACTTTAGAATGAGACTAACGTTTGTCTTTGTTCGTCCCAATTTAGTCTCGTTAGTCTCATTCTATGGTTGTTATAAGTTCGTCCTTAGAAAGAGTCTAACTTGGGACGAACTTAGAAAAACCTTAGAATGAGACTAACGTTTGTCTTTGTTCGTCCCAAGTTAGTCTCGTTAGTCTCATTCTATGGTTTGTCAAAGTTCGTCCTTAGAAAGAGACTAACTTGGGACGAACTTAGACAAACCTTAGAATGAGACTAAGGTTTGTCTTTGTTCGTCCCAAGTTAGTCTCCTTAGTCTCATTTTAAGGGTTCTCTAAGTTCGTCCTTAGAAAGAGACTAACTTGGGACGAACTTAGACAAATCTTGGAATGAGACTAACGTTTGTCTTTGTTCGTCCCAATTTAGTCTCGTTAGTCTCATTTTAAGGTTTGTCTAAGTTCGTCCTTAGAAAGAGACTAACTTGGGACGAACTTAGACAAACCTTAGAATGAGACTAGTTTGTCTTTGTTCGTCCCAAGTTAGTCTCGTTCAATGGTTTGTCTAAGTTCGTCCTTAGAAAGAGACTAACTTGGGACGAACTTAGACAAACCTTAGAATGAGACTAACGTTTGTCTTTGTACGTCCCAAGTTAGTCTCCTTAGTCTCATTTTAAGGTTTGTCTAAGTTCGTCCTTAGAAAGAGACTAACTTGGGACGAACTTAGACAAACCTTAGAATGAGACTAACGTTTGTCTTTGTTCATCCCAAGTTAGTCTCGTTAGTCTCATTTTAAGGTTTGTCTAAGTTTGTCCTTAGAAAGAAATTAACTTGGGATGAACTTAGACAAACCTTAGAATGCGACTAACGTTTGTCTTTGTTCGTCCCAAGTTAGTCTCGTTCAATGGTTCGTCTAAGTTCATCCTTAGAAAGAGACTAACTTGGGACGAACTTAGACAAACCTTAGAATGAGACTAACGTTTGTCTTTGTTCGTCCCAAGTTAGTCTCCTTAGTCTCATTTTAAGGTTTCTCTAAGTTCGTCCTTAGAAAGAGACTAACTTGGGACGAACTTAGACAAATTTTAGAATGAGACTAACGTTTGTCTTTGTTCGTCCCAATTTAGTCTCGTTAGTCTCATTTTAAGGTTTGTCTAAGTTCGTTCTTAGAAAGAGACTAACTTGGGACGAACTTAGACAAACCTTAGAATGAGACTAATGTTTGTCTTTGTTCGTCCCAAGTTAGTCTCGTTAGTCTCATTCTATGGTTTGTCTAAGTTCGTCCTTAGAAAACAGACTAACTTGGGACGAACATAGACAAACCTTAGAATGAGACTAACGTTTGTCTTTGTTCGTCCCAAGTTAGTCTCGTTAGTCTCATTTTAAGGTTTGTCTAAGTTCTTCGTTAGAAAGAGACTAACTTGGGACGAACTTAGACAAACCTTAGAATGAGCCTAACGTTTGTCTTTGTTCGTCCCAAGTTTGTCTCGTTCAATGGTTTGTCTAAGTTCGTCCTTAGAAAGAGACTAACTTGGGACGAACTTAGACAAACCTTAGAATGAGACTAACGTTTGTCTTTGTCCGTCCCAAGTTAGTCTCCTAAGTCTCATTTTAAGGTTTCTCTAAGTTCGTCCTTAGAAAGAGACTAACTTGGGACGAACTTAGACAAACCTTAGAATGAGACTAATGTTTGTCTTTGTTCGTCCCAAGTTAATCTCGTTAGTCTCATTTTATGGTTTGTCTAAGTTCGTCCCAAGTTAGTCTCTTTCGAAGGACGAACTTAGACTAACCTTAGAATGAGACTAACGTTTGTCTTTGTTCGTCCCAAGTTAGTCTCGTTAGTCTCATTTTAAGGTTTCTCTAAGTTCGTCCTTAGAAAGAGACTAACTTGGGACGAACTTAGACAAACCATAGAATGAGACTAATGTTTGTCTTTGTTCGTCCCAAGTTAGTCTCGTTAGTCTCATTCTATGGTTTGTCTAAGTTCGTCCTTAGAAACAGACTAACTTGGGATGAACATATACAAACCTTAGAATGAGACTAACGTTTGTCTTTGTTCGTCCCAAGTTAGTCTCGTTAGTCTCATTTTAAGGTTTGTCTAAGTTCTTCGTTAGAAAGAGACTAACTTGGGACGAACTTAGACAAACCTTAGAATGAGCCTAACGTTTGTCTTTGTTCGTCCCAAGTTTGTCTCGTTCAATGGTTTGTCTAAGTTTGTCCTTAGAAAGAGACTAACTTGGGGCAAACTTAGACAAACCTTAGAATGAGACTAACGTTTGTCTTTGTTCATCCCAAGTTAGTCTCCTTTGTCTCATTTTAAGGTTTCTCTAAGTTCGTCCTTAGAAAGAGACTAAATTGGGACAAACTTAGACAAACCTTAGAATGAGACTAACGTTTGTCTTTGTTCGTCCCAAGTTAATCTCGTTAGTCTCATTTTATGGTTTGTCTACGTTCGTCCCAAGTTAGTCTCTTTCTAAGGATGAACTTAGACAAACCGTAGAATGAGACTAATGTTTGTCTTTGTTCGTCCCAAGTTATTCTCGTTAGTCTCATTTTAAGGTTTGTCTAAGTTCGTCCTTACAAAGAGACTAACTTGGGACGAACTTAGACAAACTTTAGAATGAGACTAACGTTTGTCTTTGTTCGTCCCTAGTTAGTCTCGTTAGTCTCATTCTATGGTTGTTATAAGTTTGTCCTTAGAAAGAGTCTAACTTGGGACGAACTTAGAAAAACCTTAGAATGAGACTAACGTTTGTCTTTGTTCGTCCCAAGTTAGTCTCGTTCAATGGTTTGTCTAAGTTCGTCCGTAGAAAGAAACTAATTTGGGACGAACTTAGACAAACCTTAGAATGAGACTAACGTTTGTCTTTGTTCCGCCCAAGTTAGTCTCGTTAGTCTCATTTTAAGGTTTGTCTAAGTTCATCCTTAGAAAGAGACTAACTTGGGACGAACTTAGACAAACCTTAGAACGAGACTAACGTTTGTCTTTGTTCGTCCCAAGTTAGTCTCGTTTGTCTCATTTTGAGGTTTGTCTAAGTTCGTCCTTAGAAAGAGACTAACTTGGGATGAACTTAGACAAACCTTAGAATGAGACTAACGTTTGCGTTTGTTCGTCCCAAGTTAGTCTCGTTCAATGGGTTGTCCAAGTTCGTCCTTAGAAAGAGACTAACTTGGGACGAACTTAGACAAACCTTAGAATGAGATTAACGTTTGTCTTTGTTCGTCCCAAGTTAGTCTCGTTAGTCTCATTTTAAGGTTTGTCTAAGTTCGTCCTTAGAAAGAGACTAACTTGGGACGAACTTAGACAAACCTTAGAATGAGACTAACGTTTGTCTTTGTTCGTCCCAAGTTAGTCTCGTTAGTCTCATTCTATGGTTTGTCTATGTTTGTCCTTAGAAAGAGACTAACTTGGGAAGAACTTAGACAAACCTTAAAATGAGACTAACGTTTGTCTTTATTCGTCCCAAGTTAGTCTCGTTATTCTCGTTCTATGGTTTGTCCAAGTTCGTCCTTAGAAAGAGACTAACTTGGGACGAACTTAGACAAACCTTAGAATGAGACTAATGTTTGTCCTTGTTCGTCCCAAGTTAGTCTCGTTAGTCTCATTCTATGGTTTGTCTAAGTTCGTCCTTAGAAACAGACTAACTTGGGACGAACATAGACAAACCTTAGAATGAGACTAACGTTTGTCTTTGTTCGTCCCAAGTTAGTCTCGTTAGTCTCATTTTAAGGTTTGTCTAAGTTCTTCGTTAGAAAGAGACTAACTTGGGACGAACTTAGACAAACCTTAGAATGAGCCTAACGTTTGTCTTTGTTCATCCCAAGTTTGTCTCGTTCAATGGTTTGTCTAAGTTTGTCCTTAGAAAGAGACTAACTTGGGGCGAACTTAAACAAACCTTAGAATGAGACTAACGTTTGTCTTTGTTCATCCCAAGTTAGTCTCCTTTGTCTTATTTTAAGGTTTCTCTAAGTTCGTCCTTAGAAAGAGACTAACTTGGGACGAACTTAGACAAACCTTAGAATGAGACTAACGTTTGTCTTTGTTTGTCCCAAGTTAATCTCGTTAGTCTCATTTTAAGGTTTGTGTACGTTCGTCCCAAGTTAGTCTCTTTCTAAGGACGAACTTAAACAAACCTTAGAATGAGACTAATGTTTGTCGTTGGTCGTCCCAAGTTAGTCTCGTTAGTCTCATTTTAAGGTTTGTTTAAGTTCGTCCTTAGAAAGAGACTAACTTGGGACGAACTTATACAAACCTTAGAATGAGACTAACGTTTGTCTTTGTTAGTCCCTAGTTAGTCTCGTTCAATGGTTTTTCTAAGTTCGTCCTTAGAAAGAGACTAACTTGGGATGAACTTAGACAAACCTTAGAGTGAGACTAACGATTGTCTTTGTTCGTCCCAAGTTAGTCTCCTTAGTCTCATTTAAAGTTTCTCTAAGTTCGTCCTTAGAAAGAGACTAACTTGGGACGAACTTAGACAAACCTTAGAATGAGACTAACGTTTGTCTTTGTTTGTCCCAAGTTAGTCTCGTTAGTCTCATTTTAAGGTTTGTTTAAGTTTGTCCTTAGAAAGAGACTAACTTGGGACGAACTTAGACAAACCTTAGAATGAGACTAACGGTTGTCTTCGTTCGTCCCAAGTTAGTCTCGTTAGTCTCATTTTAAGGTTTGTCTAAGTTCGTCCTTACAAAGAGACTAACTAGGGACGAACTTAGACAAACTTTAGAATGAGACTAACGTTTGTCTTTGTTCGTCCCTAGTTAGTCTCGTTAGTCTCATTCTATGGTTGTTATAAGTTCGTCCTTAGAAAGAGTCTAACTTGGGACGAACTTAGAAAAACCTTAGAATGAGACTAACGTTTGTCTTTGTTCGTCCCAAGTTAGTCTCGTTAGTCTCATTCTATGGTTTGTCAAAGTTCGTCCTTAGAAAGAGACTAACTTGGGACGAACTTAGACAAACCTTAGAATGAGACTAAGGTTTGTCTTTGTTCGTCCCAAGTTAGTCTCCTTAGTCTCATTTTAAGGGTTCTCTAAGTTCGTCCTTAGAAAGAGACTAACTTGGGACGAACTTAGACAAATCTAGGAATGAGACTAACGTTTGTCTTTGTTCGTCCCAATTTAGTCTCGTTAGTCTCATTTTAAGGTTTGTCTAAGTTCGTCCTTAGAAAGAGACTAACTTGGGACGAACTTAGACAAACCTTAGAATGAGACTAGTTTGTCTTTGTTCGTCCCAAGTTAGTCTCGTTCAATGGTTTGTCTAAGTTCGTCCTTAGAAAGAGACTAACTTGGGACGAACTTAGACAAACCTTAGAATGAGACTAACGTTTGTCTTTGTACGTCCCAAGTTAGTCTCCTTAGTCTCATTTTAAGGTTTGTCTAAGTTCGTCCTTAGAAAGAGACTAACTTGGGACGAACTTAGACAAACCTAAGAATGAGACTAACGTTTGTCTTTGTTCATCCCAAGTTAGTCTCGTTAGTCTCATTTTAAGGTTTGTCTAAGTTTGTCCTTAGAAAGAAATTAACTTGGGATGAACTTAGACAAACCTTAGAATGCGACTAACGTTTGTCTTTGTTCGTCCCAAGTTAGTCTCGTTCAATGGTTTGTCTAAGTTCATCCTTAGAAAGAGACTAACTTGGGACGAACTTAGACAAACCTTAGAATGAGACTAACGTTTGTCTTTGTTCGTCCCAAGTTAGTCTCCTTAGTCTCATTTTAAGGTTTCTCTAAGTTCGTCCTTAGAAAGAGACTAACTTGGGACGAACTTAGACAAATTTTAGAATGAGACTAACGTTTGTCTTTGTTCATCCCAATTTAGTCTCGTTAGTCTCATTTTAAGGTTTGTCTAAGTTCGTTCTTAGAAAGAGACTAACTTGGGACGAACTTAGACAAACCTTAGAATGAGACTAATGTTTGTCTTTGTTCGTCCCAAGTTAGTCTCGTTAGTCTCATTCTATGGTTTGTCTAAGTTCGTCCTTAGAAACAGACTAACTTGGGACGAACATAGACAAACCTTAGAATGAGACTAACGTTTGTCTTTGTTCGTCCCAAGTTAGTCTCGTTAGTCTCATTTTAAGGTTTGTCTAAGTTCTTCGTTAGAAAGAGACTAACTTGGGACGAACTTAGACAAACCTTAGAATGAGCCTAACGTTTGTCTTTGTTCGTCCCAAGTTTGTCTCGTTCAATGGTTTGTCTAAGTTCGTCCTTAGAAAGAGACTAACTTGGGACGAACTTAGACAAACCTTAGAATGAGACTAACGTTTGTCTTTGTCCGTCCCAAGTTAGTCTCCTAAGTCTCATTTTAAGGTTTCTCTATGTTCGTCCTTAGAAAGAGACTAACTTGGGACGAACTTAGACAAACCTTAGAATGAGACTAACGTTTGTCTTTGTTCGTCCCAAGTTAATCTCGTTAGTCTCATTTTATGGTTTGTCTAAGTTCGTCCCAAGTTAGTCTCTTTCGAAGGACGAACTTAGACTAACCTTAGAATGAGACTAACGTTTGTCTTTGTTCGTCCCAAGTTAGTCTCGTTAGTCTCATTTTAAGGTTTCTCTAAGTTCGTCCTTAGAAAGAGACTAACTTGGGACGAACATAGACAAACCTTAGAATGAGACTAACGTTTGTCTTTGTTCGTCCCAAGTTAGTCTCGTTAGTCTCATTTTAAGGTTTGTCTAAGTTCTTCGTTAGAAAGAGACTAACTTGGGACGAACTTAGACAAACCTTAGAATGAGCCTAACGTTTGTCTTTGTTCGTCCCAAGTTTGTCTCGTTCAATGGTTTGTCTAAGTTTGTCCTTAGAAAGAGACTAACTTGGGGCAAACTTAGACAAACCTTAGAATGAGACTAACGTTTGTCTTTGTTCATCCCAAGTTAGTCTCCTTTGTCTCATTTTAAGGTTTCTCTAAGTTCGTCCTTAGAAAGCGACTAAATTGGGACAAACTTAGACAAACCTTAGAATGAGACTAACGTTTGTCTTTGTTCGTCCCAAGTTAATCTCGTTAGTCTCATTTTATGGTTTGTCTACGTTCGTCCCAAGTTAGTCTCTTTCTAAGGATGAACTTAGACAAACCGTAGAATGAGACTAATGTTTGTCTTTGTTCGTCCCAAGTTATTCTCGTTAGTCTCATTTTAAGGTTTTTTTAAGTTCGTCCTTAGAAAGAGACTAACTTTGGACGAACTTAGACAAACCTTAGAATGAGACTAACGTTTGTCTTTGTTAGTCCCTAGTTAGTCTCGTTCAATGGTTTGTCTAAGTTCGTCCTTAGAAAGAGACTAACTTGGGATGAACTTAGACAAACCTTAGAATGAGACTAACGTTTGTCTTTGTTCATCCCAAGTTAGTCTCCTTAGTCTCATTTAAAGTTTCTCTAAGTTCGTCCTTAGAAAGAGACTAACTTGGGACGAACTTAGACAAACCTTAGAATGAGACTAACGTTTCTCTTTGTTCGTCCCAAGTTAGTCTCGTTAGTCTCATTTTAAGGTTTGTTTAAGTTTGTCCTTAGAAAGAGACTAACTTGGGACGAACTTAGACAAACCTTAGAATGAGACTAACGTTTGTCTTCGTTCGTCCCAAGTTAGTCTCGTTAGTCTCATTTTAAGGTTTGTCTAAGTTCGTCCCAAGTTAGTCTCTTTCTAAGGACGAACTTAGAGAAACCTTAGAATGAGACTAACGTTTGTCTTTGTTCGTCCCAAGTTAATCTACTTAGTCTCATTTTAAGGTTTGTCTAAGTTCGTCCCAAGTTAGTCTCTTTCTAAGGACGAACTTAGACGAACCTTAGAATGAGACTAATGTTTGTCTTTGTTCGTCCCAAGTTAGTCTCGTTAGTCTCATTTTAAGGTTTGTTTAAGTTCGTCCTTAGAAAGAGACTAACTTGGGACGAACTTAGACAAACCTTAGAATGAGACTAACGTTTGTCTTTGTTAGTCCCTAGTTAGTCTCGTTCAATGGTTTGTCTAAGTTCGTCCTTAGAAAGAGACTAACTTGGGATGAACTTAGACAAACCTTAGAATGAGACTAACGTTTGTCTTTGTTCATCCCAAGTTAGTCTCCTTAGTCTCATTTAAAGTTTCTCTAAGTTCGTCCTTAGAAAGAGACTAACTTGGGACGAACTTAGACAAACCTTAGAATGAGACTAACGTTTCTCTTTGTTCGTCCCAAGTTAGTCTCGTTAGTCTCATTTTATGGTTTGTTTAAGTTTGTCCTTAGAAAGAGACTAACTTGGGACGAACTTAGACAAACCATAGAATGAGACTAACGTTTGTCTTTGTTCGTCCCAAGTTAATCTCATTAGTCTCATTTTATGGTTTGTCTAAGTTCGTCCCAAGTTAGTCTCTTTCTAAGGACGAACTTAGACAAACCTTAGAATGAGACTAACGTTTGTCTTTGTTCGTCCCAAGTTAATCTACTTAGTCTCATTTTAAGGTTTGTCTAAGTTCGTCCCAAGTTAGTCTCTTTCTAAGGACGAACTTAGACGAACCTTAGAATGAGACTAATGTTTGTCTTTGTTCGTCCCAAGTTAGTCTCGTTAGTCTCATTTTAAGGTTTGTTTAAGTTCGTCCTTAGAAAGAGACTAACTTGGGACGAACTTAGACAAACCTTAGAATGAGACTAACGTTTGTCTTTGTTAGTCCCTAGTTAGTCTCGTTCAATGGTTTGTCTAAGTTCGTCCTTAGAAAGAGACTAACTTGGGATGAACTTAGACAAACCTTAGAATGAGACTAACGTTTGTCTTTGTTCATCCCAAGTTAGTCTCCTTAGTCTCATTTAAAGTTTCTCTAAGTTCGTCCTTAGAAAGAGACTAACTTGGGACGAACTAAGACAAACCTTAGAATGAGACTAACGTTTCTCTTTGTTCGTCCCAAGTTAGTCTCGTTAGTCTCATTTTAAGGTTTGTTTAAGTTTGTCCTTAGAAAGAGACTAACTTGGGACGAACTTAGACAAATCTTAGAATGAGACTAACGTTTGTCTTCGTTCGTCCCAAGTTAGTCTCGTTAGTCTCATTTTAAGGTTTGTCTAAGTTCGTCCTTACAAAGAGACTAACTTGGGACGAACTTAGACAAACTTTAGAATGAGACTAACGTTTGTCTTTGTTCGTCCCTAGTTAGTCTCGTTAGTCTCATTCTATGGTTGTTATAAGTTTGTCCTTAGAAAGAGTCTAACTTGGGACGAACTTTGAAAAACCTTAGAATGAGACTAACGTTTGTCTTTGTTCGTCCCAAGTTAGTCTCGTTCAATGGTTTGTCTAAGTTCGTCCGTAGAAAGAAACTAACTTGGGACGAACTTAGACAAACCTTAGAATGAGACTAACGTTTATCTTTGTTCCGCCCAAGTTAGTCTCGTTAGTCTCATTTTAAGGTTTGTCTAAGTTCATCCTTAGAAAGAGACTAACTTGGGACGAACTTAGACAAACCGTAGAACGAGACTAACGTTTGTCTTTGTTCGTCCCAAGTTAGTCTCGTTTGTCTCATTTTGAGGTTTGTCTAAGTTCGTCCTTAGAAAGAGACTAACTTGGGATGAACTTAAACAAACCTTAGAATGAGACTAACGTTTGCGTTTGTTCGTCCCAAGTTAGTCTCGTTCAATGGGTTGTCCAAGTTCGTCCTTAGAAAGAGACTAACTTGGGACGAACTTAGACAAACCTTAGAATGAGATTAACGTTTGTCTTTGTTCGTCCCAAGTTAGTCTCGTTAGTCTCATTTTAAGGTTTGTCTAAGTTCGTCCTTAGAAAGAGACTAACTTGGGACGAACTTAGACAAACCTTAGAATGAGACTAACGTTTGTCTTTGTTCGTCCCAAGTTAGTCTCGTTAGTCTCATTCTATGGTTTGTCTATGTTTGTCCTTAGAAAGAGACTAACTTGGGAAGAACTTAGACAAACCTTAAAATGAGACTAACGTTTGTCTTTATTCGTCCCAAGTTAGTCTCGTTATTCTTGTTCTATGGTTTGTCTAAGTTCGTCCTTAGAAAGAGACTAGCTTGGGACGAACTTAGACAAACCTTAGAATGAGACTACCGTTTGTGTTTGTTCATCCCAAGTTAGTCTCGTTCAATGGTTTGTCTATGTTCGTCCTTAGAAAGAGACTAACTTGGGACGAACTTAGAAAAACCTTAGAATGAGACTAACGTTTGTCTTTGTTCGTCCCAAGTTAGTCTCGTTCAATGGTTTGTCTAAGTTCGTCCGTAGAAAGAGACTAACTTAGGACGAACTTAGACAAACCTTAGAATGAGACTAACGTTTGTCTTTGTTCGTCCCAAGTTAGTCTCGTTAGTCTCATTTTAAGGTTTGTCTAAGTTCGTCCTTAGAAAGAGACTAACTTGGGACGAACTTAGACAAACCATAGAATGAGACTAACGTTTGTCTTTGTTCGTCCCAAGTTAGTCTCGTTTGTCTCATTGTGAGGTTTGTCTAAGTTCGTCCTTAGAAACAGATTAACTTGGGACGAACTTAGACAAACCTTAGAATGAGACTATCGTTTGTCTTTGTTCGTCCCAAGTTAGTCTCGTTTATCTCATTTAAAGGTTTGTCTAAGTTCTTCGTTAGAAAAAGACTAACTTGGGACGAACTTAGACAAACCTTCGAATGAGCCTAACGTTTGTCTTTGTTCGTCCCAAGTTTGTCTCGTTCAATGGTTTGTCTAAGTTCGTCCTTAGAAAGAGACTAACTTGGGACGAACTTAGACAAACCTTAGAATGAGACTAACGTTTGTCTTTGTTCATCCCAAGTTAGTCTCCTTTGTCTCATTTTAAGGTTTCTCTAAGTTCGTCCTTAGAAAGAGACTAACTTGGGACGAACTTAGACAAACCTTAGAATGAGACTAACGTCTGTCTTTGTTCGTCCCAAGTTAATCTCGTTAGTCTCATTTTAAGGTTTGTCTAAGTTCGTCCCAAGTTAGTCTCTTTCTAAGGACGAACTTAGACAAACCTTAGAATGAGACTAACGTTTGTCTTTGTTCGTCCAAAGTTAATCTCGTTAGTCTCATTTTAAGGTTTGTCTAAGTTCGTCCCAAGTTAGTCTCTTTCTAAGGACGAACTTAGACAAACCTTAGAATGAGACTAATGTTTGTCTTTGTTCGTCCCAAGTTAGTCTCCTTAGTCTCATTTTAAAGTTTCTCTAAGTTCGTCCTTAGAAAGAGACTAACTTTGGACGAACTTAGACAAACCTTAGAATGAGACTAACGTTTGTCTTTGTTCGTCCCAAGTTAGTCTCGTTAGTCTCATTTTCAGGTTTGTTTAAGTTCTTCCTTAGAAAGAGACTAACTTGGGACGAACATAGACAAACCTTAGAATGAGACTAACGTTTGTCTTTGTTAGTCCCAAGTTAGTCTCGTTCAATGGTTTGTCTAAGTTCGTCCTTAGAAAGAGACTAACTTGGGACGAACTTTGACAAACTTTAGAATGAGACTAACGTTTGTCTTTGTTCATCCCAAGTAAGTCTCCTTAGTCTCATTTTAAATTTTCTCTAAGTTCGTCCTTAGAAAGAGTCTAACTTAGGATGAACTTAGACAAACCTTAGAATGAGACTAACGTTTGTCTTTGTTCGTCCCAAGTTAGTCTCGTTAGTCTCATTTTAAGGTTTGTTTAAGTTTGTCCTTAGAAAGAGATTAACTTGGGACGAACTTAGACAAACCTTAGAATGAGACTAACCGTTTGTCTTCGTTCGTCCCAAGTTAGTCTCGTTAGTCTCATTTTATGGTTTGTCTAAGTTCCTCCTTAGAAAGAGACTAACTTGGGACGAACTTAGACAAACCTTAGAATGAGACTAACGTTTGTCTTTGTTCGTCCCAAGTTAGTCTCGTTAGTCTCATTTTATGGTTTGTCTAAGTTCCTCCTTAGAAAGAGACTAACTTGGGACGAACTTAGACAAACCTTAGAATGAGACTAACGTTTGTCTTTGTTCGTCCCAAGTTAGTCTCGTTAGTCTCATTCTATGGTTTGTCTATGTTTGTCCTTAGAAAGAGACTAACTTGGGAAGAACTTAGACAAACCTTAAAATGAGACTAACGTTTGTCTTTATTCGTCCCAAGTTAGTCTCGTTATTCTCGTTCTATGGTTTGTCTAAGTTAGTCCTTAGAAAGAGACTAGCTTGGGACGAACTTAGACAAACCTTAGAATGAGACTACCGTTTGTGTTTGTTCATCCCAAGTTAGTCTCGTTCAATGGTTTGTCTATGTTCGTCCTTAGAAAGAGACTAACTTGGGACGAACTTAGAAAAACCTTAGAATGAGACTAACGTTTGTCTTTGTTCGTCCCAAGTTAGTCTCGTTCAATGGTTTGTCTAAGTTCGTCCGTAGAAAGAGACTAACTTAGGACGAACTTAGACAAACCTTAGAATGAGACTAACGTTTGTCTTTGTTCGTCCCAAGTTAGTCTCGTTAGTCTCATTTTAAGGTTTGTCTAAGTTCGTCCTTAGAAAGAGACTAACTTGGGACGAACTTAGACAAACCATAGAATGAGACTAACGTTTGTCTTTGTTCGTCCCAAGTTAGTCTCGTTTGTCTCATTGTGAGGTTTGTCTAAGTTCGTCCTTAGAAACAGACTAACTTGGGACGAACTTAGACAAACCTTAGAATGAGACTATCGTTTGTCTTTGTTCGTCCCAAGTTAGTCTCGTTTATCTCATTTAAAGGTTTGTCTAAGTTCTTCGTTAGAAAAAGACTAACTTGGGACGAACTTAGACAAACCTTAGAATGAGCCTAACGTTTGTCTTTGTTCGTCCCAAGTTTGTCTCGTTCAATGGTTTGTCTAAGTTCGTCCTTAGAAAGAGACTAACTTGGGACGAACTTAGACAAACCTTAGAATGAGACTAACGTTTGTCTTTGTTCATCCCAAGTTAGTCTCCTTTGTCTCATTTTAAGGTTTCTCTAAGTTCGTCCTTAGAAAGAGACTAACTTGGGACGAACTTAGACAAACCTTAGAATGAGACTAACGTTTGTCTTTGTTCGTCCCAAGTTAATCTCGTTAGTCTCATTTTAAGGTTTGTCTACGTTCGTCCCAAGTTAGTCTCTTTCTAAGGACGAACTTAGACAAACCTTAGAATGAGACTAACGTTTGTCTTTGTTCGTCCCAAGTTAATCTCGTTAGTCTCATTTTAAGGTTTGTCTAAGTTCGTCCCAAGTTAGTCTCTTTCTAAGGACGAACTTAGACAAACCTTAGAATGAGACTAATGTTTGTCTTTGTTCCTCCCAAGTTAGTCTCCTTAGTCTCATTTTAAAGTTTCTCTAAGTTCGTCCTTAGAAAGAGACTAACTTTGGACGAACTTAGACAAACCTTAGAATGAGACTAACGTTTGTCTTTGTTCGTCCCAAGTTAGTCTCGTTAGTCTCATTTTCAGGTTTGTTTAAGTTCTTCCTTAGAAAGAGGCTAACTTGGGACGAACATAGACAAACCTTAGAATGAGACTAACGTTTGTCTTTGTTAGTCCCAAGTTAGTCTCGTTCAATGGTTTGTCTAAGTTCGTCCTTAGAAAGAGACTAACTTGGGACGAACTTTGACAAACTTTAGAATGAGACTAACGTTTGTCTTTGTTCATCCCAAGTTAGTCTCCTTAGTCTCATTTTAAATTTTCTCTAAGTTCGTCCTTAGAAAGAGACTAACTTGGGACGAACTTAGACAAACCTTAGAATGAGACTAACGTTTGTCTTTGTTCGTCCCAAGTTAGTCTCGTTAGTCTCATTTTAAGGTTTGTTTAAGTTTGTCCTTAGAAAGAGACTAACTTGGGAAAAACTTAGACAAACCTTAGAATGAGACTAATGTTTGTCTTTGTTCATCCCAAGTTAGTCTCGTTAGTCTCATTTAAGGTTTGTTTAAGTTCGTCCTTAGAAAGAGACTAACTTGGGACGAACTTAGACAAACCTTAGAATGAGACTAACGTTTGTCTTTGTTAGTTCCAATTTAGTCTCGTTCATTGGTTTGTCTAGGTTCGTCCTTAGAAAGAGACTTACTTGGGACGAACTTAGACAAACCTTAGAATGAGACTAACGTTTGTCTTTGTTCGTCCCAAGTTAGTCTCCTTAGTCTCATTTTAAAGTTTCTCTAAGTTCGTCCTTAGAAAGAGACTAACTTAGGATGAACTTAGACAAACCTTAGAATGAGACTAACGTTTGTCTTTGTTCGTCCCAAGTTAGTCTCGTTAGTCTCATTTTAAGGTTTGTTTAAGTTTGTCCTTAGAAAGAGATTAACTTGGGACGAACTTAGACAAACCTTAGAATGAGACTAACCGTTTGTCTTCGTTCGTCCCAAGTTAGTCTCGTTAGTCTCATTTTATGGTTTGTCTAAGTTCCTCCTTAGAAAGAGACTAACTTGGGACGAACTTAGACAAACCTTAGAATGAGACTAACGTTTGTCTTTGTTCGTCCCTAGTTAGTCTCGTTAGTCTCATTCTATGGTTGTTATAAGTTCGTCCTTGGAAAGAGTCTAACTTGGGACGAACTTAGAAAACCTTAGAATGAGACTAACGTTTGTCTTTATTCGTCCCAAGTTAGTCTCGTTCAATGGCTTTTCTAAGTTCGTCCGTAGAAAAAGACTAACTTGGGACAAACTTAGACAAACCTTAGAATGAGAATAACGTTTGTCTTTGTTCGTCCCAAGTTAGTCTCGTTTGTCTCATTTTAAGGTTTGTCTAAGTTTGTCCTTAGAAAGAGACTAACTTGGGACGAACTTAGACAAACCTTAGAATGAGACTAACGTTTGTCTTTGTTCATCCCAAGTTAGTCTCGTTAGTCTCATTTTAAGGTTTGTCTAAGTTCGTCCTTAGAAAGAGACTAACTTGGGATGAACTTAGACAAACCTTAGAATGAGACTAACGTTTGCGTTTGTTCGTCCCAAGTTAGTCTCGTTCAATGGTTTGTCTAAGTTCGTCCTTAGAAAGAGAATAACTTGGGACGAACTTAGACAAACCTTAGAATGAGACTAACGTTTGTCTTTGTTTGTCCCAAGTTAGTATCGTTAGTCTCCTTTTAAGGTTTGTCTAAGTTCGTCCTGAGAAAGAGACTAACTTGGGACGAACTTAGACAAACCATAGAATGAGACTAACGTTTGTCTTTGTTCGTTCCAAGTTAGTCTCGTTAGTCTCATTTTAAGGTTTGTCTATGTTCGTCCTTAGAAAGAGACTAACTTGGGAAGAACTTAGACAAACCTTAAAATGAGACTAACGTTTGTCTTTATTCGTCCCAAGTTAGTCTCGTTATTCTCGTTCTATGGTTTGTCTAAGTTCGTCCTTAGAAAGAGACTAGCTTGGGACGAACTTAGACAAACCTTAGAATGAGAGTAACGTTTGTGTTTGTTCATCCCAAGTTAGTCTCGTTCAATGGTTTGTCTAAGTTCGTCCTTAGAAAGAGACTAACTTGGGACGAACTTAGAAAAACCTTAGAATGAGACTAACGTTTGTCTTTGTTCGTCCCAAGTTAGTCTCGTTCAATGGTTTGTCTAAGTTCGTCCGTAGAAAGAGACTAACTTAGGACGAACTTAGACAAACCTTAGAATGAGACTAACGTTTGTCTTTGTTCGTCCCAAGTTAGTCTCGTTAGTCTCATTTTAAGGTTTGTCTAAGTTCGTCCTTAGAAAGAGACTAACTTGGGACGAACTTAGACAAACCATAGAATGAGACTAACGTTTGTCTTTGTTCGTCCCAAGTTAGTCTCGTTTGTCTCATTGTGAGGTTTGTCTAAGTTCGTCCTTAGAAACAGACTAACTTGGGATGAACTTAGACAAACCTTAGAATGAGACTATCGTTTGTCTTTGTTCGTCCCAAGTTAGTCTCGTTTATCTCATTTAAAGGTTTGTCTAAGTTCTTCGTTAGAAAGAGACTAACTTGGGACGAACTTAGACAAACCTTAGAATGAGCCTAGCGTTTGTCTTTGTTCGTCCCAAGTTTGTCTCGTTCAATGGTTTGTCTAAGTTCGTCCTTAGAAAGAGTTTAACTTGGGACGAACTTAGACAAACCTTAGAATGAGACTAACGTTTGTCTTTGTTCATCCCAAGTTAGTCTCCTTTGTCTCATTTTAAGGTTTCTCTAAGTTCGTCCTTAGAAAGAGACTAACTTGGGACGAACTTAGACAAACCTTAGAATGAGACTAACGTTTGTCTTTGTTCGTCCCAAGTTAATCTCGTTAGTCTCATTTTAAGGGTTGTCTAAGTTCGTCCCAAGTTAGTCTCTTTCTAAGGACGAACTTAGACAAACCTTAGAATGAGACTAACGTTTGTCTTTGTTCGTCCCAAGTTAATCTCGTTAGTCTCATTTTAAGGTTTGTCTAAGTTCGTCCCAAGTTAGTCTCTTTCTAAGGACGAACTTAGACAAACCTTAGAATGAGACTAATGTTTGTCTTTGTTCGTCCCAAGTTAGTCTCCTTAGTCTCATTTTAAAGTTTCTCTAAGTTCGTCCTTAGAAAGAGACTAACTTTGGACGAACTTAGACAAACCTTAGAATGAGACTAACGTTTGTCTTTGTTCGTCCCAAGTTAGTCTCGTTAGTCTCATTTTCAGGTTTGTTTAAGTTATTCCTTAGAAAGAGACTAACTTGGGACGAACATAGACAAACCTTAGAATGAGACTAACGTTTGTCTTTGTTAGTCCCAAGTTAGTCTCGTTCAATGGTTTGTCTAAGTTCGTCCTTAGAAAGAGACTAACTTGGGACGAACTTTGACAAACTTAAGAATGAGACTAACGTTTGTCTTTGTTCATCCCAAGTTAGTCTCCCTAGTCTCATTTTAAAGTTTCTCTAAGTTCGTCCTTAGAAAGAGACTAACTTGGGATGAACTTAGACAAACCTTAGAATGAGACTAACGTTTGTCTTTGTTCGTCCCAAGTTAGTCTCGTTAGTCTCATTTTAAGGTTTGTTTAAGTTTGTCCTTAGAAAGAGACTAACTTGGGAAAAACTTAGACAAACCTTAGAATGAGACTAATGTTTGTCTTTGTTCGTCCCAAGTTAGTCTCGTTAGTCTCATTTAAGGTTTGTTTAAGTTCGTCCTTAGAAAGAGACTAACTTGGGACGAACTTAGACAAACCTTAGAATGAGACTAACGTTTGTCTTTGTTAGTTCCAATTTAGTCTCGTTCATTGGTTTGTCTATGTTCGTCCTTAGAAAGAGACTAACTTGGGACGAACTTAGACAAACCTTAGAATGAGACTAACGTTTGTCTTTGTTCGTCCCAAGTTAGTCTCCTTAGTCTCATTTTAAAGTTTCTCTAAGTTCGTCCTTAGAAAGAGACTAACTTAGGATGAACTTAGACAAACCTTAGAATGAGACTAACGTTTGTCTTTGTTCGTCCCATGTTAGTCTCGTTAGTCTCATTTTAAGGTTTGTTTAAGTTTGTCCTTAGAAAGAGATTAACTTGGGACGAACTTAGACAAACCTTAGAATGAGACTAACCGTTTGTCTTCGTTCGTCCCAAGTTAGTCTCGTTAGTCTCATTTTATGGTTTGTCTAAGTTCCTCCTTAGAAAGAGACTAACTTGGGACGAACTTAGACAAACCTTAGAATGAGACTAACGTTTGTCTTTGTTCGTCCCTAGTTAGTCTCGTTAGTCTCATTCTATGGTTGTTATAAGTTCGTCCTTAGAAAGAGTCTAACTTGGGACGAACTTAGAAAACCTTAGAATGAGACTAACGTTTGTCTTTATTCGTCCCAAGTTAGTCTCGTTCAATGGCTTGTCTAAGTTCGTCCGTAGAAAAAGACTAACTTGGGACAAACTTAGACAAACCTTAGAATGAGAATAACGTTTGTCTTTGTTCGTCCCAAGTTAGTCTCGTTTGTCTCATTTTAAGGTTTGTCTAAGTTTGTCCTTAGAAAGAGACTAACTTGCGACGAACTTTGACAAACCTTAGAATGAGACTAACGTTTGTCTTTGTTCATCCCAAGTTAGTCTCGTTAGTCTCATTTTAAGGTTTGTCTAAGTTCGTCCTTAGAAAGAGACTAACTTGGGATGAACTTAGACAAACCTTAGAATGAGACTAACGTTTGCGTTTGTTCGTCCCAAGTTAGTCTCGTTCAATGATTTGTCTAAGTTCGTTTTTAGAAAGAGACTAACTTGGGACGAACTTAGACAAACCATAGAATGAGACTAACGTTTGTCTTTGTTCGTTCCAAGTTAGTCTCGTTAGTCTCATTTTAAGGTTTGTCTATGTTCGTCCTTAGAAAGAGACTGACTTGGGAAGAACTTAGACAAACCTTAAAATGAGAATAACGTTTGTCTTTATTCGTCCCAAGTTAGTCTCGTTATTCTCGTTCTATGGTTTGTCTAAGTTCGTCCTTAGAAAGAGACTAGCTTGGGACGAACTTAGACAAACCTTAGAATGAGAGTAACGTTTGTGTTTGTTCATCCCAAGTTAGTCTCGTTCAATGGTTTGTCTAAGTTCGTCCTTAGAAAGAGACTAACTTGGGACGAACTTAGAAAAACCTTAGAATGAGACTAACGTTTGTCTTTGTTCGTCCCAAGTTAGTCTCGTTCAATGGTTTGTCTAAGTTCGTTCGTAGAAAGAGACTAACTTAGGACGAACTTAGACAAACCTTAGAATGAGACTAACGTTTGTCTTTGTTCGTCCCAAGTTAGTCTCGTTAGTCTCATTTTAAGGTTTGTCTAAGTTCGTCCTTAGAAAGAGACTAACTTGGGACGAACTTAGACAAACCATAGAATGAGACTAACGGTTGTCTTTGTTTGTCCCAAGTTAGTCTCGTTTGTCTCATTGTGAGGTTTGTCTAAGTTCGTCCTTAGAAACAGACTAACTTGGGACGAACATAGACAAACCTTAGAATGAGACTAACGTTTGTCTTTGTTCGTCCCAAGTTAGTCTCGTTAGTCTCATTTAAAGGTTTGTCTAAGTTCTTCGTTAGAAAGAGAAAACTTGGGACGAACTTGGACAAACCTTAGAATGAGCCTAACGTTTGTCTTTGTTCGTCCCAGGTTTGTCTCGTTCAATGGTTTGTCTAAGTTCGTCCTTAGAAAGAGACTAACTTGGGACGAAATTAGACAAACCTTAGAATGAGACTAACGTTTGTCTTTGTTCATCCCAAGTTAGTCTCCTTTGTCTCATTTTAAGGTTTCTCTAAGTTCGTCCTTAGAAAGAGACTAACTTGGGACGAACTTAGACAAACCTTAGAATGAGACTAACGTTTGTCTTTGTTCGTCCCAAGTTAATCTCATTAGTCTCATTTTAAGGTTTGTCTAAGTTCGTCCCAAGTCAGTCTCTTTCTAAGGACGAACTTAGACAAACCTTAGAATGAGACTAACGTTTGTCTTTGTTCGTCCCAAGTTAATCTACTTAGTCTCATTTTAAGGTCTGTCTAAGTTCGTCCCAAGTTAGTCTCTTTCTAAGGACGAACTTAGACGAACCTTAGAATGAGACTAATGTTTGTCTTTGTTCGTCCCAAGTTAGTCTCGTTAGTCTCATTTTAAGGTTTGTTTAAGTTCGTCCTTAGAAAGAGACTAACTTGGGACGAACTTAGACAAACCTTAGAATGAGACTAACGTTTGTCTTTGTTAGTCCCTAGTTAGTCTCGTTCAATGGTTTGTCTAAGTTCGTCCTTAGAAAGAGACTAACTTGGGATGAACTTAGACAAACCTTAGAATGAGACTAACGTTTGTCTTTGTTCATCCCAAGTTAGTCTCCTTAGTCTCATTTAAAGTTTCTCTAAGTTCGTCCTTAGAAAGAGACTAACTTGGGACGAACTTAGACAAACCTTAGAATGAGACTAACGTTTCTCTTTGTTCGTCCCAACTTAGTCTCGTTAGTCTCATTTTAAGGTTTGTTTAAGTTTGTCCTTAGAAAGAGACTAACTTGGGACGAACTTAGACAAACCTTAGAATGAGACTAACGTTTGTCTTTGTTCGTCCCAAGTTAGTCTCGTTAGTCTCATTTTAAGGTTTGTCTAAGTTCGTCCTTACAAAGAGACTAACTTGGGACGAACTTAGACAAACTTTAGAATGAGACTAACGTTTGTCTTTGTTCGTCCCTAGTTAGTCTCGTTAGTCTCATTCTATGGTTGTTATAAGTTTGTCCTTAGAAAGAGTCTAACTTGGGACGAACTTAGAAAAACCTTAGAATAAGACTAACGTTTGTCTTTGTTCGTCCCAAGTTAGTCTCGTTCAATGGTTTGTCTAAGTTCGTCCGTAGAAAGAGACTAACTTGGGACGAACTTAGACAAACCTTAGAATGAGACTAACGTTTGTCTTTGTTCCGCCCAAGTTAGTCTCGTTAGTCTCATTTTAAGGTTTGTCTAAGTTCATCCTTAGAAAGAGACTAACTTGTGACGAACTTAGACAAACCTTAGAACGAGACTAACGTTTGTCTTTGTTCGTCCCAAGTTAGTCTCGTTTGTCTCATTTTGAGGTTTGTCTAAGTTCGTCCTTAGAAAGAGACTAACTTGGGATGAACTTAGACAAACCTTAGAATGAGACTAACGTTTGCGTTTGTTCGTCCCAAGTTAGTCTCGTTCAATGGGTTGTCCAAGTTCGTCCTTAGAAAGAGACTAACTTGGGACGAACTTAGACAAACCTTAGAATGAGATTAACGTTTGTCTTTGTTCGTCCCAAGTTAGTCTCGTTAGTCTCATTTTAAGGTTTGTCTAAGTTCGTCCTTAGAAAGAGACTAACTTGGGACGAACTTAGACAAACCTTAGAATGAGACTAACGTTTGTCTTTGTTCGTCCCAAGTTAGTCTCGTTAGTCTCATTCTATGGTTTGTCTATGTTTATCCTTAGAAAGAGACTAACTTGGGAAGAACTTAGACAAACCTTAAAATGAGACTAACGTTTGTCTTTATTCGTCCCAAGTTAGTCTCGTTATTCTCGTTCTATGGTTTGTCTAAGTTCGTCCTTAGAAAGAGACTAGCTTGGGACGAACTTAGACAAACCTTAGAATTAGACTACCGTTTGTGTTTGTTCATCCTAAGTTAGTCTCGTTCAATGGTTTGTCTATGTTCGTCCTTAGAAAGAGACTAACTTGGGACGAACTTAGAAAAACCTTAGAATGAGACTAACGTTTGTCTTTGTTCGTCCCAAGTTAGTCTCGTTCAATGGTTTGTCTAAGTTCGTCCGTAGAAAGAGACTAACTTAGGACGAACTTTGACAAACCTTAGAATGAGACTAACATTTGTCTTTGTTCGTCCCAAGTTAGTCTCGTTAGTCTCATTTTAAGGTTTGTCTAAGTTCGTCCTTAGAAAGAGACTAACTTGGGACGAACTTAGACAAACCATAGAATGCGACTAACGTTTGTCTTTGTTCGTCCCAAGTTAGTCTCGTTTGTCTAATTGTGAGGTTTGTCTAAGTTCGTCCTTAGAAACAGACTAACTTGGGACGAACTTAGACAAACCTTAGAATGAGACTAACGTTTGTCTTTGTTCGTCCCAAGTTAGTCTCGTTTGTCTCATTTAAAAGTTTGTCTAAGTTCTTCGTTATAAAGAGACTAACTTGGGACGAACTTAGACAAACCTTAGAATGAGCCTAACGTTTGTCTTTGTTCGTCCCAAGTTTGTCTCGTTCAATGGTTTGTCTAAGTTCGTCCTTAGAAAGAGACTAACTTGGGACGAACTTAGACAAACCTTAGAATGAGACTAACGTTTGTCTTTGTTCATCCCAAGTTAGTCTCCTTTGTCTCATTTTAAGGTTTCTCTAAGTTCGTCCTTAGAAAGAGACTAACTTGGGACGAACTTAGACAAACCTTAGAATGAGACTAACGTTTGTCTTTGTTCGTCCCAAGTTAATCTCGTTAGTCTCATTTTAAGGTTTGTCTAAGTTCGTCCCAAGTTAGTCTCTTTCTAAGGACGAACTTAGACAAACCTTAGAATGAGACTGACGTTTGTCTTTGTTCGTCCCAAGTTAATCTCGTTAGTCTCATTTTAAGGTTTGTCTATGTTCGTCCCAAGTTAGTCTCATTCTAAGGACGAACTTAGACAAACCTTAGAATGAGACTAATGTTTGTCTTTGTTCGTCCCAAGTTAGTCTCCTTAGTCTCATTTTAAAGTTTCTCTAAGTTCGTCCTTAGAAAGAGACTAACTTTGGACGAACTTAGACAAACCTTAGAATGAGACTAACGTTTGTCTTTGTTCGTCCCAAGTTAGTCTCGTTAGTCTCATTTTCAGGTTTGTTTAAGTTCTTCCTTAGAAAGAGACTAACTTGGGACGAACATAGACAAACCTTAGAATGAGACTAACGTTTGTCATTGTTAGTCCCAAGTTAGTCTCGTTCAATGGTTTGTCTAAGTTCGTCCTTAGAAAGAGACTAACTTGGGACGAACTTTGACAAACTTTAGAATGAGACTAACGTTTGTCTTTGTTCATCCCAAGTTAGTCTCCTTAGTCTCATTTTAAAGTTTCTCTAAGTTCGTCCTTAGAAAGAGACTAACTTGGGACGAACTTAGACAAACCTTAGAATGAGACTAACGTTTGTCTTTGTTCGTCCCAAGTTAGTCTCGTTAGTCTCATTTTAAGGTTTGTTTAAGTTTGTCCTTAGAAAGAGACTAACTTGGGAAAAACTTAGACAAACCTTAGAATGAGACTAATGTTTGTGTTTGTTCGTCCCAAGTTAGTCTCGTTAGTCTCATTTAAGGTTTGTTTAAGTTCGTCCTTAGAAAGAGACTAACTTGGGACGAACTTAGACAAACCTTAGAATGAGACTAACGTTTGTCTTTGTTAGTTCCAATTTAGTCTCGTTCATTGGTTTGTCTATGTTCGTCCTTAGAAAGAGACTTACTTGGGACGAACTTAGACAAACCTTAGAATGAGACTAACGTTTGTCTTTGTTCGTCCCAAGTTAATCTCGTTAGTCTCATTTTAAGGTTTGTCTAAGTTCGTCCCAAGTTAGTCTCTTTCTAAGGACGAACTTAGACAAACCTTAGAATGAGACTGACGTTTGTCTTTGTTCGTCCCAAGTTAATCTCGTTAGTCTCATTTTAAGGTTTGTCTATGTTCGTCCCAAGTTAGTCTCATTCTAAGGACGAACTTAGACAAACCTTAGAATGAGACTAATGTTTGTCTTTGTTCGTCCCAAGTTAGTCTCCTTAGTCTCATTTAAAAGTTTCTCTAAGTTCGTCCTTAGAAAGAGACTAACTTTGGACGAACTTAGACAAACCTTAGAATGAGACTAACATTTGTCTTTGTTCGTCCCAAGTTAGTCTCGTTAGTCTCATTTTCAGGTTTGTTTAAGTTCTTCCTTAGAAAGAGACTAACTTGGGACGAACATAGACAAACCTTAGAATGAGACTAACGTTTGTCATTGTTAGTCCCAAGTTAGTCTCGTTCAATGGTTTGTCTAAGTTCGTCCTTAGAAAGAGACTAACTTGGGACGAACTTTGACAAACTTTAGAATGAGACTAACGTTTGTCTTTGTTCATCCCAAGTTAGTCTCCTTAGTCTCATTTTAAAGTTTCTCTAAGTTCGTCCTTAGAAAGAGACTAACTTGGGACGAACTTAGACAAACCTTAGAATGAGACTAACGTTTGTCTTTGTTCGTCCCAAGTTAGTCTCGTTAGTCTCATTTTAAGGTTTGTTTAAGTTTGTCCTTAGAAAGAGACTAACTTGGGACGAACTTAGACAAACCTTAGAATGAGACTAACGTTTGTCTTTGTTAGTTCCAATTTAGTCTCGTTCATTGGTTTGTCTATGTTCGTCCTTAGAAAGAGACTTACTTGGGACGAACTTAGACAAACCTTAGAATGAGACTAACGTTTGTCTTTGTTCGTCCAAAGTTAGTCTCCTTAGTCTCATTTTAAAGTTTCTCTAAGTTCGTCCTTAGAAAGAGACTAACTTAGGATGAACTTAGACAAACCTTAGAATGAGACTAACGTTTCTCTTTGTTCGTCCCAAGTTAGTCTCGTTAGTCTCATTTTAAGGTTTGTTTAAGTTTGTCCTTAGAAAGAGATTAACTTGGGACGAACTTAGACAAACCTTAGAATGAGACTAACCGTTTGTCTTCGTTCGTCCCAAGTTAGTCTCGTTAGTCTCATTTTATGGTTTGTCTAAGTTCCTCCTTAGAAAGAGACTAACTTGGGACGAACTAAGACAAACCTTAGAATGAGACTAACGTTTGTCTTTGTTCGTCCCTAGTTAGTCTCGTTAGTCTCATTCTATGGTTGTTATAAGTTCGTCCTTAGAAAGAGTCTAACTTGGGACGAACTTAGAAAACCTTAGAATGAGACTAACGTTTGTCTTTATTCGTCCCAAGTTAGTCTCATTCAATGGCTTGTCTAAGTTCGTCCGTAGAAAAAGACTAACTTGGGACAAACTTAGACAAACCTTAGAATGAGAATAACGTTTGTCTTTGTTCGTCCCAAGTTAGTCTCGTTTGTCTCATTATAAGGTTTGTCTAAGTTTGTCCTTAGAAAGAGACTAACTTGCGACGAACTTAGACAAACCTTAGAATGAGACTAACGTTTGTCTTTGTTTGTCCCAAGTTAGTCTCGTTAGTCTCATTTTAAGGTTTGTCTAAGTTCGTCCTTAGAAAGAGACTAACTTGGGATGAACTTAGACAAACCTTAGAATGAGACTAACGTTTGCATTTGTTCGTCCCAAGTTAGTCTCGTTCAATGGTTTGTCTAAGTTCGTCCTTAGAAAGAGACTAACTTGGGACGAACTTAGACAAACCTTAGAATGAGACTAACGTTTGTCTTTGTTTGTCCCAAGTTAGTATCGTTAGTCTCCTTTTAAGGTTTGTCTAAGTTCGTCCTGAGAAAGAGACTAACTTGGGACGAACTTAGACAAACCTTAGAATGAGACTAACGTTTGTCTTTGTTCGTTCCAAGTTAGTCTCGTTAGTCTCATTTTAAGGTTTGTCTATGTTCGTCCTTAGAAAGAGACTAACTTGGGAAGAACTTAGACAAACCTTAAAATGAGACTAACGTTTGTCTTTATTCGTCCCAAGTTAGTCTCGTTATTCTCGTTCTATGGTTTGTCTAAGTTCGTCCTTAGAAAGAGACTAGCTTGGGACGAACTTAGACAAACCTTAGAATGAGAGTAACGTTTGTGTTTGTTCATCCCAAGTTAGTCTCGTTCAATGGTTTGTCTAAGTTCGTCCTTAGAAAGAGACTAACTTGGGACGAACTTAGAAAAACCTTAGAATGAGACTAACGTTTGTCTTTGTTCGTCCCAAGTTAGTCTCGTTCAATGGTTTGTCTAAGTTCGTTCGTAGAAAGAGACTAACTTAGGACGAACTTAGACAAACCTTAGAATGAGACTAACGTTTGTCTTTGTTCGTCCCAAGTTAGTCTCGTTAGTCTCATTTTAAGGTTTGTCTAAGTTCGTCCTTAGAAAGAGACTAACTTGGGACGAACTTAGACAAACCATAGAATGAGACTAACGGTTGTCTTTGTTTGTCCCAAGTTAGTCTCGTTTGTCTCATTGTGAGGTTTGTCTAAGTTCGTCCTTAGAAACAGACTAACTTGGGACGAACATAGACAAACCTTAGAATGAGACTAACGTTTGTCTTTGTTCGTCCCAAGTTAGTCTCGTTAGTCTCATTTAAAGGTATGTCTATGTTCTTCGTTAGAAAGAGAAAACTTGGGACGAACTTGGACAAACCTTAGAATGAGCCTAACGTTTGTCTTTGTTCGTCCCAGGTTTGTCTCGTTCAATGGTTTGTCTAAGTTCGTCCTTAGAAAGAGACTAACTTGGGACGAAATTAGACAAACCTTAGAATGAGACTAACGTTTGTCTTTGTTCATCCCAAGTTAGTCTCCTTTGTCTCATTTTAAGGTTTCTCTAAGTTCGTCCTTAGAAAGAGACTAACTTGGGACGAACTTAGACAAACCTTAGAATGAGACTAACGTTTGTCTTTGTTCGTCCCAAGTTAATCTCATTAGTCTCATTTTAAGGTTTGTCTAAGTTCGTCCCAAGTTAGTCTCTTTCTAAGGACGAACTTAGACAAACTTTAGAATGAGACTAACGTTTGTCTTTGTTCGTCCCAAGTTAAGCTACTTAGTCTCATTTTAAGGTTTGTCTAAGTTCGTCCCAAGTTAGACTCTTTCTAAGGACGAACTTAGACGAACCTTAGAATGAGACTAATGTTTGTCTTTGTTCGTCCCAAGTTAGTCTCGTTAGTCTCATTTTAAGGTTTGTTTAAGTTCGTCCTTAGAAAGAGACTAACTTGGGACGAACTTAGACAAACCTTAGAATGAGACTAACGTTTGTCTTTGTTAGTCCCTAGTTAGTCTCGTTCAATGGTTTGTCTAAGTTCGTCCTTAGAAAGAGACTAACTTGGGATGAACTTAGACAAACCTTAGAATGAGACTAACGTGTGTCTTTGTTCATCCCAAGTTAGTCTCCTTAGTCTCATTTAAAGTTTCTCTAAGTTCGTCCTTAGAAAGAGACTAACTTGGGACGAACTTAGACAAACCTTAGAATGAGACTAACGTTTCTCTTTGTTCGTCCCAAGTTAGTCTCGTTAGTCTCATTTTAAGGTTTGTTTAAGTTTGTCCTTAGAAAGAGACTAACTTGGGACGAACTTAGACAAACCTTAGAATGAGACTAACGTTTGTCTTCGTTCGTCCCAAGTTAGTCTCGTTAGTCTCATTTTAAGGTTTGTCTAAGTTCGTCCTTACAAAGAGACTAACTTGGGACGAACTTAGACAAACTTTAGAATGAGACTAACGTTTGTCTTTGTTCGTCCCTAGTTAGTCTCGTTAGTCTCATTCTATGGTCGTTATAAGTTTGTCCTTAGAAAGAGTCTAACTTGGGACGAACTTAGAAAAACCTTAGAATGAGACTAACGTTTGTCTTTGTTCGTCCCAAGTTAGTCTCGTTCAATGGTTTGTCTAAGTTCGTCCGTAGAAAGAGACTAACTTGGGACGAACTTAGACAAACCTTAGAATGAGACTAACGTTTGTCTTTGTTCCGCCCAAGTTAGTCTCGTTAGTCTCATTTTAAGGTTTGTCTAAGTTCATCCTTAGAAAGAGACTAACTTGGGACGAACTTAGACAAACCTTAGAACGAGACTAACGTTTGTCTTTGTTCGTCCCAAGTTAGTCTCGTTTGTCTCATTTTGAGGTTTGTCTAAGTTCGTCCTTAGAAAGAGACTAACTTGGGATGAACTTAGACAAACCTTAGAATGAGACTAACGTTTGCGTTTGTTCGTTCCAAGTTAGTCTCGTTCAATGGGTTGTCAAAGTTCGTCCTTAGAAAGAGACTAACTTGGGACGAACTTAGACAAACCTTAGAAAGAGATTAACGTTTGTCTTTGTTCGTCCCAAGTTAGTCTCGTTAGTCTCATTTTAAGGTTTGTCTAAGTTCGTCCTTAGAAAGAGACTAACTTGGGACGAACTTAGACAAACCTTAGAATGAGACTAACGTTTGTCTTTGTTCGTCCCAAGTTAGTCTCGTTAGTCTCATTCTATGGTTTGTCTATGTTTGTCCTTAGAAAGAGACTAACTTGGGAAGAACTTAGACAAACCTTAAAATGAGACTAACGTTTGTCTTTATTCGTCCCAAGTTAGTCTCGTTATTCTCGTTCTATGGTTTGTCTAAGTTCGTCCTTAGAAAGAGACTAGCTTGGGACGAACTTAGACAAACCTTATAATGAGACTACCGTTTGTGTTTGTTCATCCTAAGTTAGTCTCGTTCAATGGTTTGTCTATGTTCGTCCTTAGAAAGAGACTAACTTGGGACAAACTTAGAAAAACCTTAGAATGAGACTAACGTTTGTCTTTGTTCGTCCCAAGTTAGTCTCGTTCAATGGTTTGTCTAAGTTCGTCCGTAGAAAGAGACTAACTTAGGACGAACTTAGACAAACCTTAGAATGAGACTAACGTTTGTCTTTGTTCGTCCCAAGTTAGTCTCGTTAGTCTCATTTTAAGGTTTGTCTAAGTTCGTCCTTAGAAAGTGACTAACTTGGGACGAACTTAGACAAACCATAGAATGAGACTAACGTTTGTCTTTGTTCGTCCCAAGTTAGTCTCGTTTGTCTCATTGTGAGGTTTGTCTAAGTTCGTCCTTAGAAACAGACTAACTTGGGACGAACTTAGACAAACCTTAGAATGAGACTAACGTGTGTCTTTGTTCGTCCCAAGTTAGTCTCGTTAGTCTCATTTTAAGGTTTGTCTAAGTTCGTCCTTAGCAAGAGACTAACTTGGGACGAACTTAGACAAACCTTAGACTGAGACTAACGTTTGCGTTTGTTCGTCCCAAGTTAGTCTCGTTCAATGGTTTGTCTAAGTTCGTCCTTAGAAAGAGACTAACTTGGGACGAACTTAGACAAACCTTAGAATGAGACTAACGTTTGTCTTTGTTCGTCCCAAGTTAGTCTCCTTAGTCTCATTTTAAGGTTTCTCTAAGTTCGTCCTTAGAAAGAGACTAACTTGGGACAAACTTAGACAAACCTTAGAATGAGACTAACGTTTGTCTTTGTTCGTCCCAAGTTAGTCTCGTTAGTCTCATATTAAGGTTTGGCTAAGTTTGTCCCAAGTTAGTCTCTTTCTAAGGATGAACTTAGACAAACCTTAGAATGAGACTAACGTTTGTCTTTGTTCGTCCCAAGTTAGTCTCGTTAGTCTCATTTTAAGGTTTGTCTAAGTTCGTCCTTAGAAAGAGTCTAACTTGGGACAAACTTAGACAAAACCTTAGAATGAGACTAATGTTTGTCTTTGTTCGTCCAAAGTTAGTCTCGTTAGTCTCATTTTAAGGTTTGTTTAAGGTCGTCCTTAGAAACAGACTAACTTGGGACAAACTTAGACAAACCTTAGAATGAGACAAACGTTTGTCTTTGTTAGTCCCAAGTTAGTCTCGTTCAATGGTTTGTCGAAGTTCGTCCTTAGAAAGAGATTAACTTGGGACGAACTTAGAAAAACCTTAGAATGAAACTAACGTTTGTCATCGTTCGTCCCAAGTTAGTCTCGTTAGTCTCATTTGAAGGTTTGTCTAAGTTCGTCCTTAAAAAGAGAATGATTTTTTTCCGTGTTTCAGAATACGGTTAACCAACATGTTAACTAATCGATTACGATAAATTGGATCGGATTTTACAGTTTTTTCTTCGGCAGTACCTCAACGTGACATGAGCGTGAAAGGGGTTCAAGAATCAGTTTTCTTTTTATAAGGGCTAAAATCATTAACTTGGGACGAACTTAGACAAACCTTAGAATGAGACTAACGTTTCTCTTTGTTCGTCCCTAGTTAGTCTCGTTAGTCTCATTCTATGGT
The DNA here is from genome assembly GCA_033675215.1 of Rhodiola kirilowii. NCBI lineage: Eukaryota > Viridiplantae > Streptophyta > Magnoliopsida > Saxifragales > Crassulaceae > Rhodiola > Rhodiola kirilowii. Next base: position 123,296 of record JAUCNB010000093.1, read on the forward strand.
TGTTCTATGTTCGTCCTTAGAAAGAGTCTAACTTGGGACGAACTTAGAAAAACCTTAGAATGAGACTAACGTTTGTCTTTGTTCGTCCCAAGTTAGTCTCGTTCAATGGTTTGTCTAAGTTCTTCCGTTGAAAGAGACTAACTTGGGACGAACTTAGACAAACCTTAGAATGAGACTAACGTTTGTCTTTGTTCGTGCCAAGTTAGTCTCGTTATTCTCGTTCTATGGTTTGTCTAAGTTCGTTCTTAGAAAGAGATTAGCTTGGGACGAACTTAGACAAACCTTAGAATGAGACTAACGTTTGTCTTTGTTCGTCCCAAGTTGGTCTCGTTCAATGGTTTGTCTAAGTTCGTCCTTAGAAAGAGACTAACTTGGGACGAACTTAGACAAACCTTAGAATGAGACTAACGTTTGTCTTTGTTCGTCCCAAGTTAGTCTCCTTAGTCTCATTTTAAAGTTTCTCTAAGTTCGTCCTTAGAAAGAGACTAACATGGGACGAACTTAGACAAACCTTAGAATGAGACTAATGTTTGTCTTTGCTCGTCCCAAGTTAGTCTCGTTAGTCTCATTTTAAGGTTTGTCTAAGTTCGTCCTTAGAAAGAGACTAACTTGGGATGAAGTTAGACAAACCTTAGAATGAGACTAATGTTTGTCTTTGTTCGTCCCAAGTTAGTCTCGTTAGTCTCATTCTATGGTTTGTCTAAGTTCGTCCTTAGAAACAGACTAACTTGGGACAAACATAGACAAACCTTAGAATGAGACTAACGTTTGTCTTTGTTCGTCCCAAGTTAGTCTCGTTAGTCTCATTTTAAGGTTTGTCTTAGTTCTTCGTTAGAAAGAGACTAACTTGGGACGAACTTAGACAAACCTTAGAATGAGCCTAACGTTTGTCTTTGTTCGTCCCAAGTTAGTCTCCTTAGTCTCATTTTAAGGTTTCTCTAAGTTCGTCCTTAGAAAGAGACTAACTTGGGACGAACTTAGACAAACCTTAGAATGAGACTAACGTTTGTCTTTGTTCATCCCAATTTAGTCTCGTTAGTCTCATTTTAAGGTTTGTCTAAGTTCGTCCTTAGAAAGAGACTAACTTGGGATGAACTTAGACAAACCTTAGAATGAGACTAATGTTTGTCTTTGTTCGTCCCAAGTTAGTCTCGTTAGTCTCATTCTATGGTTTGTCTAAGTTCGTCCTTAGAAACAGACTAACTTGGGACGAACATAGACAAACCTTATGAAATCTACTTGTCTTAGTCAAGACGAGTTCCAGATGGTGTTCGAACTGCGTCTCGAACACTTGTTGGACAGTTTCCGGTTGTGTTCAAACAGAGGCTGAAACACCTTAGAAGACAGAACAGAATACAGAACAAATAAGAGCACACACGATATGATAACCCAGTTCGGCTTCGCCTACTCTGGGGGGTTTCCCACACCCGAAAAAGGGACACAAATCTTATTACGAGTTTAGGGTTACAAGAGGTCTTACTCTTACACAACTCCTCGTTTGTAATGGCCTCACCACTAACACTCCGTCTCTCGGATTTGCAATCTCGGTTCGTCGCAACTCCCCTCGATCCCCTATGGGTAGGACGAGACTTCCCTCTCGGCCTAGTCTTAGACTTCTCGGAAGTCCAGTCGCCTTCTCTCAAAGACGTGTCTTTATCACCGTGTGTGTGTGCGCTTGATAGTTCTCGAAGAGCAGTCTGAACAG
>JAUCNB010000094.1:5000-105612 GCA_033675215.1 Rhodiola kirilowii
CATGGACACACGCCTGGGCATCATGGGCACACCCCTGGGCATCATGGGCACACCCCTGGGCATGATGGGCACACGCCTGGGCATGATGGGCACACGCCTGGGCATCATGGGCACACCCCTGGGCATGTTGGGCACGCGCCTGGGCACACGCCTGGGCATGATAGGCACACCCCTGGGCATGATGGGCACACCCCTGGGCATGATGGGCACACGCCTGGGCATGATGGGCACACGCATGGGCATGATGGGCACACGCCTGAGCATGATGGGCACCCGCCTGGGCATCATGGGCACACCCCTGGGCATCATGGGCACACCCCTAGGCATGATGGGCACACGCCTGGGCATGATGGGCACACGCCTGGGCATGATGGGCACACGCCTGGGCATCATGGGCACACACCTGGGCATCATGGGCACCCGGCTGGGCATCATGGGCACACCCCTGGGCATGTTGGGCACGTACCAGGGCATCATGGGCACACGCCTGGGCATGATGGGCACACGCCTGGGCATCATGGACACACCCCTAGGCATCATGGACACACCCCTAGGCATGTTGGGCAAGCACCTGGGCATCATGGGCACACGCCTGGGCATCATGGGCACACCCCTGGGCATCATGGGCACACCCCTGGGCAACATGGGCACACCCCTGGGCATGATGGGCACACGCCTGGGCATGATGGGCACACGCCTGGGCATCATGGGCACACCCCTAGGCATCATGGGCACACCCCTGGGCATGATGGGCACACGCATGGGCATCATCGGCACACGCCTGGGCATGATGGGCATACCCCTGGGCATGATGGGCACACGCCTGGGCATCATGGGCACACGCCTGGGCATCATGGGCACACCCCTGGGCATGTTGGGCACGCACCTGGGCATCATGGGCACACGCCTGGGCATGATGGGCACCCGCCTGGGCATCATGGGCACACCCCTGGGCATGATGGGCACAAGTCTGGGCATCATGGGCACACCTCTGGGCATGTTGGGCACGCACCAGGGCATCATAGGCACACGCCTGGGCATCATGGACACACGCCTGGGCATCATGGGCACACCCCTGGGCATGATGGGCACACGCATGGGCATGATGGGCACACGCTTGGGCATCATGGGCACACCCCTGGGCATGTTGGGTATGCACCTGGGCATCATGGGCACACGCCTGGGCATCATGGGCACACCCCTGGGCAAGTTGGGCACGCACCAGGGCATCATGGGCACACGCCAGGGCATCATGGGCACACGCCTGGGCATCATGGGCACACCCCTGGGCATAATGGGCACACCCCTGGGCATGATGGGCACACGCCTGGGCTTGATGGGCACACGCCTAGGCATCATGGGCACAACCCTGGGCATGATGGGCACACGCCTGGGCATGATGGGCACACGCCTGTGCATCATGGGCACACCCCTGGGCATGTTGGGCACGCGCCTGGGCATGATGGGCACACGCCTGGGCATGATGGGCACACCCCTGGGCATGATGGGCACACCCCTAGGCATGATGGGCACACGCCTGGGCATGATGGGCACACGCCTGGGCATGATGGGCACACGCCTGAGCATGATGGGCACACGCCTGGGCATCATGGGCACACCTTTGGGCATGTTGGGCACGCACCTGGGCATCATGGGTACTTGCCTGGGCATGATGGGCACCCGCCTGGGCATCATGGGCACACCCCTGGGCATGATGGGCACACGTCTGGGCATCATGGGCACACCCCTGGGCATGTTGGGCACGCACCAGGGCATCATGGGCACACCCGTCTGGGCATCATGGGCACACCCGTCTGGGCATCATGGGCACCCGCCTGGGCATCATGGGCACCTGCCTGGGCATCATGGGCACACGCCTGGGCATGATGGGCACACGCCTGGGCATCATGGGCACACCCCTGGGCATGTTGGGCACGCACCTGGACATTATGGGCACACGCTTGGGCATCATGGGCACACCCATGGGCATCATGGGCACACCCATGGGCATCATGGGCACACCCCTGGGCATGATGGGCACACGCCTGGGCATGATGGGCACACGCCTGGGCATCATGGGCACACCCCTAGGCATCATGGGCACACCCCTGGGTATGATGGGCACACGCATGGGCATCATGGGCACACGCCTGGGCATCATGGGCACACCCCTAGGCATGATGGGCACACGCCTGGGCATCATGGGCACACGCCTGGGCATCATGGGCACATCCCTGGGCATGTTGGGCACGCACCAGGGCATCCTAGGCACACGCCTGGGCGTCATGGACACACGCCTGGGCATCATGGGCACACCCCTGGGCATCATGGGCACACGCATGGGCATCATGGGCACACGCCTGGGCATCATGGGCACACCCCTGGGCATGTCGGGCACGCACCTGGGCATCATGGGCACACCCCTGGGCATCATGGGCACACCCCTGGGCATGATGGACACACGCCTGGGCATGATGGGCACACGTCTGGGCATCATGGGCACACCCTTGGGCATGTTGGGCACGCACCTGGGCATCAGAGGCACACGCCTGGGCATGATGGGCACACGCCTGGGCATCATGGGCACACCCCTGGGCATCATGGGCACATGCCTGGGCATGATGGGCACACGCCTGCGCATCATGGGCATACCCCTGGGCATGTTGGGCACGCACCTGGGCATTATGGGCACACGCCTGGGCATGATGGGCACACCCCTGGGCATGATGGGCACACCCCTGGGCATCATGGGCACACCCCTGGGCATGATGGGCACACGCCTGGGCATGATGGGCACACGCCTGGGCATCATGGACACACCCCTAGGCATCATGGGCACACCCCTGGGCATGATGGGCACACGCCTGGGCATCATGGGCACACCCCTGGGCATGTTGGGCACGCGCCTGGGCACACGCCTGGGCATGATGGGCACACCCCTGGGCATGATGGGCACACGCCTGGGCATGATGGGCACACGCATGGGCATGATGGGCACACGCCTGAGCATGATGGGCACCCGCCTGGGCATCATGGGCACACCCCTGGGCATCATGGGCACACCCCTGGGCATGATGGGCACACGCCTGGGCATGATGGGCACACGCCTGGGCATGATGGGCACACGCCTGGGCATCATGGGCACACACCTGGGCATCATGGGCACCCGCCTGGGCATCATGGGCACACCCCTGGGCATGTTGGGCACGCACCAGGGCATCATGGGCACCTGCCTGGGCATCATGGGCACACGCCTGGGCATGATGGGCACACGCCTGGGCATCATGGACACACCCCTAGGCATGTTGGGCACGCACCTGGGCATCATGGGCACACCCCTGGGCATCATGGGCACACCCTAGGGCATCATGGGCACACCCCTGGGCATGATGGGCACACGCCTGGGCATGATGGGCACACGCCTGGGCATGATGGGCACACGCCTGGGCATCATGGGCACACACCAGGGCATCATGGGCACACACCTGGGCATCATGGGCACCCGCCTGGGCATCATGGGCACACCCCTGGGCATGTTGGGCACGCACCAGGGCATCATGGGCACCTGCCTGGGCATTATGGGCACACGCCTGGGCATCATGGGCACACCCCTGGTAATCATGGGCACACCCCTGGGCATCATGGGCACACCCCTGGGCATGATGGGCACACGCCTGGACATGATGGGCACACGCCTGGGCATCATGGGCACACCCCTAGGCATCATGGGCACACCCCTGGGCATGATGGGCACACGCATGGGCATCATGGGCACACGCCTGGGCATGATGGGCACACCCCTGGGCATGATGGGCACACGCCTGGGCATGATGGGCACACGCCTGGGCATCATGGGCACACCCCTGGGCATGTTGGGCACGCACCTGGGCATCATGGGCACACGCCTGGGCATGATGGGCACCCGCCTGGGCATCATGGGCACACCCCTGGGCATGATGGGCACAAGTCTGGGCATCATGGGCACACCTCTGGGCATGTTGGGCATGCACCAGGGCATCATAGGCACACGCCTGGGCATCATGGACACACGCCTGGGCATCATGGGCACACCCCTGGGCATGATGGGCACACGCATGGGCATGATGGGCACACGCTTGGGCATCATGGGCACACCCCTGGGCATGTTGGGCACGCACCTGGGCATCATGGGCACACGCCTGGGCATCATGGGCACACCCCTGGGCAAGTTGGGCACGCACCAGGGCATCATGGGCACACGCCTGGGCATCATGGGCACACGCCTGGGCATCATGGGCACACCCCTGGGCATAATGGGCACACCCCTGGGCATGATGGGCACACGCCTGGGCATGATGGGCACACGCCTGGGCATCATGGGCACAACCCTGGGCATGATGGGCACACGCCTGGGCATGATGGGCACACGCCTGTGCATCATGGGCACACCCCTGGGCATGTTGGGCACGCGCCTGGGCATGATGGGCACACCCCTGGGCATGATGGGCACACCCCTGGGCATGATGGGCACACGCCTGGGCATGATGGGCACACGCCTGGGCATGATGGGCACACGCCTGAGCATGATGGGCACACGCCTGGGCATCATGGGCACACCTCTGGGCATGTTGGGCACGCACCTGGGCATCATGGGCACTTGCCTGGGCATGATGGGCACCCGCCTGGGCATCATGGGCACACCCCTGGGCATGATGGGCACACGTCTGGGCATCATGGGCACACCCCTGGGCATGTTGGGCACGCACCAGGGCATCATGGGCACACCCGTCTGTGCATCATGGGCACACCCGTCTGGGCGTCATGGGCACCCGCCTGGGCATCATGGGCACCTGCCTGGGCATCATGGGCACACGCCTGGGCATGATGGGCACACGCCTGGGCATCATGGGCACACCCCTGGGCATCATGGGCACACCCCTGGGTATGATGGGCACACGCATGGGCATCATGGGCACACGCCTGGGCATCATGGGCACACCCCTAGGCATGATGGGCACACGCCTGGGCATCATGGGCACACGCCTGGGCATCATGGGCACATCCCTGGGCATGTTGGGCACGCACCAGGGCATCCTAGGCACACGCCTGGGCATCATGGACACACGCCTGGGCATCATGGGCACACCCCTGGGCATCATGGGCACACGCATGGGCATCATGGGCACACGCCTGGGCACACCCCTGGGCATGTTGGGCACGCACCTAGGCATCATGGGCACACCCCTGGGCATCATGGGCACACCCCTGGGCATGATGGACACACGCCTGGGCATGATGGGCACACGTCTGGGCATCATGGGCACACCCTTGGGCATGTTGGGCACGCACCTGGGCATCATAGGCACACGCCTGGGCATGATGGGCACACGCCTGGGCATCATGGGCACACCCCTGGGCATCATGGGCACACGCCTGGGCATGATGGGCACACGCCTGCGCATCATGGGCACACCCCTGGGCATGTTGGGCACGCACCTGGGCATCATGGGCACACCCGTCTGGGCATCATGGGCACACCCGTCTGGGCATCATGGGCACACCCGTCTGGGCATCATGGGCACCCCCGTCTGGGCATCATGGGCACACCCGTCTGGGCATCATGGGCACCCGCCTGGGCATCATGGGCACCCGCCTGGGCATCATGGGCACCTGCCTGGGCATCATGGGCACACGCCTGGGCATCATGGGCACACCCATGGGCATGTTGGGCACGCACCTGGGCATTATGGGCACACGCTTGGGCATCATGGGCACACCCATGGGCATCATGGGCACACCCCTGGGCATCATGGCCACACCCCTGGGCATGATGGGCACACGCCTGGGCATGATGGGCACACGCCTGGGCATCATGGGCACACCCCTAGGCATCATGGGCACACCCCTGGGTATGATGGGCACACGCATGGGCATCATGGGCACACGCCTGGGCATCGTGGGCACACCCCTAGGCATGATGGGCACACGCCTGGGCATCATGGGCACACGCCTGGGCATCATGGGCACATCCCTGGGCATGTTGGGCACGCACCAGGGCATCCTAGGCACACGCCTGGGCATCATGGACACATGCCTGGGCATCATGGGCACACCCCTGGGCATCATGGGCACACGCCTGGGCATCATGGGCACACGCCTGGGCATCATGGGCACATCCCTGGGCATGTTGGGCACGCACCAGGGCATCCTAGGCACACGCCTGGGCATCATGGACACATGCCTGGGCATCATGGGCACACCCCTGGGCATCATGGGCACACGCATGGGCATCATGGGCACACGCCTGGGCATCATGGGCACACCCCTGGGCATGTTGGGCACGCACCTGGGCATCATGGGCACACCCCTGGGCATCATGGGCACACCCCTGGGCATGATGGACACACGCCTGGGCATGATGGGCACACGTCTGAGCATCATGGGCACACCCTTGGGCATGTTGGGCACGCACCTGGGCATCATAGGCACACGCCTGGGCATGATGGGCACACGCCTGGGCATCATGGGCACACCCCTGGGCATCATGGGCACACGCCTGGGCATGATGGGCACACGCCTGCGCATCATGGGCACACCCCTGGGTATGTTGGGCACGCACCTGGGCATTATGGGCACACGCCTGGGCATCATGGGCACACCCCTGGGCATCATGGGCACACCCCTGGGCATCATGGGCACACCCCTGGGCATGATGGGCACACGCCTGGGCATGATGGGCACACGTCTGGGCATCATGGGCACACCCTTGGGCATGTTGGGCACGCACCTGGGCATCATAGGCACACGCCTGGGCATGATGGGCACACGCCTGGGCATCATGGGCACACCCCTGGGCATCATGGGCACACGCCTGGGCATGATGGGCACATGCCTGGGCATCATGGGCACACCCCTGGGCATGTTGGGCACGCACCTGGGCATCATGGGCACACGCCTGGGCATCATGGGCACACCCGTGGGCATGTTGGGCACGCACCAGGGCATCATGGGCACTCGCCTGGGCATCATGGGCACACGCCAGGGCATCATGGGCATACGCCTGGGCATCATGGGCACACCCCTGGGCATGTTGGGCACGCACCAGGGCATCATGGGCACACGCCTGGGCATCATGGGCACACCCCTGGGCATGATGGGCACACGCATGGGCATCATGGGCACATGCATGGGCATCATGGGCACACCCCTGGGCATGTTGGGCACGCACCTGGGCATCATGGGCACCCGCTTGGGCATCATGGGCACACCCCTGGGCATGTTGGGCACGCACCAGGGAATCATGGGCACCCACCTGGGCATCATGGGCACACCCCTGGGCATCATGGGCACACCCCTGGGCATGATGGGCACGCGCCTGGGCATCATGGGCACACCCCTGGGCATGTTGGGCACGCACCTGGGCATCATGGGCACACGCTTGGGCATCATGGGCACACCCCTGGGCATCATGGGCACACGCCTGGGCATGATGGGCACACGCCTGGGCATCATGGGCACACCCCTAGGCATCATGGGCACACCCCTGGGCATGATGGGCACACGCATGGGCATCATGGGCACACGACTGGGCATCATGGGCACACCCCTGGGCATCCTGGGCACACGCCTGGGCATCATGGGCACACCCCTGGGCATGTTGGGCACGCAGCAGGGCATCATAGGCACACGCCTGGGCATCATGGACACACGCCTGGGCATCATGGGCACACCCCTGGGCATCATGGGCACACCCCTGGGCATGATGGGCACACGCCTGGGCATGATGGGCACACGCCTGGGCATCATGGGCACACCCCTGGGCATGTTGGGCACGCGCCTGGGCACACGCCTGGGCATGATGGGCACACCCCTGGGCATGATGGGCACACCCCTGGGCATGATGGGCACACGCCTGGGCATGATGGGCACACGCATGGGCATGATGGGCACACGCCTGAGCATGATGGGCACCCGCCTGGGCATCATGGGCACACCCCTGGGCATCATGGGCACACCCCTGGGCATGATGGGCACACGCCTGGGCATGATGGGCACACGCCTGGGCATGATGGGCACACGCCTGGGCATCATGGGCACACACCTGGGCATCATGGGCACCCGCCTGGGCATCATGGGCACACCCCTGGGCATGTTGGGCACGCACCAGGGCATCATGGGCACCTGCCTGGGCATCATGGGCACACGCCTGGGCATGATGGGCACACGCCTGGGCATCATGGACACACCCCTAGGCATGTTGGGCACGCACCTGGGCATTATGGGCACACGCCTGGGCATCATGGCCACACCCCTGGGCATCATGGGCACACGCCTGGGCATCATGGGCACACCCCTGGGCATGTTGGGCACGCACCAGGGCATCATGGGCACCTGCCTGGGCATCATGGGCACACGCCTGGGCATGATGGGCACACGCCTGGGCATCATGGACACACCCCTAGGCATGTTGGGCACGCACCTGGGTATTATGGGCACACGCCTGGGCATCATGGGCACACCCCTGGGCATCATGGGCACCCTCCTGGGCATCATGGGCACACCCCTGGGCATGTTGGGCACGCACCAGGGCATCATGGGCACCTGCCTGGGCATCATGGGCACACGCCTGGGCATGATGGGCACACGCCTGGGCATCATGGACACACCCCTAGGCATGTTGGGCACGCACCTGGGCATTATGGGCACACGCCTGGGCATCATGGGCACACGCCTGGGCATCATGGGCACACGCCTGGGCACATCCCTGGGCATGATGGGCACAGGCCTGGGCATCATGGGCACACCCCTGGGCATGATGGGCACACGCCTGGGCATCATGGGCACACGCCTGGGCATCATGGGCACACGCCTGGGCACACCCCTGGGCATGATGGGCACAGGCCTGGGCATCATGGGCACATGCCTGGGCATCATGGGCACACCCCTGGGCATGTTGGGCACACACCTGGGCATCATGGGCACACGCCTAGGCATCATGGGCACACCCCTGGGCATGTTGGGCACGTACTAGGGCATCATGGGCACACGCATGGGCATCATGGGCACACGCCTTGGCATCATGGGCACACGCCTGGGCATCGTGGGCACATCCCTGGGCATGATGGGCACACGCCTGGGCATGATGGGCACACGCCTGGGTATAATGGGCACACCCCTGGGCATGTTGTGCACGCACCTGGGCATCATGGGCACACCCCTGGGCATCATGGGCACACCCCTGGGCATGATGGGCACACGCCTGGGCATCATGGGCGCACGCTAGGGCATCATGGGCACACGCTTGGGCATCATGGGCACACCCCTGGGCATCATGGGCACTCCCCTAGGCATGATGGGTACACGCCTGGGCATCATGGGCACACCCCTGTGCATGTTGGGCACGCACCTGGGCATCATGGGCACATGCCTGGACATGATGGGCACACGCCTGGGCATCATGGGCACACGCCTGGGAATGATGGGCACACACTTGGGCATCATGGGCACACCCCTAGGCATGATGGGCAGACGCCTGGGCATCATGGGCACACGCCTAGGCATCATGGGCCCACCCCTGGGCATGTTGGGCACGCACCTGGGCATGATGGGCACACGCCTGGGCATCATGGGCACACCGTGGGCATGTTGGGCACGCACTAGGGCATCCTGGGCACACGCATGGGCATCATGGGCACACGCCTGGGCATCATGGGCACTCGCCTGGGCATCATGGGCACACCCCTGAGCATGATGGGCACACGCCTGGGCATCATGGGCACACGCCTGGGCATCATGGGCACACCCCTGGGCATGTTGGGCACGCACCTGGGCATCATGGGCACACGCCTGGGCATCATGCGCACATCCTTGGGCATGTTGGGCACGCACCAGGGCATCATGGGCACACGCCTAGGCATCATGGGCACACCCCTGGGCATCATGGGCACACCCCTGGGCATGTTGGGCACGCACCTGGGCATCATGGGCACACGCCTGGGCATCATGGGCACACCCCTGGGCATGTTGGGCACGCACCAAGGCATCATGGGCACACCCCTGGGCATGTTGGGCACGCGCCAGGGCATCATGGGCACACGCCTGGGCATCATGGGCACACGCCTGGGCTTCATGGGCACACCCGTGGGCATGATGGGCACACGCATGGGCATCATGGGCACACGCCTGGGCATCATGGGCACACCCCTGGGCATGTTGGGCACGCACCTGGGCATCATGGGCACCCGCCTGGGCATCATGGGCACACCCCTGGGCATGTTGGGCACGCACCAGGGCATCATGGGCACCTGCCTGGGCATCATGGGCACCCGCCTGGGCATCATGGGCACACCCCTAGGCATCATGGGCACACCCCTGGGCAAGATGGGCACACGCCTGGGCATGATGGGCACACGCCTGGGCATCATGGGCACACCCCTGGGCATGTTGGGCACGCACCTGGGCATTATGGGCACACGCCTGGGCATCAAGGGCACACCCCTGGGCATCATGGGCACACCCCTGGGCATCATGGGCACACCCCTGGGCATGATGGGCACACGCCTGGGCATGATGGGCACACGCCTGGGCATCATGGGCACACCCTAGGCATCATGGGCACACCCCTGGGCATGATGGGCACACGAATGGGCATCATGGGCACACGCCTGGGCATCATGGGCACACCCCTGGGCATGATGGGCACACGCCTGGGCATCATGGGCACACGCCTGGGCATCATGGGCACATCCCTGGGCATGTTGGGCACGCACCTGGGCATTATGGGCACACGCCTGGGCATCATGGGCACACCCCTGGGCATGTTGGGCACACCCCTGGGCATGATGGGCACACGCCTGGGCATGATGGGCACACGCCTGGGCATGATGGGCACACGCCTGAGCATGATAGGCACACGCCTGGGCATCATGGGCACACCTCTGGGCATGTTGGGCACGCACCTGGGCATCATGGGCACTTGCCTGGGCATGATGGGCACCCGCCTGGGCATCATGGGCACACCCCTGGGCATGATGGGCACACGTCTGGGCATCATGGGCACACCCCTGGGCATGTTGGGCACGCACCAGGGCATCATGGGCACACCCGTCTGGGCATCATGGGCACATCCCTGGGCATGTTGGGCACGCACCTGGGCATTATGGGCACACGCCTGGGCATCATGGGCACACCCCTGGGCATGTTGGGCAAACCCCTGGGCATGATGGGCACACGCCTGGGCATCATGGGCACACGCCTGGGCATGATGGGCACACGCCTGAGCATGATAGGCACACGCCTGGGCATCATGGGCACACCTCTGGGCATGTTGGGCACGCACCTGGGCATCATGGGCACTTGCCTGGGCATGATGGGCACCTGCCTGGGCATCATGGGCACACGCCTGGGCAAGATGGGCACACGCCTGGGCATCATGGGCACACCCCTGGGCATCATGGGCACACCCCGGGGTATGATGGGCACACGCATGGGCATCATGGGCACACGCCTGGGCATCATGGGCACACCCCTAGGCATGATGGGCACACGCCTGGGCATCATGGGCACACGCCTGGGCATCATGGGCACATCCCTGGGCATGTTGGGCACGCACCAGGGCATCCTAGGCACACGCCTGGGCATCATGGACACACGCCTGGGCATCATGGGCACACCCCTGGGCATCATGGGCACACGCATGGGCATCATGGGCACACGCCTGGGCATCATGGGCACACCCCTGGGCAAGTTGGGCACGCACCTGGGCATCATGGGCACACCCCTGGGCATCATGGGCACACCCCTGGGCATGATGGACACACGCCTGGGCATGATGGGCACACGTCTGGGCATCATGGGAACACCCTTGGGCATGTTGGGCACGCACCTGGGCATCATAGGCACACGCCTGGGCATGATGGGCACACCCCTGGGTATGATGGGCACACGCATGGGCATCATGGGCACACGCCTGGGCATCCTGGGCACACCCCTAGGCATGATGGGCACACGCCTGGGCATCATGGGCACACGCCTGGGCATCATGGGCACATCCCTGGGCATGCTGGGCACGCACGTCTGGGCATCATGGGCACCCGCCTGGGCATCATGGGCACACCCGTCTGGGCATCATGGGCACACCCGTCTGGGCATCATGGGCACCCGCCTGGGCATCATGGGCACCCGCTTGGGCATCATGGGCACCTGCCTGGGCATCATGGGCACACGCCTGGGCATGATGGGCACACGCCTGGGCATCATGGGCACACCCCTGGGCATGTTGGGCACGCACCTGGGCATTATGGGCACACGCTTGGGCATCATGGGCACACCCATGGGCATCATGGGCACACCCCTGGGCATCTTGGCCACACCCCTGGGCATGATGGGCACACGCCTGGGCATGATGGGCACACGCCTGGGCATCATGGGCACACCCCTAGGCATCATGGGCACACCCCTGGGTATGATGGGCACACGCATGGGCATCATGGGCACACGCCTGGGCATCATGGGCACACCCCTTGGCATGATGGGCACACGCCTGGGCATCATGGGCACATCCCTGGGCATGTTGGGCACGCACCAGGGCATCCTAGGCACACGCCTGGGCATCATGGACACACGCCTGGGCATCATGGGCACACCCCTGGGCATCATGGGCACACGCATGGGCATCATGGGCACACGCCTGGGCATCATGGGCACACCCCTGGGCATGTTGGGCACGCACCTGGGCATCATGGGCACACCCCTGGGCATCATGGGCACACCCCTGGGCATGATGGACACACGCCTAGGCATGATGGGCACACGTCTGGGCATCATGGGCACACCCTTGGGCATGTTGGGCACGCACCTGTGCATCATAGGCACACGCCTGGGCATGATGGGCACACGCCTGGGCATCATGGGCACACCCCTGGGCATCATGGGCACACGCCTGGGCATGATGGGCACACGCCTGCGCATCATGGGCACACCCCTGGGCATGTTGGGCACGCACCTGGGCATTATGGGCACACGCCTGGGCATCATGGGCACACCCCTGGGCATCATGGGCACACCCCTGGGCATCATGGGCACACCCCTGGGCATGATGGGCACACGCCTGGGCATGATGGGCACACGTCTGGGCATCATGGGCACACCCTTGGGCATGTTGGGCACGCACCTGGGCATCATAGGCACACGCCTGGGCATGATGGGCACACGCCTGGGCATCATGGGCACACCCCTGGGCATCATGGGCACACGCCTGGGCATGATGGGCATATGCCTGGGCATCATGGGCACACCCCTGGGCATGTTGGGCACGCACCTGGGCATCATGGGCACACGCCTGGGCATCATGGGCACACCCGTGGGCATGTTGGGCACGCACCAGGGCATCATGGGCACTCGCCTGGGCATCATGGGCACACGCCTGGGCATCATGGGCATACGCCTGGGCATCATGGGCACACCCCTGGGCATGTTGGGCACGCACCTGGGCATCATGGGCACACGCCTGGGCATCATGGGCACACCCCTGGGCATGATGGGCACACGCATGGGCATCATGGGCACATGCATGGGCATCATGGGCACACCTCTGGGCATGTTGGGCACGCACCTGGGCATCATGGGCACCCGCTTGGGCATGATGGGCACACCCCTGGGCATGTTGGGCACACCCCTGGGCATGATGGGCACACGTCTGGGCATCATGGGCACACCCCTGGGCATGTTGGGCACGCACCAGGGCATCATGGGCACACCCGTCTGGGCATCATGGGCACATCCCTGGGCATGTTGGGCACGCACCTGGGCATTATGGGCACACGCCTGGGCATCATGGGCACACCCCTGGGCATGTTGGGCACACCCCTGGGCATGATGGGCACACGCCTGGGCATGATGGGCACACGCCTGGGCATGATGGGCACACGCCTGAGCATGATAGGCACACGCCTGGGCATCATGGGCACACCTCTGGGCATGTTGGGCACGCACCTGGGCATCATGGGCACTTGCCTGGGCATGATGGGCACCTGCCTGGGCATCATGGGCACACGCCTGGGCAAGATGGGCACACGCCTGGGCATCATGGGCACACCCCTGGGCATCATGGGCACACCCCTGGGTATGATGGGCACACGCATGGGCATCATGGGCACACGCCTGGGCATCATGGGCACACCCCTAGGCATGATGGGCACACGCCTGGGCATCATGGGCACACGCCTGGGCATCATGGGCACATCCCTGGGCATGTTGGGCACGCACCAGGGCATCCTAGGCACACGCCTGGGCATCATGGACACACGCCTGGGCATCATGGGCACACCCCTGGGCATCATGGGCACACGCATGGGCATCATGGGCACACGCCTGGGCATCATGGGCACACCCCTGGGCATGTTGGGCACGCACCTGGGCATCATGGGCACACCCCTGGGCATCATGGGCACACCCCTGGGCATGATGGACACACGCCTGGGCATGATGGGCACACGTCTGGGCATCATGGGCACACCCTTGGGCATGTTGGGCACGCACCTGGGCATCATAGGCACACGCCTGGGCATGATGGGCACACCCCTGGGTATGATGGGCACACGCATGGGCATCATGGGCACACGCCTGGGCATCCTGGGCACACCCTAGGCATGATGGGCACACGCCTGGGCATCATGGGCACACGCCTGGGCATCATGGGCACATCCCTGGGCATGCTGGGCACGCACGTCTGGGCATCATGGGCACCGCCTGGGCATCATGGGCACACCCGTCTGGGCATCATGGGCACACCCGTCTGGGCATCATGGGCACCCGCCTGGGCATCATGGGCACCCGCTTGGCATCATGGGCCCTGCCTGGGCATCATGGGCACATGCCTGGGCATGATGGGCACACGCCTGGGCATCATGGGCACACCCCTGGGCATGTTGGGCACGCACCCTGGGCATTATGGGCACACGCTTGGGCATCATGGGCACACCCATGGGCATCATGGGCACACCCCATGGGCATCATGGGCACACCCCTGGCATGTTGGGCACGCACCTGGGCATTATGGGCACACGCTTGGGCATCATGGGCACACCCATGGGCATGATGGGCACACGCCTGGGCATCATGGCACACCCCTAGGCATCATGGCACACCCCTGGGTATGATGGGCACACGCATGGGCATCATGGGCACACGCCTGGGCATCATGGGCACACCCCTTGGCATGATGGGCACACGCCTGGGCATCATGGGCACATCCCTGGGCATGTTGGGCACGCACCAGGGCATCCTAGGCACACGCCTGGGCATCATGGACACACGCCTGGGCATCATGGGCACACCCCTGGGCATCATGGGCACACGCATGGGCATCATGGGCACACGCCTGGGCATCATGGGCACACCCCTGGGCATGTTGGGCACGCACCTGGGCATCATGGGCACACCCCTGGGCATCATAGGCACACCCCTGGGCATGATGGACACACGCCTAGGCATGATGGGCACACGTCTGGGCATCATGGGCACACCCTTGGGCATGTTGGGCACGCACCTGGGCATCATAGGCACACGCCTGGGCATGATGGGCACACGCCTGGGCATCATGGGCACACCCCTGGGCATCATGGGCACACGCCTGGGCATGATGGGCACACGCCTGCGCATCATGGGCACACCCCTGGGCATGTTGGGCACGCACTTGGGCATTATGGGCACACGCCTGGGCATCATGGGCACACCCCTGGGCATCATGGGCACACCCCTGGGCATCATGGGCACACCCTGGGCATGATGGGCACACGCCTGGGCATGATGGGCACACGTCTAGGCATCATGGGCACACCCTTGGGCATGTTGGGCACGCACCTGGGCATCATAGGCACACGCCTGGGCATGATGGGCACACGCCTGGGCATCATGGGCACACCCCTGGGCATCATGGGCACACGCCTGGGCATGATGGGCATATGCCTGGGCATCATGGGCACACCCCTGGGCATGTTGGGCACGCACCTGGGCAATCATGGGCACACGCCTGGGCATCATGGGCACACCCGTGGGCATGTTGGGCACGCACCAGGGCATCATGGGCACTCGCCTGGGCATCATGGGCACACGCCTGGGCATCATGGGCATACGCCTGGGCATCATGGGCACACCCCTGGGCATGTTGGGCACGCACCTGGGCATCATGGGCACACGCCTGGGCATCATGGGCACACCCCTGGGCATGATGGGCACACGCATGGGCATCATGGGCACATGCATGGGCATCATGGGCACACCCCTGGGCATGTTGGGCACGCACCTGGGCATCATGGGCACCCGCTTGGGCATCATGGGCACACCCCTGGGCATGTTGGGCACGCACCAGGGAATCATGGGCACCCACCTGGGCATCATGGGCACACCCCTGGGCATCATGGGCACACCCCTGGGCATGATGGGCACGCGCCTGGGCATCATGGGCACACCCCTGGGCATGTTGGGCACGCACCTGGGCATCATGGGCACACGCTTGGGCATCATGGGCACACGCCTGGGCATCATGGGCACACCCCTGGCATCATGGGCACACGCCTGGGCATGATGGGCACACGCCTGGGCATCATGGGCACACCCCTAGGCATCATGGCACACCCCTGGGCATGATGGGCACACGCATGGGCATCATGGGCACACGACTGGGCATCATGGGCACACCCCTGGGCATCCTGGGCACACGCCTGGGCATCATTGGCACACCCCTGGGCATGTTGGGCACGCAGCAGGGCATCATAGGCACACGCCTGGGCATCATGGACACACGCCTGGGCATCATGGGCACACCCCTGGGCATCATGGGCACACCCCTGGGCATGATGGGCACACGCCTGGGCATGATGGGCACACGCCTGGGCATCATGGGCACACCCCTGGGCATGTTGGGCACGCGCCTGGGCACACGCCTGGGCATGATGGGCACACCCCTGGGCATGATGGGCACACCCCTGGGCATGATGGGCACACGCCTGGGGCATGATGGGCACACGCATGGGCATGATGGGCACACGCCTGAGCATGATGGGCACCCGCCTGGGCATCATGGGCACACTCCTGGGCATCATGGGCACACCCCTGGGCATGATGGGCACACGCCTGGGCATGATGGGCACACGCCTGGGCATGATGGGCACACGCCTGGGCATCATGGGCACACACCTGGGCATCATGGGCACCGCCTGGGCATCATGGGCACACCCCTGGGCATGTTGGGCACGCACCAGGGCATCATGGGCACCTGCCTGGGCATCATGGGCACACGCCTGGGCATGATGAGCACACGCCTGGGCATCATGGACACACCCCTAGGCATGTTGGGCACGCACCTGGGCATTATGGGCACACGCCTGGGCATCATGGGCACACCCCTGGGCATCATGGGCCGCCTGGGCATCATGGGCACATCCCTGGGCATGTTGGGCACGCACCAGGGCATCCTAGGCACACGCCTGGGCATCATGGACACACGCCTGGGCATCATGGGCACAACCCCTAGGCATCATGGGCACACGCCTGGGCATCATGGGCACACCCCTGGGCATGATGGGCACACGCCTGGGCATCATGGGCACACGCCTGGGCATCATGGGCACACGCATGGGCACACCCCTGGGCATGATGGGCACAGGCCTGGGCATCATGGGCACACCCCTGGGCATGATGGGCACACGCCTGGGCATCATGGGCACACGCCTGGGCATCATGGGCACACGCCTGGGCACACCCCTGGGCATGATGGGCACAGGCCTGGGCATCATGGGCACATGCCTGGGCATCATGGGCACACCCCTGGGCATGTTGGGCACACACCTGGGCATCATGGGCACACGCCTAGGCATCATGGGCACACCCCTGGGCATGTTGGGCACGTACTAGGGCATCATGGGCACACGCCTTGGCATCATGGGCACACGCCTGGGCATCGTGGGCACATCCCTGGGCATGATGGGCACACGCCTGGGCATGATGGGCACACGCCTGGGTATAATGGGCACACCCCTGGGCATGTTGGGCATGCACCTGGGCATCATGGGCACACCCCTGGGCATCATGGGCACACGCCTGGGCATGATGGCACACGCCTGGGCATCATGGGCGCACGCTAGGGCATCATGGGCACACGCTTGGGCATCATGGGCACACCCTAGGCATCATGGGCACTCCCCTAGGCATGATGGGTACACGCCTGGGCATCATGGGCACACCCCTGTGCATGTTGGGCACGCACCTGGGCATCATGGGCACATGCCTGGGCATGATGGGCACACGCCTGGGCATCATGGGCACACGCCTGGGAATGATGGGCACACACTTGGGCATCATGGGCACACCCCTAGGCATGATGGGCAGACGCCTGGGCATCATGGGCACACGCCTAGGCATCATGGGGCCACCCCTGGACATGTTGGGCACGCACCTGGGCATGATGGGCACACGCCTGGGCATCATGGGCACACCCTGGGCATGTTGGGCACGCACTAGGGCATCATGGGCACACGCATGGGCATCATGGGCACACGCCTGGGCATCATGGGCACTCGCCTGGGCATCATGGGCACACCCCTGGGCATGATGGGCACACGCCTGGGCATCATGGGCACACGCCTGGGCATCATGGGCACACCCCTGGCATGTTGGGAACGCACCTGGGCATCATGGGCACACGCCTGGGCATCATGCGCACATCCTTGGGCATGTTGGGCACGCACCAGGGCATCATGGGCCAACGCCTGGGCATCATGGGCACACCCCTGGGCATCATGGGCACACCCCTGGGCATGTTGGGCACGCACCTGGGCATCATGGGCACACGCCTGGGCATCATGGGCACACCCCTGGGCATGTTGGGCACGCACCAAGGCATCATGGGCACACCCCTGGGCATGTTGGGCACGCACCAGGGCATCATGGGCACACGCCTGGGCATCATGGGCACACGCCTGGGCTTCATGGGCACACCCCTGGGCATGATGGGCACACGCATGGGCATCATGGGCACACGCGTGGGCATCATGGGCACACCCCTGGGCATGTTGGGCACGCACCTGGGCATCATGGGCACCCGCCTGGGCATCATGGGCACACCCCTGGGCATGTTGGGCACGCACCAGGGCATCATGGGCACCTGCCTGGGCATCATGGGCACCCGCCTGGGCATCATGGGCACACCCCTGGGCATCATGGGCACACCCCTGGGCAAGATGGGCACACGCCTGGGCATGATGGGCCACACGCCTGGGCATCATGGGCACACCCCTGGGCATGTTGGGCACGCACCTGGGCATTATGGGCACACGCCTGGGCATCAAGGGCACACCCCTGGGCATCATGGGCACACCCCTGGGCATCATGGGCACACCCCTGGGCATGATGGGCACACGCCTGGGCATCATGGGCACACGCCTGGGCATCATGGGCACACCCTAGGCATCATGGGCACACCCCTGGGCATGATAGGCACACGAATGGGCATCATGGGCACACGCCTGGGCATCATGGGCACACCCCTGGGCATGATGGGCACACGCCTGGGCATCATGGGCACACGCCTGGGCATCATGGGCACATCCCTGGGCATGTTGGGCACGCACCTGTGCATTATGGGCACACGCCTGGGCATCATGGGCACACCCCTGGGCATGTTGGGCACGCACCTGGGCATCATGGGCACACCCCTGGGCATCATGGGCACACCCCTGGGCATGATGGACACACGCCTGGGCATGATGGGCACACGTCTGGGCATCATGGGCACACCCTTGGGCATGTTGGGCACGCACCTGGGCATCATAGGCACACGCCTGGGCATGATGGGCACACGCCTGGGCATCATGGGCACACCCCTGGGCATCATGGGCACACGCCTGGGCATGATGGGCACACGCCTGCGCATCATGGGAACACCCCTGGGCATGTTGGGCACCCACCTGGGCATGTTGGGCACGCGCCTGGGCATGATGGGCACACGCATGGGCATCATGGGCACACCCCTGGGCATCATGGGCACACGCCTGGGCATCATGGGCACACGCCTGGGCATCATGGGCACACCCCCGGGCATGTTGGGCACGCACCAGGGCATCATGGGCATACGCCTGGGCATCATGGGCACACGCCTGGGCTTCATGGGCACACCCCTGGGCATGATGGGCACACGCATGGGCATCATGGGCAACACGCCTGGGCATCATGGGCACACCCCTGGGCATTATGGGCACACGCCTGGGCATCATGGCACACCCCTGGGCATCATGGGCACACCCCTGGGCATCATGGGCACACCCCTGGGCATGATGGGCACACGCCTGGGCATGATGGGCACACGCCTGGGCATCATGGACACACCCCTAGGCATCATGGGCACACCCCTGGGTATGATGGGCACACGCATGGGCATCATGGGCACACGCCTGGGCATCATGGGCACACCCCTGGGCATGATGGGCACACGCCTGGGCATGATGGGCACACGCCTGGGCATCATGGGCACATCCCTGGGCATGTTGGGCACGCACCAGGGCATCCTAGGCACACGCCTGGGCATCATGGACACACGCCTGGGCATCATGGGCACACCGCTGGGCATCATGGGCACACGCATGGGCATCATGGGCACACGCCTGGGCATCATGGGCACACGCCTGGGCATCATGGGCACACCCTTGGGCATGTTGGGCACGCACCTGGGCATCATGGCACACGCCTGGGCATCATGGGCACACCCGTGGGCATGTTAAGCACGCACCAGGGCATCATGAGCACTCGCCTGGGCATCATGGGCACACGCCTGGGCATCATGGGCACATGCCTGGGCATCATGGGCACACCCCTGGGCATGTTGGGCACGCACCAGGGCATCATGGGCACACGCCTGGGCATCATGGGCACACGCCTTGGGCTTCATGGGCACACGCCTGGGCTTCATGGGCACACCCCTGGGCATGATGGGCACACGCATGGGCATCATGGGCACATGCCTGGGCATCATGGGCACACCCCTGGGCATGTTGGGCACGCACCTGGGCATGTTGGGCACGCACCAGGGCATCATGGGCACACCCCTGGGCATGTTGGGCATGCACCTGTGCATCATGGGCACACGCCTGGGCATCATGGGCACACCCGTGGGCATGTTGGGCACGCACCAGGGCATCATAAGCACTCGCCTGGGCATCATGGGCACACGCCTGGGCACACCCCTAGGCATGATGGGCACAGGCCTGGGCATCATGGGCACACGCCTGGGCATCATGGGCACACCCCTGGGCATGATGGGCACACGCCTGGGCATGATGGGCACACGCCTGGGCATCATGGGCACACCCTAGCATCATGGGCACACCCCTGGGCATGATGGGCACACGAATGGGCATCATGGGCACACGCCTGGGCATCATGGGCACACCCCTGGGCATGATGGGCACACGCCTGGGCATCATGGGCACACGCCTGGGCATCATGGGCACATCCCTGGGCATGTTGGGCACGCACCAATGCATCCTAGGCACACGCATGGGCATCATGGACACACGCCTGGGCATCATGGGCACACCCCTGGGCATCATGGGCACACGCATGGGCATCATGGGCACATGCCTGGGCATCATGGGCACACCCCTGGGCATGTTGGGCACGCACCTGGGCATCATGGGCACACGCCTGGGCATCTTGGGCACTCGCCTGGGCATCATGGGCACACGCCTGGGCATCATGGGCATACGTCTGGGCATCATGGGCACACCCCTGGGCATGTTGGGCACGCACCAGGGCATCATGGGCACACGCCTGGGCTTCATGGGCACACCCCTGGGCATGATGGGCACACGCATGGGCATCATGGGCACATGCATGGGCATCATGGGCACACCCCTGGGCATGTTGGGCACGCACCTGGGCATCATGGGCACCCGCTTGGGCATCATGGGCACACCCCTGGGCATTGGGCACGCACCAGGGAATCATGGGCACCCACCTGGGCATCATGGGCACACCCCTGGGCATCATGGGCACACCCCTGGGCATGATGGGCACGCGCCTGGGCATCATGGGCACACCCCTGGGCATGTTGGGCACGCACCTGGGCATCATGGGCACACGCTTGGGCATCATGGGCACACGCCTGGGCATCATGGGCACACCCCTGGGCATCATGGGCACACGCCTGGGCATGATGGGCACACGCCTGGGCATCATGGGCACACCCCTAGGCATCATGGGCACACCCCTGGGCATGATGGGCACACGCATGGGCATCATGGGCACACGACTGGGCATCATGGGCACACCCCTGGGCATCCTGGGCACACGCCTGGGCATCATGGGTACACCCCTGGGCATCATGGGCACACCCCTAGGCATGTTGGGCACGCACGTCTGGGCATCATGGGCACCCCGCCTGGGCATCATGGGCACACCCGTCTGGGCATCATGGGCACACCCGTCTGGGCATCATTGGCACCCGCCTGGGCATCATGGGCACCCGCTTGGGCATCATGGGCACCTGCCTGGGCATCATGGGCACACGCCTGGGCATGATGGGCACACGCCTGGGCATCATGGGCACACCCCTGGGCATGTTGGGCACGCACCTGGGCATTATGGGCACACGCCTGGGCATCAAGGGCACACCCCTGGGCATCATGGGCACACCCCTGGGCATCATGGGCACACCCCTGGGTATGATGGGCACACGCCTGGGCATCATGGGCACCCGCCTGGGCATCATGGGCACACCCCTGGGCATCATGGGCACACCCCTGGGCAAGATGGGCACACGCCTGGGCATGATGGGCACGCGCCTGGGCATCATGGGCACACGCCTGGGCATGTTGGGCACGCACCTGGGCATTATGGGCACACGCCTGGGCATCAAGGGCACACCCCTGGGCATCATGGGCACACCCCTGGGCATCATGGGCACACCCCTGGGCATGATGGGCACACGCCTGGGCATCATGGGCACACGCCTGGGCATCATGGGCACACCCTAGGCATCATGGGCACACCCCTGGGCATGATGGGCACACGAATGGGCATAATGGGCACACGCCTGGGCATCATGGGCACACCCCTGGGCATGATGGGCACACGCCTGGGCATCATGGGCACACGCCTGGGCATCATGGGCACATCCCTGGGCATGTTGGGCACGCACCTGTGCATTATGGGCACACGCCTGGGCATCATGGGCACACGCCTGGGCATCATGGGCACACGCCTGGGCATGATGGGCACACGCCTGGGCATCATGGGCACACCCCTGGGCATCATGGGCACACGCCTGGGCATCATGGGCACACCTGTGCATTATGGGCACACGCCTGGGCATCATGCCCTGCGTGTGCCCATGATGCCCAGGGGTGTGCCCATGATGCCCAGGCGTGTGTCCATGATGCCCAGGCGTGTGCCTAGGATGCCCTGGTGCGTGCCCAACATGCCCAGGGATGTGCCCATGATGCCCAGGCGTGTGCCCATGATGCCCAGGCGTGTGCCCATCATGCCCAGGGGTGTGCCCATGATGCCCAGGCGTGTGCCCATGATGCCCATTCGTGTGCCCATCATGCCCAGGGGTGTGCCCATGATGCCTAGGGTGTGCCCATGATGCCCAGGCGTGTGCCCATCATGCCCAGGCGTGTGCCCATCATGCCCAGTGGTGTGCCCATGATGCCCAGGGGTGTGCCCATGATGCCCAGGCGTGTGCCCATAATGCCCAGGTGCGTGCCCAACATGCCCAGGGGTGTGCCCATGATGCCCAGGCGTGTGCCCATCATGCCCAGGCGTGTGCCCATCTTGCCCAGGGGTGTGCCCAAGATGCCCAGGGGTGTGCCCATGATGCCCAGGCGGGTGCCCATGATGCCCAGGCAGGTGCCCATGATGCCCTGATGCGTGCCCAACATGCCCAGGGGTGTGCCCATGATGCCCAGGCGGGTGCCCATGATGCCCAGGTGCGTACCCAACATGCCCAGGGGTGTGCCCATGATGCCCAGGCGTGTGCCCATGATGCCCATGCGTGTGCCCATCATGCCCAGGGGTGTGCCCATGAAGCCCAGGCGTGTGCCCATGATGCCCTGGCGTGTGCCCATGATGCCCTGGTGCGTGCCCAACATGCCCAGGGGTGTGCCCATGATGCCTTGGTTCGTGCCCAACATGCCCAGGGGTGTGCACATGATGCCCAAGCGTGTGCCCATGATGCCCAGGTGCGTGCCCAACATGCCCAGGGGTGTGCCCATGATGCCCAGGAGTGTGCCCATGATGCCCAGGCGTGTGCCCATGATGCCCTGGTGCGTGCCCAACATGCCCAAGGATGTGCGCATGATGCCCAGGCGTGTGCCCATGATGCCCAGGTGCGTGCCCAACATGCCCAGGGGTGTGCCCATGATGCCCAGGCGTGTGCCCATGATGCCCAGGCGTGTGCCCATCATGCCCAGGGGTGTGCCCATGATGCCCAGGCGAGTGCCCATGATGCCCAGGCGTGTGCCCATGATGCCCATGCGTGTGCCCATGATGCCCTAGTGCGTGCCCAACATGCCCAGGGTGTGCCCATGATGCCCAGGCGTGTGGCCATGATGCCCAGGTGCGTGCCCAACATGCCCAGGGGTGGGCCCATGATGCCTAGGCGTGTGCCCATGATGCACAGGCGTCTGCCCATCATGCCTAGGGGTGTGCCCATGATGCCCAAGTGTGTGCCCATCATTCCCAGGCGTGTGCCCATGATGCCCAGGCGTGTGCCCATCATGCCCAGGCATGTGCCCATGATGCCCAGTTGCGTGCCCAACATGCCCAGGGATGTGCCCATGATGCCCAGGCGTGTGCCCATCATGCCCAGGCGTGTGCCCATCATGCCCAGGGGTGTGCCCATGATGCCCAGGCGTGTGCCCATGATGCCCATGCGTGTGCCCATCATACCCAGGGGTGTGCCCATGATGCCTAGTGGTGTGTCCATGATGCCCAGGCGTGTGCCCATCATGCCCAGGCGTGTGCCCATCATGCCCAGGGGTGTGCCCATGATGCCCAGGGGTGTGCCCATGATGCCCAGGGGTGTGCCCATGATGCCCAGGTGTGTGCCCATAATGCCCAGGTGCGTGCCCAACATGCCCAGGGGTGTGCCCATGATGCGCAGGCGTGTGCCCATCATGCCCAGGCGTGTGCCCATGATGCCCAGGGGAGTGCCCATGATGCCCAGGCGTGTGCCCATCATGCCCAGGCGTGTGCCTATGATGCCCAGGTGCGTGCCCAACATGCCCAAGGGTGTGCCCATGATGCCCAGACGTGTGCCCATCATGCCCAGGCGTGTGTCCATCATGCCCAGGGGTGTGCCCTTGATGCCCAGGGGTGTGCCCATGATGCCCAGGTGCGTGCCCAACATGCCCAGGGGTGTGCCCATGATGACCATGCGTGTGCCCATGATGCCCAGGGGTGTGCCCATCATGCCTAGGGGTGTGCCCATGATGCCCAGGCGTGTGCCCATGATGCCCATGCGTGTGCCCATCATACCCAGGGGTGTGACCATGATGCCTAGGGGTGTGCCCATGATGCCCAGGCGTGTGCCCATCATGCCCAGGCGTGTGCCCATCATGCCCAGGGGTGTGGCCATGATGCCCAGGGGTGTGCCCATGATGCCCATGGGTGTGCCCATGATGCCCAAGCGTGTGCCCATAATGCCCAGGTGCGTGCCCAACATGCCCAGGGGTGTGCCCATGATGCCCAGGCGTGTGCCCATCATGCCCAGGCGTGTGCCCATGATGCCCAGGCAGGTGCCCATGATGCCCAGGCGGGTGCCCATGATGCCCAGACGGGTGTGCCCATGATGCCCAGACGGGTGTGCCCATGATGCCCAGGTGCGTGCCCAACATGCCTAGGGGTGTGTCCATGATGCCCAGGCGTGTGCCCATCATGCCCAGGCGTGTGCCCATGATGCCCAGGCAGGTGCCCATGATGCCCTGGTGCGTGCCCAACATGCCCAGGGGTGTGCCCATGATGCCCAGGCGGGTGCCCATGATGCCCAGGTGTGTGCCCATGATGCCCAGGCGTGTGCCCATCATGCCCAGGCGTGTGCCCATCATGCCCAGGCGTGTGCCCATCATGCCCAGGGGTGTGCCCATGATGCCCAGGGGTGTGCCCATGATGCCCAGGCGGGTGCCCATCATGCTCAGGCGTGTGGCCATCATGCCCATGCGTGTGCCCATCATGCCCAGGCGTGTGCCCATCATGCCCAGGGGTGTGCCCATCATGCCCAGGGGTGTGCCCATCATGCCCAGGCGTGTGCCCAGGCGCGTGCCCAACATGCCCAAGGGTGTGCCCATGATGCCCAGGCGTGTGCCCATCTTGCCCAGGGGTGTGCCCATGATGCCCAGGGGTGTGCCCATGATGCCCAGGGGTGTGCCCTTGATGCCCAGGCGTGTGCCCATAATGCCCAGGTGCTTGCCCAACATGCCCAGGGATGTGCCCATGATGCCCAGGCGTGTGCCCATCATGCCCAGGCGTGTGCCCATCTTGCCCAGGGGTGTGCCCATGATGACCAGGGGTGTGCCCATGATGCCCAGGGGTGTGCCCATGATGCCCAGGCGGGTGCCCATGATGCCCAGGCAGGTGCCCATGATGCCCTGGTGCGTGCCCAACATGCCCAGGGGTGTGCCCATGATGCCCAGGCGGGTGCCCATGATGCCCAGGTGCGTGCCCATCATGCCCAGGGGTGTGGCCATGATGCCCAGGGGTGTGCCCATGATGCCCATGGGTGTGCCCATGATGCCCAAGCGTGTGCCCATAATGCCCAGGTGCGTGCCCCAACATGCCCAGGGGTGTGCCCATGATGCCCAGGCGTGTGCCCATCATGCCCAGGCGTGTGCCCATGATGCCCAGGCAGGTGCCCATGATGCCCAGGCGGGTGCCCATGATGCCCAGACGGTTGTGCCCATGATGCCCAGACGGGTGTGCCCATGATGCCCAGTTGCGTGCCCAACATGCCTAGGGGTGTGTCCATGATGCCCAGGCGTGTGCCCATCATGCCCAGGCGTGTGCCCATGATGCCCAGGCAGGTGCCCATGATGCCCTGGTGCGTGCCCAACATGCCCAGGGGTGTGCCCATGATGCCCAGGCGGGTGCCCATGATGCCCAGGTGTGTGCCCATGATGCCCAGGCGTGTGCCCATCATGCCCAGGCGTGTGCCCATCATGCCCAGGCGTGTGCCCATCATGCCCAGGGGTGTGCCCATGATGCCCACGGGTGTGCCCATGATGCCCAGGCGGGTGCCCATCTTGCTCAGGCGTGTGCCCATCATGCCCATGCGTGTGCCCATCATGCCCAGGCGTGTGCCCATCATGCCCAGGGGTGTGCCCATCATGCCCAGGGGTGTGCCCATCATGCCCAGGCGTGTGCCCAGGCGCGTGCCCAACATGCCCAGGGGTGTGCCCATGATGCCCAGGCGTGTGCCCATCATGCCCAGGCGTGTGCCCATCATGCCCAGGGGTGTGCCCAGGGTTATTTAGTCACCGAGGCTCAATGATTTCAAAGCTAATGGGGCACCGAGGCTCAATGTCGTTTATTTAGTCAGTGCGCGCAAGGATTTGGGGGTGAGAAACTTGCTCAAAAAAAAATTTAGCCCTACATAGATTGAAATCCTGGCTCCGTCCCTGGTGCCCATGATGCCCAGGTGCGTGCCCAACATGCCCAGGGGTGTGCCCATGATGCCCAGGCGCGTGCCCATCATGCCCAGGGGTGTGCCCATGATGCCCAGGGGTGTGCCCATGATGCCCAGGTGGGTGCCCATGATTCCCTGGTGCGTGCCCTACATGCCCAGGGGTGTGCCCATGATGCCCAAGCGGGTGCCCATGATGCACAGGTGCGTGCCCAACATGCCCAGGGGTGTGCCCATGATGCCCATGCATGTGCCCATGATGCCCATGCGTGTGCCCATGATGCCCAGGGGTGTGCCCATGATGCCCAGGTGGGTGCCCATCATGCTCAGGCGTGCGCCCATCATGCCCATGCGTGTGCCCATCATGCCCAGGCGTGTGCCCATCATGCCCAGGGGTGTGCCCATCATGCCCAGGGGTGTGCCCATCATGCCCAGGCGTGTGCCCAGGCGCGTGCCCAACATGCCCAGGGGTGTGCCCATGATGCCCAGGCGTGTGCCCATCATGCCCAGGCGTGTGCCCATCATGCCCAGGGGTGTGCCCATGATGCCCAGGGGTGTGCCCATGATGCCCAGGCGTGTGTCCATGATGCCCAGGCGTGTGCCTATGATGCCCTGCTGCGTGCCCAACATGCCCAGGGGTGTGCCCATGATGCCCAGGCGTGTGCCCAGGATGCCCAGGGGTGTGCCCATGATGCCCAGTCGTGTGCCCATGATGCCCATGCGTGTGCCCATCATGCCCAGGGGTGTGCCCATGATGCCCAGGCGTGTGCCCATCATGCCCAAGCGTGTGCCCATGATGCCCAGGGGTGTGCCCATGATGCCCAGGCGTGTGCCCATGATGCCCAAGCGTGTGCCCATGATGCCCAGGTGCGTGCCCAACATGCCCAGGGGTGTGCCCATGATGCCCAGGCGCGTGCCCATGATGCCCAGGGGTGTGCCCATGATGCCCAGGTGGGTGCCCATGATTCCTTGGTGCGTGCCCAACATGCCCAGGGGTGTGCCCATGATGCCCAAGCGGGTGCCCATGATGCCCAGGTGCGTGCCCAACATGCCCAGGGGTGTGCCCATGATGCCCATGCATGTGCCCATGATGCCCATGCGTGTGCCCATCATGCCCAGGGGTGTGCCCATGAAGCCCAGGCGTGTGCCCATGATGCCCTGGTGCGTGCCCAACATGCCCAGGGGTGTGCCCATGATGCCCAGGCGTATGCCCATCATGCCCAGGCGTGTGCCCCTGATGCCCAGGCGAGTGCCCATGATGCCCTGGTGCGTGCCCAACATGCCCACGGGTGTGCCCATGATGCCCAGGCGTGTGCCCATGATGCCCAGGTGCGTGCCCAACATGCCCAGGGGTGTGCCCATGATGCCCAGGCGTGTGCCCATGATGCCCATGCGTGTGCCCATGATGCCCAGGGGTGTGCCCATGATGCCCAGGCGTGTGTCCATGATGCCCAGGCGTGTGCCTAGGATGCCCTGGTGCGTGCCCAACATGCCCAGGGATGTGCCCATGATGCCCAGGCGTGTGCCCATGATGCCCAGGCGTGTGCCCATCATGCCTAGGGGTGTGCCCATGATGCCCATTCGTGTGCCCATCATGCCCAGGGGTGTGCCCATGATGCCTAGGGTGTGCCCATGATGCCCAGGCGTGTGCCCATCATGCCCAGGCGTGTGCCCATCATGCCCAGGGGTGTGCCCATGATGCCCAGGGGTGTGCCCATGATGCCCAGGGGTGTGCCCTTGATGCCCAGGCGTGTGCCCATGATGCCCAGGCGTGTGCCCATGATGCCCAGGCGTGTGCCCATGATGCCCAGGCGTGTGCCCATCATGCCCAGGGGTGTGCCCATGATGCCCAGGCCTGTGCCCATCATGCCCAGGGGTGTGCCCAGGCGTGTGCCCATGATGCCCAGGCGTGTGCCCATGATGCCCAGGCGTGTGCCCATGATGCCCAGGGGTGTGCCCATGATGCCCAGGCGTGTGCCCATGATGCCCAGGGGTGTGCCCATGATGCCCAGGCGTGTGTCCATGATGCCCAGGCGTGTGCCTAGGATGCCCTGGTGCGTGCCCAACATGCCCAGGGATGTGCCCATGATGCCCAGGCGTGTGCCCATCATGCCCAGGCGTGTGCCCATCATGCCCAGGGGTGTGCCCATGATGCCCAGGGGTGTGCCCATGATGCCCATGCGTGTGCCCATCATACCCAGGGGTGTGCCCATGATGCCTAGGGGTGTGTCCATGATGCCCAGGCGTGTGCCCATCATGCCCAGGCGTGTGCCCATCATGCCCGGGGGTGTGCCCAGGGGTGTGCCCATGATGCCCAGGGGTGTGCCCATGATGCCCAGGCGTGTGCCCATAATGCCCAGGTGCGTGCCCAACATGCCCAGGGGTGTGCCCATGATGCGCAGGCGTGTGCCCATCATGCCCAGGCGTGTGCCCATGATGCCCAGGGGAGTGCCCATGATGCCCAGGCGTGTGCCCATCATGCCCAGGCGTGTGCCTATGATGCCCAGGTGCGTGCCCAACATGCCCAAGGGTGTGCCCATGATGCCCAGACGTGTGCCCATCATGCCCAGGCGTGTGTCCATCATGCCCAGGGGTGTGCCCATGATGCCCAGGGGTGTGCCCATGATGCCCAGGTGCGTGCCCAACATGCCCAGGGGTGTGCCCATGATGCCCAGGCGTGTGCCCATGATGCCCATGCGTGTGCCCATGATGCCCAGGGGTGTGCCCATGATGCCCAGGCGTGTGTCCATGATGCCCAGGCGTGTGCCTAGGATGCCCTGGTGCGTGCCCAACATGCCCAGGGATGTGCCCATGATGCCCAGGCGTGTGCCCATGATGCCCAGGCGTGTGCCCATCATGACTAGGGGTGTGCCCATGATGCCCAGGCGTGTGCCCATGATGCCCATGCGTGTGCCCATCATACCCAGGGGTGTGCCCATGATGCCTAGGGGTGTGCCCATGATGCCCAGGCGTGTGCCCATCATGCCCAGGCGTGTGCCCATCATGCCCAGGGGTGTGGCCATGATGCCCAGGGGTGTGCCCATGATGCCCAAGCGTGTGCCCATAATGCCCAGGTGCGTGCCCAACATGCCCAGGGGTGTGCCCATGATGCCCAGGCGTGTGCCCATCATGCCCAGGCGTGTGCCCATGATGCCCAGGCAGGTGCCCATGATGCCCAGGCGGGTGCCCATGATGCCCAGACGGGTGTGCCCATGATGCCCAGACGGGTGTGCCCATGATGCCCAGGTGCGTGCCCAACATGCCAAGGGGTGTGTCCATGATGCCCAGGCGTGTGCCCATCATGCCCAGGCGTGTGCCCATGATGCCCAGGCAGGTGCCCATGATGCCCTGGTGCGTGCCCAACATGCCCAGGGGTGTGCCCATGATGCCCAGGCGGGTGCCCATGATGCCCAGGTGTGTGGCCATGATGCCAAGGCGTGTGCCCATCATGCCCAGGCGTGTGCCCATCATGCCCAGGCGTGTGCCCATCATGCCCAGGGGTGTGCCCATGATGCCCAGGGGTGTGCCCATGATGCCCAGGCGGGTGCCCATCATGCTCAGGCGTGTGCCCATCATGCCCATGCGTGTGCCCATCATGCCCAGGCGTGTGCCCATCATGCCCAGGGGTGTGCCCATCTTGCCCAGGGGTGTGCCCATCATGCCCAGGCGTGTGCCCAGGCGCGTGCCCAACATGCCCAGGCGTGTGCCCATCATGCCCAGGCGTGTGCCCATCATGCCCAGGGGTGTGCCCATGATGCCCAGGGGTGTGCCCATGATGCTCAGGCGTGTGTCCATGATGCCCAGGCGTGTGCCTATGATGCCCAGGGGTGTGCCCATCATGCCCAGGCGTGTGCCCATCATGCCCAGGCGTGTGCCCATGATGCCCATGCGTGTGCCCATCATGCCCAGGGATGTGCCCATGATGCCTAGGGGTGTGCCCATGATGCCCAGGCGTGTGCCCATGATGCCCATGCGTGTGCCCATCATGCCCAGGGGTGTGCCCATGATGCCTAGGGGTGTGCCCATGATGCCCAGGCGTGTGCCCATCATGCCCAGGCGTGTGCCCATGGTGCCCAGGGGTGTGCCCATGATGCCCAGGCGTGTGCCCATCATGCCCAGGCGTGTGCCTATGATGCCCAGGCGTGTGCCCATCATGCCCAGGCGTGTGCCCATCATGCCCAGGCGTGTGCCCATCATGCCCAGGGGTGTGTCCATGATGCCCAGGGGTGTGCCCATGATGCCCAGGCGTGTGCCCAGGATGCCCAGGGGTGTGCCCATGATGCCCAGTCGTGTGCCCATGATGCCCATACGTGTGCCCATCATGCCCAGGGGTGTGCCCATGATGCCTAGGGGTGTGCCCATGATGCCCAGGCGTGTGCCCATCATGCCCAGGCGTGTGCCCATGGTGCCCAGGGGTGTGCCCATGATGCCCAGGCGTGTGCCCATGATGCCCAAGCGTGTGCCCATGATGCCCATGTGCGTGCCCAACATGCCCAGGGGTGTGCCCATGATGCCCAGGCGCGTGCCCATCATGCCCAGGGGTGTGCCCATGATGCCCAAGGGTGTGCCCATGATGCCCAGGTGGGTGCCCATGATTCCCTGGTGCGTGCCCAACATGCCCAGGGGTGTGCCCATGATGCCCAAGCGGGTGCCCATGATGCACAGGTGCGTGCCCAACATGCCCAGGGGTGTGCCCATGATGCCCATGCATGTGCCCATGATGCCCATGAGTGTGCCCATCATGCCCAGGGGTGTGCCCATGAAGCCCAGGCGTGTGCCCATGATGCCCTGGTGCGTGCCCAACATGCCCAGGGGTGTGCCCATGATGCCCAGGCGTATGCCCATCATGCCCAGGCGTGTGCCCATGATGCCCAGGCGAGTGCCCATGATGCCCTGGTGCGTGCCCAACATGCCCACGGGTGTGCCCATGATGCCCAGGCGTGTGCCCATGATGCCCAGGTGCGTGCCCAACATGCCCAGGGGTGTGCCCATGATGCCTAGGCGTGTGCCCATGATGCCCATGTGTGTGCCCATGATGCCCAGGGGTGTGCCCATGATGCCCAGGTGCGTGCCCAACATGCCCAGGGATGTGCCCATGATGCCCAGGCGTGTGCCCATGATGCCCAGGCGTGTGCCCATCATGCCCAGGGGTGTGCCCATGATGCCCAGGCGTGTGCCCATGATGCCCATTCGTGTGCCCATCATGCCCAGGGGTGTGCCCATGATGCCTAGGGTGTGCCCATAATGCCCAGGCGTGTGCCCATCATGCCCAGGCGTGTGCCCATCTTGCCCAGGGGTGTGCCCATGATGCCCAGGGGTGTGCCCATGATGCCCAGGGGTGTGCCCTTGATGCCCAGGCGTGTGCCCATAATGCCCAGGTGCGTGCCCAACATGCCCAGACGTGTGCCCATCTTGCCCAGGGGTGTGCCCATGATGCCCAGGCGGGTGCCCATGATGCCCAGGCAGGTGCCCATGATGCCCTGGTGCGTGCCCAACATGCCCAGGGGTGTGCCCATGATGCCCAGGCGGGTGCCCATGATGCCCAGGTGCGTGCCCAACATGCCCAGGGGTGTGCCCATGATGCCCAGGCGTGTGCCCATAATGCCCATGCGTGTGCCCATCATGCCCAGGGGTGTGCCCATGAAGCCCAGGCGTGTGCCCATGATGCCCAGGCGTGTGCCCATGATGCCCAGGTGCGTGCCCAACATGCCCAGGGGTGTGCCCATGATGCCTTGGTGCGTGCCCAACATGCCCAGGGGTGTGCCCATGATTCCCAGGCGTGTGCCCATGATGCCCAGGTGCGTGCCCAACATGCCCAGGGGTGTGCCCATGATGCCCAGGGGTGTGCCCATGATGCCCAGGCGTGTGCCCATGATGCCCTGGTGCGTGCCCAACATGCCCAAGGATGTGCGCATGATGCCCTGGCGTGTGCCCATGATGCCCAGGTGCGTGCCCAACATGCCCAGGGGTGTGCCCATGATGCCCAGGCGTGTGCCCATGATGCCCAGGCGTGTGCCCATCATGCCCAGGGGTGTGCCCATGATGCCCAGGCGAGTGCCCATGATGCCCAGGCGTGTGCCCATGATGCCCATGCGTGTGCCCATGATGCCCTAGTGCGTGCCCAACATGCCCAAGGTGTGCCCATGATGCCCAGGCGTGTGCCCATCATGCCCAGGTGCGTGCCCCACATGCCCAGGGGTGGGCCCATGATGCCTAGGCGTGTGCCCATGATGCCCAGGCGTCTGCCCATCATGCCTAGGGGTGTGCCCATGATGCCCAAGTGTGTGCCCATCATTCCCAGGCGTGTGCCCATGATGCCCAGGCGTGTGCCCATCATGCCCAGGCATGTGCCCATGATGCCCAGGTGCGTGCCCAACATGCACAGGGGTGTGCCCATGATGCCCAGGCGTGTACCCATCATGCCTAGGGGAGTGCCCATGATGCCCAGGGGTGTGCCCATGATGCCCAAGCGTGTGCCCATGATGCCCTAGCGTGCGCCCATGTTGCCCAGGGATGTGCCCATCATGCCCAGACGTGTGCCCATGATTCCCAGGGGTGTGCCCATGATGCCCAGGTGCGTGCCCAACATGCCCAGGGGTGTGCCCATTATACCCAGGCGTGTGCCCATTATGCCCAGGCGTGTGCCCATCATGCCCAGGGATGTGCCCACGATGCCCAGGCGTGTGCCCATGATGCCAAGGCGTGTGCCCATGATGCCCATGCGTGTGCCCATGATGCCCTAGTACGTGCCCAACATGCCCAGGGGTGTGCCCATGATGCCCAGGTGCGTGCCCAACATGCCCAGGGGTGTGCCCATGATGCCCAAGCGTGTGCCCATCATGCCCATGCGTGTGCCCATCATGCCCAGGGGTGTGCCCATGATGCCCAGGCGTGTGCCCATCATGCCCAGGCGTGTGCCCATCATGCCCAGGGATGTGCCCACGATGCCCAGGCGTGTGCCCATGATGCCAAGGCGTGTGCCCATGATGCCCATGCGTGTGCCCATGATGCCCTAGTACGTGCCCAACATGCCCATGGGTGTGCCCATGATGCCCAGGTGCGTGCCCAACATGCCCAGGGGTGTGCCCATGATGCCCAGGGGTGTGCCCATGATGCCCAGGGGTGTGCCCATGATGCCCAGGGGTGTGCCCATGATGCCCAGGGGTGTGCCCATCATGCCCAGGCGTGTGCCCATCATGCCCAGGGGTGTGCCCATGATGCCCAGGGGTGTGCCCATGATGCCCAGGCGTGTGTCCATGATGCCCAGGCGTGTGCCTATGATGCCCTGCTGCGTGCCCAACATGCCCAGGGGTGTGCCCATGATGCCCAGGCGTGTCCCCAGGATGCCCAGGGGTGTGCCCATGATGCCCAGTCGTGTGCCCATGATGCCCATGCGTGTGCCCATCATGCCCAGGGGTGTGCCCATGATGCCTAGGGGTGTGCCCATGATGCCCAGGCGTGTGCCCATCATGCCCAGGCGTGTGCCCATGATGCCCAGGGGTGTGCCCATGATGCCCAGGCGTGTGCCCATGATGCCCAAGCGTGTGCCCATGATGCCCAGGTGCGTGCCCAACATGCCCAGGGGTGTGCCCATGATGCCCAGGCGCGTGCCCATCATGCCCAGGGGTGTGCCCATGATGCCCAGGGGTGTGCCCATGATGCCCAGGTGGGTGCCCATGATTCCCTGGTGCGTGCCCAACATTCCCAGGGGTGTGCCCATGATGCCCAAGCGGGTGCCCATGATGCCCAGGTGCGTGCCCAACATGCCCAGGGGTGTGCCCATGATGCCCATGCATGTGCCCATGATGCCCATGCGTGTGCCCATCATGCCCAGGGGTGTGCCCATGAAGCCCAGGCGTGTGCCCATGATGCCCTGGTGCGTGCCCAACATGCCCAGGGGTGTGCCCATGATGCCCAGGCGTATGCCCATCATGCCCAGGCGTGTGGCCATGATGCCCAGGCGAGTGCCCATGATGCCCTGGTGCGTGCCCAACATGCCCACGGGTGTGCCCATGATGCCCAGGCGTGTGCCCATGATGCCCAGGTGCGTGCCCAACATGCCCAGGGGTGTGCCCATGATGCCCAGGCGTGTGCCCATGATGCCCATGCGTGTGCCCATGATGCCCAGGCGTGTGTCCATGATGCCCAGGCGTGTGCCTGGGATGCCCTGGTGCGTGCCCAACATGCCCAGGGATGTGCCCATGATGCCCAGGCGTGTGCCCATGATGCCTAGGCGTGTGCCCATCATGCCCAGGGGTGTGCCCATGATGCCCATTCGTGTGCCCATCATGCCCAGGGGTGTGCCCATGATGCCTAGGGTGTGCCCATGATGCCCAGGCGTGTGCCCATCATGCCCAGGCGTGTGCCCATCATGCCCAGGGGTGTGCCCATGATGCCCAGGGGTGTGCCCTTGATGCCCAGGCGTGTGCCCATGATGCCCAGGCCTGTGCCCATCATGCCCAGGGGTGTGCCCAGGCGTGTGCCCATGATGCCCAGGCGTGTGCCCATGATGCCCAGGCGTGTGCCCATCATGCCCAGGGGTATGCCCATGATGCCCAGGCCTGTGCCCATCATGCCCAGGGGTGTGCCCAGGCGTGTGCCCATGATGCCCAGGCGTGTGCCCATGATGCCCAGGCGTGTGCCCATCATGCCCAGGGGTGTGCCCATGATGCCCAGGCGTGTGCCCATGATGCCCAGGGGTGTGCCCATGATGCCCAGGCGTGTGTCCATGATGCCCAGGCGTGTGCCTAGGATGCCCTGGTGCGTGCCCAACATGCCCAGGGATGTGCCCATGATGCCCAGGCGTGTGCCCATCATGCCCAGGCGTGTGCCCATCATGCCCAGGGGTGTGCCCATGATGCCCAGGCGTGTGCCCATGATGCCCATGCGTGTGCCCATCATACCCAGGGGTGTGCCCATGATGCCTAGGGGTGTGTCCATAATGCCCAGGCGTGTGCCCATCATGCCCAGGCGTGTGCCCATCATGCCCAGGGGTGTGCCCATGATGCCCAGGGGTGTGCCCATGATGCCCAGGGGTGTGCCCTTGATGCCCAGGCGTGTGCCCATAATGCCCAGGTGCGTGCCCAACATGCCCAGGGGTGTGCCCATGATGCCCAGGCGTGTGCCCATCATGCCCAGGCGTGTGCCCATCTTTCCCAGGGGTGTGCCCATGATGCCCAGGGGTGTGCCCATGATGCCCAGGCGGGTGCCCATGATGCCCAGGCAGGTGCCCATGATGCCCTGGTGCGTGCCCAACATGCCCAGGGGTGTGCCCATGATGCCCAGGCGGGTGCCCATGATGCCCAGGTGCGTGCCCAACATGCCCAGGGGTGTGCCCATGATGCCCAGGTGTGTGCCCATAATGCCCATGCGTGTGCCCATCATGCCCAGGGGTGTGCCCATGAAGCCCAGGCGTGTGCCCATGATGCCCAGGCGTGTGCCCATGATGCCCTGGTGCGTGCCCAACATGCCCAGGGGTGTGCCCATGATGCCTTGGTGCGTGCCCAACATGCCCAGGGGTGTGCCCATGATGCCCAGGCGTGTGCCCATGATGCCCAGGTGCGTGCCCAACATGCCCAGGGGTGTGCCCATGATGCCCAGGGGTGTGCCCATGATGCCCAGGCGTGTGCCCATGATGCCCTGGTGCGTGCCCAACATGCCCAAGGATGTGCGCATGATGCCCAGGCGTGTGCCCATGATGCCCAGGTGCGTGCCCAACATGCCCAGGGGTGTGCCCATGATGCCCAGGCGTGTGCCCATGATGCCCAGGCATGTGCCCATCATGCCCAGGGGTGTGCCCATGATGCCCAGGCGAGTGCCCATGATGCCCAGGCGTGTGCCCATGATGCCCATGCGTGTGCCCATGATGCCCTAGTGCGTGCCCAACATGCCCAGGGTGTGCCCATGATGCCCAGGCGTGTGCCCATCATGCCCTGGTGCGTGCCCAACATGCCCAGGGGTGGGAGCATGATGCCTAGGCGTGTGCCCATGATGCCCAGGCGTCTGCCCATCATGCCTAGGGGTGTGCCCATGATGCCCAAGTGTGTGCCCATCATTCCCAGGCATGTGCCCATGATGCCCAGGCGTGTGCCCATCATGCCCAGGCATGTGCCCATGATGCCCAGGTGCGTGCCCAACATGCACAGGGGTGTGCCCATGATGCCCAGGCGTGTACCCATCATGCCTAGGGGAGTGCCCATGATGCCCAGGGGTGTGCCCATGATGCCCAAGCGTGTGCCCATGATGCCCTAGCGTGCGCCCATGATGCCCAGGCGTGTGCCCATCATGCCCAGACGTGTGCCCATGATGCCCAGGGGTGTGCCCATGATGCCCAGTTGCGTGCCCAACATGCCCAGGGGTGTGCCCATTATACCCAGGCGTGTGCCCATCATGCCCAGGCGTGTGCCCATCATGCCCAGGGGTGTGCCCATGATGCCCAGGCGTGTGTCCATGATGCCCAGGCGTGTGCCTAGGATGCCCTGGTGCGTGCCCAACATGCCCAGGGATGTGCCCATGATGCCCAGGCGTGTGCTCATGATGCCCAGGCGTGTGCCCATCATGCCTAGGGGTGTGCCCATGATGCCCAGGCGTGTGCCCATGATGCCCATGCGTGTGCCCATCATACCCAGGGGTGTGCCCATGATGCCAAGGCGTGTGCCCATGATGCCCAGGTGTGTGCCCATCATGCCCAGGCGTGTGCCCATCATGCCCAGGGGTGTGGCCATGATGCCCAGGGGTGTGCCCATGATGCCCATGGGTGTGCCCATGATGCCAAAGCGTGTGCCCATAATGCCCAGGTGCGTGCCCAACATGCTCAGGGGTGTGCCCATGATGCCCAGGCGTGTGCCCATCATGCCCAGGCGTGTGCCCATGATGCCCAGGCAGGTGCCCATGATGCCCAGGCGTGTGCCCATGATGCCCTGGCGTGTGCCCATGATGCCCTGGCGTGTGCCCATGATGCCCATGCGTGTGCCCATGATGCCCATGCGTGTGCCCATGATGCCCATGGGTGTGCCCATGATGCCAAAGCGTGTGCCCATAATGCCCAGGTGCGTGCCCAACATGCTCAGGGGTGTGCCCATGATGCCCATGCGTGTGCCCATGATGCCCATGCGTGTGCCCATGATGCCCATGCAGGTGCCCACGATGCCCTGGCGTGTGCCCATGATGCCAAGGCGTGTGCCCATGATGCCCATGCGTGTGCCCATGATGCCCTAGTACGTGCCCAACATGCCCAGGGGTGTGCCCATGATGCCCAGGCGTGTGCCCATGATGCCCATGCGTGTGCCCATGATGCCCAGGGGTGTGCCCATGATGCCCAGGCGTGTGTCCATGATGCCCAGGCGTGTGCCTAGGATGCCCTGGTGCGTGCCCAACATGCCCAGGGATGTGCCCATGATGCCCAGGCGTGTGCTCATGATGCCCAGGCGTGTGCCCATCATGCCTAGGGGTGTGCCCATGATGCCCAGGCGTGTGCCCATGATGCCCATGCGTGTGCCCATCATACCCAGGGGTGTGCCCATGATGCCTAGGGGTGTGCCCATGATGCCCAGGTGTGTGCCCATCATGCCCAGGCGTGTGCCCATCATGCCCAGGGGTGTGGCCATGATGCCCAGGGGTGTGCCCATGATGCCCATGGGTGTGCCCATGATGCCAAAGCGTGTGCCCATAATGCCCAGGTGCGTGCCCAACATGCTCAGGGGTGTGCCCATGATGCCCAGGCGTGTGCCCATCATGCCCAGGCGTGTGCCCATGATGCCCAGGCAGGTGCCCATGATGCCCAGGCGGGTGCCCATGATGCCCAGACGGGTGTGCCCATGATGCCCAGACGGGTGTGCCCATGATGCCCAGGTGCGTGCCCAACATGCCAAGGGGTGTGTCCATGATGCCCAGGCGTGTGCCCATCATGCCCAGGCGTGTGCCCATGATGCCCAGGCGGGTGCCCATGATGCCCAGACGGGTGTGCCCATGATGCCCAGACGGGTGTGCCCATGATGCCCAGGTGCGTGCCCAACATGCCAAGGGGTGTGTCCATGATACCCAGGCGTGTGCCCATCATGCCCAGGCGTGTGCCCATGATGCCCAGGCAGGTGCCCATGATGCCCTGGTGCGTGCCCAACATGCCCAGGGGTGTGCCCATGATGCCCAGGCGGGTGCCCATGATGCCCAGGTGTGTGGCCATGATGCCCAGGCGTGTGCCCATCATGCCCAGGCGTGTGCCCATCATGCCCAGGCGTGTGCCCATCATGCCCAGGGGTGTGCCCATGATGCCCAGGGGTGTGCCCATGATGCCCAGGCGGGTGCCCATCATGCTCAGGCGTGTGCACATCATACCCATGCGTGTGCCCATCATGCCCAGGCGTGTGCCCATCATGCCCAGGGGTGTGCCCATCTTGCCCAGGGGTGTGCCCATCATGCCCAGGCGTGTGCCCAGGCGCGTGCCCAACATGCCCAGGGGTGTGCCCATGATGCCCAGGCGTGTGCCCATGATGCCCAAGCGTGTGCCCATGATGCCCATGTGCGTGCCCAACATGCCCAGGGGTGTGCCCATGATGCCCAGGCGCGTGCCCATCATGCCCAGGGGTGTGCCCATGATGCCCAAGGGTGTGCCCATGATGCCCAGGTGGGTGCCCATGATTCCCTGGTGCGTGCCCAACATGCCCAGGGGTGTGCCCATGATGCCCAAGCGGGTGCCCATGATGCACAGGTGCGTGCCCAACATGCCCAGGGGTGTGCCCATGATGCCCATGCATGTGCCCATGATGCCCATGAGTGTGCCCATCATGCCCAGGGGTGTGCCCATGAAGCCCAGGCGTGTGCCCATGATGCCCTGGTGCGTGCCCAACATGCCCAGGGGTGTGCCCATGATGCCCAGGCGTATGCCCATCATGCCCAGGCGTGTGCCCATGATGCCCAGGCGAGTGCCCATGATGCCCTGGTGCGTGCCCAACATGCCCACGGGTGTGCCCATGATGCCCAGGCGTGTGCCCATGATGCCCAGGTGCGTGCCCAACATGCCCAGGGGTGTGCCCATGATGCCTAGGCGTGTGCCCATGATGCCCATGTGTGTGCCCATGATGCCCAGGGGTGTGCCCATGATGCCCAGGTGCGTGCCCAACATGCCCAGGGATGTGCCCATGATGCCCAGGCGTGTGCCCATGATGCCCAGGCGTGTGCCCATCATGCCCAGGGGTGTGCCCATGATGCCCAGGCGTGTGCCCATGATGCCCATTCGTGTGCCCATCATGCCCAGGGGTGTGCCCATGATGCCTAGGGTGTGCCCATAATGCCCAGGCGTGTGCCCATCATGCCCAGGCGTGTGCCCATCATGCCCAGGGGTGTGCCCATGATGCCCAGGGGTGTGCCCATGATGCCCAGGGGTGTGCCCTTGATGCCCAAGCGTGTGCCCATAATGCCCAGGTGCGTGCCCAACATGCCCAGGCGTGTGCCCATCTTGCCCAGGGGTGTGCCCATGATGCCCAGGCGGGTGCCCATGATGCCCAGGCAGGTGCCCATGATGCCCTGGTGCGTGCCCAACATGCCCAGGGGTGTGCCCATGATGCCCAGGCGGGTGCCCATGATGCCCAGGTGCGTGCCCAACATGCCCAGGGGTGTGCCCATGATGCCCAGGCGTGTGCCCATAATGCCCATGCGTGTGCCCATCATGCCCAGGGGTGTGCCCATGAAGCCCAGGCGTGTGCCCATGATGCCCAGGCGTGTGCCCATGATGCCCTGGTGCGTGCCCAACATGCCCAGGGGTGTGCCCATGATGCCTTGGTGCGTGCCCAACATGCCCAGGGGTGTGCCCATGATGCCCAGGCGTGTGCCCATGATGCCCAGGTGCGTGCCCAACATGCCCAGGGGTGTGCCCATGATGCCCAGGGGTGTGCCCATGATGCCCAGGCGTGTGCCCATGATGCCCTGGTGCGTGCCCAACATGCCCAAGGATGTGCGCATGATGCCCTGGCGTGTGCCCATGATGCCCAGGTGCGTGCCCAACATGCCCAGGGGTGTGCCCATGATGCCCAGGCGTGTGCCCATGATGCCCAGGCGTGTGCCCATCATGCCCAGGGGTGTGCCCATGATGCCCAGGCGAGTGCCCATGATGCCCAGGCGTGTGCCCATGATGCCCATGCGTGTGCCCATGATGCCCTAGTGCGTGCCCAACATGCCCAGGGTGTGCCCATGATGCCCAGGCGTGTGCCCATCATGCCCAGGTGCGTGCCCCACATGCCCAGGGGTGGGCCCATGATGCCTAGGCGTGTGCCCATGATGCCCAGGCGTCTGCCCATCATGCCTAGGGGTGTGCCCATGATGCCCAAGTGTGTGCCCATCATTCCCAGGCGTGTGCCCATGATGCCCAGGCGTGTGCCCATCATGCCCAGGCATGTGCCCATGATGCCCAGGTGCGTGCCCAACATGCACAGGGGTGTGCCCATGATGCCCAGGCGTGTACCCATCATGCCTAGGGGAGTGCCCATGATGCCCAGGGGTGTGCCCATGATGCCCAAGCGTGTGCCCATGATGCCCTAGCGTGCGCCCATGATGCCCAGGGATGTGCCCATCATGCCCAGACGTTTGCCCATGATTCCCAGGGGTGTGCCCATGATGCCCAGGTGCGTGCCCAACATGCCCAGGGGTGTGCCCATTATACCCAGGCGTGTGCCCATCATGCCCAGGCGTGTGCCCATCATGCCCAGGGATGTGCCCACGATGCCCAGGCGTGTGCCCATGATGCCAAGGCGTGTGCCCATGATGCCCATGCGTGTGCCCATGATGCCCTAGTACGTGCCCAACATGCCCAGGGGTGTGCCCATGATGCCCAGGTGCGTGCCCAACATGCCCAGGGGTGTGCCCATGATGCCCAAGCGTGTGCCCATCATGCCCATGCGTGTGCCCATCATGCCCAGGGGTGTGCCCATGATGCCCAGGCGTGTGTCCATGATGCCCAGGCGTGTGCCTATGATGCCCTGGTGCGTGCCCAACATGCCCAGAGGTGTGCCCATG
The DNA here is from genome assembly GCA_033675215.1 of Rhodiola kirilowii. NCBI lineage: Eukaryota > Viridiplantae > Streptophyta > Magnoliopsida > Saxifragales > Crassulaceae > Rhodiola > Rhodiola kirilowii. Next base: position 47,656 of record JAUCNB010000094.1, read on the forward strand.
ATGCCCAGACTTGTGCCCATCATGCCCAGGGGTGTGCCCATGATGCCCAGGCGGGTGCCCATCATGCCCAGGCGTGTGCCCATGATGCCCAGGTGCGTGCCCAACATGCCCAGGGGTGTGGCCATGATGCCCAGGCGTGTGCCCATCATGCCCAGGCGTATGCCCATCATGCCCAGGGGTGTGCCCATGATGCCCAGGGGTGTGCCCATGATGCCCAGGCGTGTGTCCATGATGCCCAGGCGTGTGCCTATGATGCCCTGCTGCGTGCCCAACATGCCCAGGGGTGTGCCCATGATGCCCAGGCGTGTGCCCAGGATGCCCAGGGGTGTGCCCATGATGCCCAGTCGTGTGCCCATCATGCCCATGCGTGTGCCCATCATGCCCAGGCGTGTGCCCATCATGCCCAGGGGTGTGCCCAGCATGCCCAGGGGTGTGCCCATCATGCCAAGGGGTGTGCCCATGATGCCCAGGGGTGTGCCCATGATGCCCAGGGGTGTGCCCATGATGCCCAGGGGTGTGCCCTTGATGCCCAGGCGTGTGCCCATAATGCCCAGGTGCGTGCCCAACATGCCCAGGGGTGTGCCCATGATGCCCAGGCGTGTGCCCATCATGCCCAGGCGTGTGCCCATCTTGCCCAGGGGTGTGCCCATGATGCCCAGGGGTGTGCCCATGATGCCCAGGCGGGTGCTCATGATGCCCAGGCAGGTGCCCATGATGCCCTGGTGCGTGCCCAACATGCCCAGGGGTGTGCCCATGATGCCCAGGCGGGTGCCCATGATGCCCAGGTGCGTGCCCAACATGCCCAGGGGTGTGCCCATGATGCCCAGGCGTGTGCCCATAATGCCCATGCGTGTGCCCATCATGCCCAGGGGTGTGCCCATGAAGCCCAGGCGTGTGCCCATGATGCCCAGGCGTGTGCCCATGATGCCCTGGTGCGTGCCCAACATGCCCAGGGGTGTGCCCATGATGCCTTGGTGCGTGCCCAACATGCCCAGGGGTGTGCCCATGATGCCCAGGCGTGTGCCCATGATGCCCAGGTGCGTGCCCAACATGCCCAGGGGTGTGCCCATGATGCCCAGGGGTGTGCCCATGATGCCCAGGCGTGTGCCCATGATGCCCTGGTGCGTGCCCAACATGCCCAAGGATGTGCGCATGATGCCCAGGTGTGTGCCCATGATGCCCAGGTGCGTGCCCAACATGCCCAGGGGTGTGCCCATGATGCCCAGGCGTGTGCCCATGATGCCCAGGCATGTGCCCATCATGCCCAGGGGTGTGCCCATGATGCCCAGGCGAGTGCCCATGATGCCCAGGCGTGTGCCCATGATACCCATGCGTGTGCCCATGATGCCCTAGTGCGTGCCCAACATGCCCAGGGTGTGCCCATGATGCCCAGGCGTGTGCCCATCATGCCCAGGTGCGTGCCCAACATGCCCAGGGGTGGGCCCATGATGCCTAGGCGTGTGCCCATGATGCCCAGGCGTCTGCCCATCATGCCTAGGGGTGTGCCCATGATGCCCAAGTGTGTGCCCATCATTCCCAGGCATGTGCCCATGATGCCCAGGCGTGTGCCCATCATGCCCAGGCATGTGCCCATGATGCCCAGGTGCGTGCCCAACATGCACAGGGGTGTGCCCATGATGCCCAGGCGTGTACCCATCATGCCTAGGGGAGTGCCCATGATGCCCAGGGGTGTGCCCATGATGCCCAAGCGTGTGCCCATGATGCCCTAGCGTGCGCCCATGATGCCCAGGCGTGTGCCCATCATGCCCAGACGTGTGCCCATGATGCCCAGGGGTGTGCCCATGATGCCCAGGTGCGTGCCCAACATGCCCAGGGGTGTGCCCATTATACCCAGGCGTGTGCCCATCATGCCCAGGGATGTGCCCACGATGCCCTGGCGTGTGCCCATGATGCCAAGGCGTGTGCCCATGATGCCCATGCGTGTGCCCATGATGCCCTAGTACGTGCCCAACATGCCCAGGGGTGTGCCCATGATGCCCAGGTGCGTGCCCAACATGCCCAGGGGTGTGCCCATGATGCCCAAGCGTGTGCCCATCATGCCCATGCGTGTGCCCATCATGCCCAGGGGTGTGCCCATGATGCCCAGGAGTGTGTCCATGATGCCCAGGCGTGTGCCTATGATGCCCTGGTGCGTGCCCAACATGCCCAGAGGTGTGCCCATGATGCCCAGACTTGTGCCCATCATGCCCAGGGGTGTGCCCATGATGCCCAGGCGGGTGCCCATCATGCCCAGGCGTGTGCCCATGATGCCCAGGTGCGTGCCCAACATGCCCAGGGGTGTGCCCATGATGCCCAGGCGTGTGCCCATCATGCACAGGCGTGTGCCCATCATGCCCAGGCGTGTGCCCATCATGCCCAGGCGTGTGCCCATCATGCCCAGGGGTGTGCCCATGATGCCCAGGCGTGTGCCCATGATGCCCATGCGTGTGCCCATCATACCCAGGGGTGTGCCCATGATGCCTAGGGGTGTGTCCATGATGCCCAGGCGTGTGCCCATCATGCCCAGGCGTGTGCCCATCATGCCCAGGGGTGTGCCCATGATGCCCAGGGGTGTGCCCATGATGCCCAGGGGTGTGCCCTTGATGCCCAGGCGTGTGCCCATAATGCCCAGGTGCGTGCCCAACATGCCCAGGGGTGTGCCCATGATGCCCAGGCGTGTGCCCATCATGCCCAGGCGTGTGCCCATCTTGACCAGGGGTGTGCCCATGATGCCCAGGGGTGTGCCCATGATGCCCAGGCGGGTGCCCATGATGCCCAGGCAGGTGCCCATGATGCCCTGGTGCGTGCCCAACATGCCCAGGGGTGTGCCCATGATGCCCAGGCGGGTGCCCATGATGCCCAGGTGCGTGCCCAACATGCCCAGGGGTGTGCCCATGATGCCCAGGCGTGTGCCCATAATGCCCATGCGTGTGCCCATGATGCCCAGGGGTGTGCCCATGAAGCCCAGGCGTGTGCCCATGATGCCCAGGCGTGTGCCCATGATGCCCTGGTGCGTGCCCAACATGCCCAGGGGTGTGCCCATGATGCCTTGGTGCGTGCCCAACATGCCCAGGGGTGTGCCCATGATGCCCAGGCGTGTGCCCATGATGCCCAGGTGCGTGCCCAACATGCCCAGGGGTGTGCCCATGATGCCCAGGGGTGTGCCCATGATGCCCAGGCGTGTGCCCATGATGCCCTGGTGCGTGCCCAACATGCCCAAGGATGTGCGCATGATGCCCAGGCGTGTGCCCATGATGCCCAGGTGCATGCCCAACATGCCCAGGGGTGTGCCCATGATGCCCAGGCGTGTGCCCATGATGCCCAGGCGTGTGCCCATCATGCCCAGGGGTGTGCCCATGATGCCCAGGCGAGTGCCCATGATGCCCAGGCGTGTGCCCATGATGCCCATGCGTGTGCCCATGATGCCCTAGTGCGTGCCCAACATGCCCAGGGTGTGCCCATGATGCCCAGGCGTGTGCCCATCATGCCCAGGTGCGTGCCCAACATGCCCAGGGGTGGGCCCATGATGCCTAGGCGTGTGCCCATGATGCCCAGGCGTCTGCCCATCATGCCTAGGGGTGTGCCCATGATGCCCAAGTGTGTGCCCATCATTCCCAGGCGTGTGCCCATGATGCCCAGGCGTGTGCCTATCATGCCCAGGCATGTGCCCATGATGCCCAGGTGCGTGCCCAACATGCACAGGGGTGTCCCCATGATGCCCAGGCGTGTACCCATCATGCCTAGGGGAGTGCCCATGATGCCCAGGGGTGTGCCCATGATGCCCAAGCGTGTGCCCATGATGCCCTAGCGTGCGCCCATGATGCCCAGGCGTGTGCCCATCATGCCCAGACGTGTGCCCATGATGCCCAGGCGTGTGCCCATGATGCCCAGGTGCGTGCCCAACATGCCCAGGGGTGTGCCCATGATGCCCAGGCGTGTGCCCATGATGCCCAGGCATGTGCCCATCATGCCCAGGGGTGTGCCCATGATGCCCAGGCGAGTGCCCATGATGCCCAGGCGTGTGCCCATGATGCCCATGCGTGTGCCCATGATGCCCTAGTGCGTGCCCATCATGCCCAGGTGCGTGCCCAACATGCCCAGGGGTGGGCCCATGATGCCTAGGCGTGTGCCCATGATGCCCAGGCGTCTGCCCATCATGCCTAGGGGTGTGCCCATGATGCCCAAGTGTGTGCCCATCATTCCCAGGCGTGTGCCCATGATGCCTAGGCGTGTGCCCATCATGCCCAGGCATGTGCCCATGATGCCCAGGTGCGTGCCCAACATGCACAGGGGTGTGCCCATGATGCCCAGGCGTGTACCCATCATGCCTAGGGGAGTGCCCATGATGCCCAGGGGTGTGCCCATGATGCCCAAGCGTGTGCCCATGATGCCCTAGCGTGCGCCCATGATGCCCAGGCGTGTGCCCATCATGCCCAGACGTGTGCCCATGATGCCCAGGGGTGTGCCCATGATGCCCAGGTGCGTGCCCAACATGCCCAGGGGTGTGCCCATTATACCCAGGCGTGTGCCCATCATGCCCAGGCGTGTGCCCATCATGCCCAGGGATGTGCCCACGATGCCCAGGCGTGTGCCCATGATGCCAAGGCGTGTGCCCATGATGCCCATGCGTGTGCCCATGATGCCCTAGTACGTGCCCAACATGCCCAGGGGTGTGCCCATGATGCCCAGGTGCGTGCCCAACATGATGCCCAGGGGTGTGCCCATGATGCCTAGGCGTGTGCCCATGATGCCCAGGCGTCTGCCCATCATGCCTAGGGGTGTGCCCATGATGCCCAAGTGTGTGCCCATCATTCCCAGGCGTGTGCCCATGATGCCCAGGCGTGTGCCTATCATGCCCAGGCATGTGCCCATGATGCCCAGGTGCGTGCCCAACATGCACAGGGGTGTCCCCATGATGCCCAGGCGTGTACCCATCATGCCTAGGGGAGTGCCCATGATGCCCAGGGGTGTGCCCATGATGCCCAAGCGTGTGCCCATGATGCCCTAGCGTGCGCCCATGATGCCCAGGCGTGTGCCCATCATGCCCAGACGTGTGCCCATGATGCCCAGGCGTGTGCCCATGATGCCCAGGTGCGTGCCCAACATGCCCAGGGGTGTGCCCATGATGCCCAGGCGTGTGCCCATGATGCCCAGGCATGTGCCCATCATGCCCAGGGGTGTGCCCATGATGCCCAGGCGAGTGCCCATGATGCCCAGGCGTGTGCCCATGATGCCCATGCGTGTGCCCATGATGCCCTAGTGCGTGCCCATCATGCCCAGGTGCGTGCCCAACATGCCCAGGGGTGGGCCCATGATGCCTAGGCGTGTGCCCATGATGCCCAGGCGTCTGCCCATCATGCCTAGGGGTGTGCCCATGATGCCCAAGTGTGTGCCCATCATTCCCAGGCGTGTGCCCATGATGCCCAGGCGTGTGCCCATCATGCCCAGGCATGTGCCCATGATGCCCAGGTGCGTGCCCAACATGCACAGGGGTGTGCCCATGATGCCCAGGCGTGTACCCATCATGCCTAGGGGAGTGCCCATGATGCCCAGGGGTGTGCCCATGATGCCCAAGCGTGTGCCCATGATGCCCTAGCGTGCGCCCATGATGCCCAGGCGTGTGCCCATCATGCCCAGACGTGTGCCCATGATGCCCAGGGGTGTGCCCATGATGCCCAGGTGCGTGCCCAACATGCCCAGGGGTGTGCCCATTATACCCAGGCGTGTGCCCATCATGCCCAGGCGTGTGCCCATCATGCCCAGGGATGTGCCCACGATGCCCAGGCGTGTGCCCATGATGCCAAGGCGTGTGCCCATGATGCCCTAGTACGTGCCCAACATGCCCAGGGGTGTGCCCATGATGCCCAGGTGCGTGCCCAACATGCCCAGGGGTGTGCCCATGATGCCCAAGCGTGTGCCCATCATGCCCATGCGTGTGCCCATCATGCCCAGGAGTGTGCCTATGATGCCCAGGTGCGTGCCCAACATGCCCAGGGGTGTGCCCATGATGCCCAGGGGTGTGCCCATGATGCCCAGGTGTGTGCCCATGATGCCCAGGTGGGTGCCCATGAATCCCTGGTGCGTGCCCAACATGCCCATGGGTGTGCCCATGATGCCCAAGCGGGTGCCCATGATGCCCAGGTGCGTGCCCAACATGCCCAGGGGTGTGCCCATGATGCCCATGCATGTGCCCATGATGCCCATGCGTGTGCCCATCATGCCCAGGGGTGTGCCCATGAAGCCCAGGCGTGTGCCCATGATGCCCTGGTGCGTGCCCAACATGCCCAGGGGTGTGCCCATGATGCCCAGGCGTATGCCCATGATGCCCAGGCGTGTGCCCATGATGCCCAGGCGAGTGCCCATGATGCCCTGGTGCGTGCCCAACATGCCCACGGGTGTGCCCATGATGCCCAGGCGTGTGCCCATGATGCCCAGGTGCGTGCCCAACATGCCCAGGGGTGTGCCCATGATGCCCAGGCGTGTGCCCATGATGCCCATGCGTGTGCCCATGATGCCCAGGGGTGTGCCCATGATGCCCAGGCGTGTGTCCATGATGCCCAGGCGTGTGCCTAGGATGCCCTGGTGCGTGCCCAACATGCCCAGGGATGTGCCCATGATGCCCAGGCGTGTGCCCATGATGCCCAGGCGTGTGCCCATCATGCCCAGGGGTGTGCCCATGATGCCCAGGCGTGTGCCCATGATGCCCATTCGTGTGCCCATCATGCCCAGGGGTGTGCCCATGATGCCTAGGGTGTGCCCATGATGCCCAGGCGTGTGCCCATCATGCCCAGGCGTGTGCCCATCATGCCCAGGGGTGTGCCCATGATGCCCAGGGGTGTGCCCAAGATGCCCAGGGGTGTGCCCTTGATGCCCAGGCGTGTGCCCATAATGCCCAGGTGCGTGCCCAACATGCCCAGGGGTGTGCCCATGATGCCCAGGCGTGTGCCCATCATGCCCAGGCGTGTGCCCATCTTGCCCAGGGGTGTGCCCATGATGCCCAGGGGTGTGCCCATGATGCCCAGGCGGGTGCCCATGATGCCCAGGCAGGTGCCCATGATGCCCTGGTGCGTGCCCAACATGCCCAGGGGTGTGCCCATGATGCCCAGGCGGGTGCCCATGATGCCCAGGTGCGTGCCCAACATGCCCCGGGGTGTGCCCATGATGCCCAGGCGTGTGCCCATGATGCCCATGCGTGTGCCCATCATGCCCAGGGGTGTGCCCATGAAGCCCAGGCGTGTGCCCATGATGCCCAGGCGTGTGCCCATGATGCCATGGTGCGTGCCCAACATGCCCAGGGGTGTGCCCATGATGCCTTGGTGCGTGCCCAACATGCCCAGGGGTGTGCCCATGATGCCCAGGCGTGTGCCCATGATGCCCAGGTGCGTGCTTAACATGCCCAGGGGTGTGCCCATGATGCCCAGGGGTGTGCCCATGATGCCCAGGCGTGTGCCCATGATGCCCTGGTGCGTGCCCAACATGCCCAAGGATGTGCGCATGATGCCCAGGTGTGTGCCCATGATGCCCAGGTGCATGCCCAACATGCCCAGGGGTGTGCCCATGATGCCCAGGCGTGTGCCCATGATGCCCAGGCGTGTGCCCATGATGCCCAGGGGTGTGCCCATGATGCCCAGGCGAGTGCCCATGATGCCCAGGCGTGTGCCCATGATGCCCTAGTGCGTGCCCAACATGCCCAGGGGTGTGCCCATGATGCCCAGGCGTGTGCCCATGATGCCCAGGCATGTGCCCATCATGCCCAGGGGTGTGCCCATGATGCCCAGGCGTGTGCCCATGATGCCCAGGCGTCTGCCCATCATGCCTAGGGGTGTGCCCATGATGCCCAAGTGTGTGCCCATCATTCCCAGGCGTGTGCCCATGATGCCCAGGCGTGTGCCTATCATGCCCAGGCATGTGCCCATGATGCCCAGGTGCGTGCCCAACATGCACAGGGGTGTCCCCATGATGCCCAGGCGTGTACCCATCATGCCTAGGGGAGTTCCCATGATGCCCAGGGGTGTGCCCATGATGCCCAAGCGTGTGCCCATGATGCCCTAGCGTGCGCCCATGATGCCCAGGCGTGTGCCCATCATGCCCAGACGTGTGCCCATGATGCCCAGGCGTGTGCCCATGATCCCCAGGTGCGTGCCCAACATGCCCAGGGGTGTGCCCATGATGCCCAGGCGTGTGCCCATGATGCCCAGGCATGTGCCCATCATGCCCAGGGGTGTGCCCATGATGCCCAGGCGAGTGCCCATGATGCCCAGGCGTGTGCCCATGATGCCCATGCGTGTGCCCATGATGCCCTAGTGCGTGCCCAACATGCCCAGGGTGTGCCCATGATGCCCAGGCGTGTGCCCATCATGCCCAGGTGCGTGCCCAACATGCCCAGGGGTGGGCCCATGATGCCTTGGTGCGTGCCCAACATGCCCAGGGGTGTGCCCATGATGCCCAGGCGTGTGCCCATGATGCCCAGGTGCGTGCCAAACATGCCCAGGGGTGTGCCCATGATGCCCAGGGGTGTGCCCATGATGCCCAGGCGTGTGCCCATGATGCCCTGGTGCGTGCCCAACATGCCCAAGGATGTGCGCATGATGCCCAGGCGTGTGCCCATGATGCCCAGGTGCGTGCCCAACATGCCCAGGGGTGTGCCCATGATGCCCAGGCGTGTGCCCATGATGCCCAGGCGTGTGCCCATCATGCCCAGGGGTGTGCCCATGATGCCCAGGCGAATGCCCATGATGCCCAGGCGTGTGCCCATGATGCCCATGCGTGTGCCCATGATGCCCTAGTGCGTGCCCAACATGCCCAGGGTGTGCCCATGATGCCCAGGCGTGTGCCCATCATGCCCAGGTGCGTGCCCAACATGCCCAGGGGTGGGCCCATGATGCCTAGGCGTGTGCCCATGATGCCCAGGCGTCTGCCCATCATGCCTAGGGGTGTGCCCATGATGCCCAAGTGTGTGCCCATCATTCCCAGGCGTGTGCCCATGATGCCCAGGCGTGTGCCTATCATGCCCAGGCATGTGCCCATGATGCCCAGGTGCGTGCCCAACATGCACAGGGGTGTCCCCATGATGCCCAGGCGTGTACCCATCATGCCTAGGGGAGTGCCCATGATGCCCAGGGGTGTGCCCATGATGCCCAAGCGTGTGCCCATGATGCCCTAGCGTGCGCCCATGATGCCCAGGCGTGTGCCCATCATGCCCAGACGTGTGCCCATGATGCCCAGGCGTGTGCCCATGATGCCCAGGTGCGTGCCCAACATGCCCAGGGGTGTGCCCATGATGCCCAGGCGTGTGCCCATGATGCCCAGGCATGTGCCCATCATGCCCAGGGGTGTGCCTATGATGCCCAGGCGAGTGCCCATGATGCCCAGGCGTGTGCCCATGATGCCCATGCGTGTGCCCATGATGCCCTAGTGCGTGCCCAACATGCCCAGGGTGTGCCCATGATGCCCAGGCGTGTGCCCATCATGCCCAGGTGCGTGCCCAACATGCCCAGGGGTGGGCCCATGATGCCTAGGCGTGTGCCCATGATGCCCAGGCGTCTGCCCATCATACCTAGGGGTGTGCCCATGATGCCCAAGTGTGTGCCCATCATTCCCAGGCGTGTGCCCATGATGCCCAGGCGTGTGCCCATCATGCCCAGGCATGTGCCCATGATGCCCAGGTGCGTGCCCAACATGCACAGGGGTGTGCCCATGATGCCCAGGCGTGTACCCATCATGCCTAGGGGAGTGCCCATGATGCCCAGGGGTGTGCCCATGATGCCCAAGCGTGTGCCCATGATGCCCTAGCGTGCGCCCATGATGCCCAGGCGTGTGCCCATCATGCCCAGACGTGTGCCCATGATGCCCAGGGGTGTGCCCATGATGCCCAGGTGCGTGCCCAACATGCCCAGGGGTGTGCCCATTATACCCAGGCGTGTGCCCATCATGCCCAGGCGTGTGCCCATCATGCCCAGGGATGTGCCCACGATGCCCAGGCGTGTGCCCATGATGCCAAGGCGTGTGCCCATGATGCCCATGCGTGTGCCCATGATGCCCTAGTACGTGCCCAACATGCCCAGGGGTGTGCCCATGATGCCCAGGTGCGTGCCCAACATGCCCAGGGGTGTGCCCATGATGCCCAAGCGTGTGCCCATCATGCCCATGCGTGTGCCCATCATGCCCAGGAGTGTGCCTATGATGCCCAGGTGCGTGCCCAACATGCCCAGGGGTGTGCCCATGATGCCCAGGCGCGTGCCCATCATGCCCAGGGGTGTGCCCATGATGCCCAGGGGTGTGCCCATGATGCCCAGGTGGGTGCCCATGAATCCCTGGTGCGTGCCCAACATGCCCATGGGTGTGTCCATGATGCCCAAGCGGGTGCCCATGATGCCCAGGTGCGTGCCCAACATGCCCAGGGGTGTGCCCATGATGCCCATGCATGTGCCCATGATGCCCATGCGTGTGCCCATCATGCCCAGGGGTGTGCCCATGAAGCCCAGGCGTGTGCCCATAATGCCCTGGTGCGTGCCCAACATGCCCAGGGGTGTGCCCATGATGCCCAGGCGTATGCCCATGATGCCCAGGCGTGTGCCCATGATGCCCAGGCGAGTGCCCATGATGCCCTGGTGCGTGCCCAACATGCCCACGGGTGTGCCCATGATGCCCAGGCGTGTGCCCATGATGCCCAGGTGCGTGCCCAACATGCCCAGGGGTGTGCCCATGATGCCCAGGCGTGTGCCCATGATGCCCATGCGTGTGCCCATGATGCCCAGGGGTGTGCCCATGATGCCCAGGCGTGTGTCCATGATGCCCAGGCGTGTGCCTAGGATGCCCTGGTGCGTGCCCAACATGCCCAGGGATGTGCCCATGATGCCCAGGCGTGTGCCCATGATGCCCAGGCGTGTGCCCATCATGCCCAGGGGTGTGCCCATGATGCCCAGGCGTGTGCCCATGATGCCCATTCGTGTGCCAATCATGCCCAGGGGTGTGCCCATGATGCCTAGGGTGTGCCCATGATGCCCAGGCGTGTGCCCATCATGCCCAGGCGTGTGCCCATCATGCCCAGGGGTGTGCCCATGATGCCCAGGGGTGTGCCCATGATGCCCAGGGGTGTGCCCTTGATGCCCAGGCGTGTGCCCATAATGCCCAGGTGCGTGCCCAACATGCCCAGGGGTGTGCCCATGATGCCCAGGCGTGTGCCCATCATGCCCAGGCGTGTGCCCATCTTGCCCAGGGGTGTGCCCATGATGCCCAGGGGTGTGCCCATGATGCCCAGGCGGGTGCCCATGATGCCCAGGCAGGTGCCCATGATGCCCTGGTGCGTGCCCAACATGCCCAGGGGTGTGCCCATGATGCCCAGGCGGGTGCCCATGATGCCCAGGTGCGTGCCCAACATGCCCAGGGGTGTGCCCATGATGCCCAGGCGTGTGCCCATGATGCCCATGCGTGTGCCCATCATGCCCAGGGGTGTGCCCATGAAGCCCAGGCGTGTGCCCATGATGCCCAGGCGTGTGCCCATGATGCCCTGGTGCGTGCCCAACATGCCCAGGGGTGTGCCCATGATGCCTTGGTGCGTGCCCAACATGCCCAGGGGTGTGCCCATGATGCCCAGGCGTGTGCCCATGATGCCCAGGTGCGTGCTTAACATGCCCAGGGGTGTGCCCATGATGCCCAGGGGTGTGCCCATGATGCCCAGGCGTGTGCCCATGATGCCCTGGTGCGTGCCCAACATGCCCAAGGATGTGCGCATGATGCCCAGGCGTGTGCCCATGATGCCCAGGTGCATGCCCAACATGCCCAGGGGTGTGCCCATGATGCCCAGGCGTGTGCCCATGATGCCCAGGCGTGTGCCCATGATGCCCAGGGGTGTGCCCATGATGCCCAGGCGAGTGCCCATGATGCCCAGGCGTGTGCCCATGATGCCCATGCGTGTGCCCATGATGCCCTAGTGCGTGCCCAACATGCCCAGGGTGTGCCCATGATGCCCAGGCGTGTGGCCATGATGCCCAGGTGCGTGCCCAACATGCCCAGGGGTGGGCCCATGATGCCTAGTCGTGTGCCCATGATGCCCAGGCGTCTGCCCATCATGCCTAGGGGTGTGCCCATGATGCCCAAGTGTGTGCCCATCATTCCCAGGCGTGTGCCCATGATGCCCAGGCGTGTGCCCATCATGCCCAGGCATGTGCCCATGATGCCCAGGTGCGTGCCCAACATGCACAGGGGTGTGCCCATGATGCCCAGGCGTGTACCCATCATGCCTAGGGGAGTGCCCATGATGCCCAGGGGTGTGCCCATGATGCCCAAGCGTGTGCCCATGATGCCCTAGCGTGCGCCCATGATGCCCAGGCGTGTGCCCATCATGCCCAGGCGTGTGCCCATGATGCCCAGGGGTGTGCCCATGATGCCCAGGTGCGTGCCCAACATGCCCAGGGGTGTGCCCATTATACCCAGGCGTGTGCCCATCATGCTCAGGCGTGTGCCCATCATGCCCAGGGATGTGCCCACGATGCCCAGGCGTGTGCCCATGATGCCAAGGCGTGTGCCCATGATGCCCATGCGTGTGCCCATGATGCCCTAGTACGTGCCCAACATGCCCAGGGGTGTGCCCATGATGCCCAGGCGTGTGCCCATGATGCCCAGGTGTGTGCCCAACATGCCCAGGGGTGTGCCCATGATGCCCAGGCATGTGCCCATGATGCCCAGGCCTGTGCCCATCATGCCCAGGGGTGTGCCCAGGCGTGTGCCCATGATGCCCAGGCGTGTGCCCATGATGCCCAGGCGTGTGCCCATCATGCCCAGGGGTGTGCCCATGATGCCCAGGCGTGTGCCCATGATGCCCAGGCGTGTGCCCATGATGCCCAGGCGTGTGCCCATGATGCCCAGGTGCGTGCCCAACATGCCCAGGGGTGTGCCCATGATGCCCAGGCGCGTGCCCATCATGCCCAGGGGTGTGCCCATGATGCCCAGGGGTGTGCCCATGATGCCCAGGCGGGTGCCCATGATTCCCTGGTGCGTGCCCAACATGCCCAGGGGTGTGCCCATGATGCCCAAGCGGGTGCCCATGATGCCCAGGTGCGTGCCCATCATGCCCAGGGGTGTGCCCATGATGCCTATGGGTGTGCCCATGATGCCCAGGCGTGTGCCCATCATGCCCAGGCGTGTGCCCATCATACCCAGGGGTGTGCCCATGATGCCCAGGGGTGTGCCCATGATGCCCAGGGGTGTGCCCATGATGCCCAGGCGTGTGCCCATGATGCCCAGGCGTGTGCCCATGATGCCCATGCGTGTGCCCATGATGCCCAGGGGTGTGCCCATGATGCCCAGGCGTGTGTCCATGATGCCCAGGCGTGTGCCTAGGATGCCCTGGTGCGTGCCCAACATGCCCAGGGATGTGCCCATGATGCCCAGGCGTGTGCCCATCATGCCCAGGCGTGTGCCCATCATGCCCAGGGGTGTGCCCATGATGCCTAGGCGTGTGCCCATGATGCCCATGCGTGTGCCCATCATACCCAGGGGAGTGCCCATGATGCCTAGGGGTGTGTCCATGATGCCCAGGCGTGTGCCCATCATGCCCAGGCGTGTGCCCATCATGCCCAGGGGTGTGCCCATGATGCCCAGGGGTGTGCTCATGATGCCCAGGGGTGTGCCCATGATGCCCAGGCGTGTGCCCATAATGCCCAGGTGCGTGCCCAACATGCCCAGGGGTGTGCCCATGATGCGCAGGCGTGTGCCCATCATGCCCAGGCGTGTGCCCATGATGCCCAGGGGTGTGCCCATGATGCCCAGGCGTGTGCCCATCATGCCCAGGCGTGTGCCTATGATGCCCAGGTGCGTGCCCAACATGCCCAAGGGTGTGCCCATGATGCCTAGACGTGTGCCCATCATGCCCAGGCGTGTGTCCATCATGCCCAGGGGTGTGCCCATGATGCCCAGGGGTGTGCCCATGATGCCCAGGTGCGTGCCCAACATGCCCAGGGGTGTGCCCATGATGCCCAGGCGTGTGCCCATGATGCCCATGCGTGTGCCCATGATGCCCAGGGGTGTGCCCATGATGCCCAGGCGTGTGTCCATGATGCCCAGGCGTGTGCCTAGGATGCCCTGGTGCGTGCCCAACATGCCCAGGGATGTGCCCATGATGCCCAGGCGTGTGCCCATGATGCCCAGGCGTGTGCCCATCATGCCTAGGGGTGTGCCGATGATGCCCAGGCGTGTGCCCATGTTGCCCATGCGTGTGCCCATCATACCCAGGGGTGTGCCCATGATGCCTAGGGGTGTGCCCATGATGCCCAGGCGTGTGCCCATCATGCCCAGGCGTGTGCCCATCATGCCCAGGGGTGTGGCCATGATGCCCAGGGGTGTGCCCATGATGCCCATGGGTGTGCCCATGATGCCCAAGCGTGTGCCCATAATCCCCAGGTGCGTGCCCAACATGCCCAGGGGTGTGCCCATGATGCCCAGGCGTGTGCCCATCATGCCCAGGCGTGTGCCCATGATGCCCAGGCAGGTGCCCATGATGCCCAGGCGGGTGCCCATGATGCCCAGACGGGTGTGCCCATGATGCCCAGACGGGTGTGCCCATGATGCCCTGGTGCGTGCCCAACATGCCCAGGGGTGTGCCCATGATGCCCAGACGTGTGCCCATCATGCCCAGGGGTGTGCCCATGATGCCCAGGCGGGTGCCCATCATGCCCAGGCAAGTGCCCATGATGCCCAGGTGCGTGCCCAACATGCCCAGAGGTGTGCCCATGATGCCCAGGCGTGTGCCCATCATGCTCAGGCGTGTGCCCATCATGCCCAGGCGTGTGCCCATCATGCCCAGGCGCGTGCCCAACATGCCCAGGGGTGTGCCCATGATGCACAGGCGTGTGCCCATCATGCCCAGGCGTGTGCCCATCATGCCCAGGGTTGTGCCCATGATGCCCAGGCGTGTGCCCATCATGCCCAGGCGTGTGCCCATTATGCCCAGGGGTGTGCCCATTATGCCCAGGGGTGTGCCCATGATGCCCAGGCGTGTGCCCATGATGCTCTGGCGTGTGCCCATGATGCCCTGGTGCGTGCCCAACTTGCCCAGGGGTGTGCCCATGATGCCCAGGCGTGTGCCCATGATGCCCAGGTGCGTGCCCAACATGCCCAGGGGTGTGCTCATGATGCCCAAGCGTGTGCCCATCATGCCCATGCGTGTGCCCATCATGCCCAGGGGTGTGCCCATGATGCCTAGGCGTGTGTCCATGATGCCCAGGCGTGTGCCTATGATGCCCTGGTGCGTGCCCAACATGCCCAGAGGTGTGCCCATGATGCCCAGACTTGTGCCCATCATGCCCAGGGGTGTGCCCATGATGCCCAGGCGGGTGCGCATCATGCCCAGGCGTGTGCCCATGATGCCCAGGTGCGTGCCCAACATGCCCAGGGGTGTGCCCATGATGCCCAGGCGTGTGCCCATCATGCCCAGGCGTGTGCCCATCATGCCCAGGGGTGTGCCCATCATGCCCAGGCGTGTGCCCATGATGCCCATGCGTGTGCCCATCATGCCCAGGGGTGTGCCCATGATGCCTTGGGGTGTGCCCATGATGCCCAGGCGTGTGCCCATCATGCCCAGGCGTGTGCCCATCATGCCCACGGGTGTGCCCATGATGCCCAGGGGTGTGCCCATGATGCCCAGGGGTGTGCCCATGATGCCCAGGCGTGTGCCCATAATGCCCAGGTGCGTGCCCAACATGCCTAGGGGTGTGTCCATGATGCCCAGGCGTGTGCCCATCATGCCCAGGCGTGTGCCCATGATGCCCAGGCAGGTGCCCATGATGCCCTGGTGCGTGCCCAACATGCCCAGGGGTGTGCCCATGATGCCCAGGCGGGTGCCCATGATGCCCAGGTGTGTGCCCATGATGCCCAGGCGTGTGCCCATCATGCCCAGGCGTGTGCCCATCATGCCCAGGCGTGTGCCCATCATGCCCAGGGGTGTGCCCATGATGCCCAGGGGTGTGCCCATGATGCCCAGGCGGGTGCCCATCATGCTCAGGCGTGTGCCCATCATGCCCATGCGTGTGCCCATCATGCCCAGGCGTGTGCCCATCATGCCCAGGGGTGTGCCCATCATGCCCAGGGGTGTGCCCATCATGCCCAGGCGTGTGCCCAGGCGCGTGCCCAACATGCCCAGGGGTGTGCCCATGATGCCCAGGCGTGTGCCCATCATGCCCAGGCGTGTGCCCATCATGCCCAGGGGTGTGCCCATGATGCCCAGGGGTGTGCCCATGATGCCCAGGCGTGTGTCCATGATGCCCAGGCGTGTGCCTATGATGCCCTGCTGCGTGCCCAACATGCCCAGGGGTGTGCCCATGATGCCCAGGCGTGTGCCCATGATGCCCAGGGGTGTGCCCATGATGCCCAGTCGTGTGCCCATGATGCCCATGCGTGTGCCCATCATGCCCAGGGGTGTGCCCATGATGCCCAGGGGTGTGCCCATGATGCCCAGGCGGGTGCCCATCATGCTCAGGCGTGTGCCCATCATGCCCATGCGTGTGCCCATCATGCCCAGGCGTGTGCCCATCATGCCCAGGGGTGTGCCCATCTTGCCCAAGGGTGTGCCCATCATGCCCAGGCGTGTGCCCAGGCGCGTGCCCAACATGCCCAGGGGTGTGCCCATGATGCCCAGGCGTGTGCCCATCATGCCCAGGGGTGTGCCCATGATGCCCAGGGGTGTGCCCATGATGCCCAGGCGTGTGTCCATGATGCCCAGGCGTGTGCCTATGATGCCCAGGGGTGTGCCCATCATGCCCAGGCGTGTGCCCATCATGCCCAGGCGTGTGCCCATGATGCCCATGCGTGTGCCCATCATGCCCAGGGATGTGCCCATGATGCCTAGGGGTGTGCCCATGATGCCCAGGCGTGTGCCCATGATGCCCATGCGTGTGCCCATCATGCCCAGGGGTGTGCCCATGATGCCTAGGGGTGTGCCCATCATGCCCAGGCGTGTGCCCATCATGCCCAGGCGTGTGCCCATGGTGCCCAGGGGTGTGCCCATGATGCCCAGGCGTGTGCCCATCATGCCCAGGCGTGTGCCTATGATGCCCAGGCGTGTGCCCATCATGCCCAGGCGTGTGCCCATCATGCCCAGGCGTGTGCCCATCATGCCCAGGGGTGTGTCCATGATGCCCAGGGGTGTGCCCATGATGCCCAGGCGTGTGCCCAGGATGCCCAGGGGTGTGCCCATGATGCCCAGTCGTGTGCCCATGATGCCCATACGTGTGCCCATCATGCCCAGGGGTGTGCCCATGATGCCCAGGCGTGTGCCCATCATGCCCAGGCGTGTGCCCATGGTGCCCAGGGGTGTGCCCATGATGCCCAGGCGTGTGCCCATGATGCCCAAGCGTGTGCCCATGATGCCCATGTGCGTGCCCAACATGCCCAGGGGTGTGCCCATGATGCCCAGGCGCGTGCCCATCATGCCCAGGGGTGTGCCCATGATGCCCAAGGGTGTGCCCATGATGCCCAGGTGGGTGCCCATGATTCCCTGGTGCGTGCCCAACATGCCCAGGGGTGTGCCCATGATGCCCAAG
Organism: Rhodiola kirilowii; assembly: GCA_033675215.1. Lineage (NCBI taxonomy): Eukaryota > Viridiplantae > Streptophyta > Magnoliopsida > Saxifragales > Crassulaceae > Rhodiola > Rhodiola kirilowii. The sequence continues at coordinate 65,193 of JAUCNB010000094.1, forward strand.
CGGGTGCCCATGATGCACAGGTGCGTGCCCAACATGCCCAGGGGTGTGCCCATGATGCCCAGGCGCGTGCCCAACATGCCCAGGGGTGTGCCCATGATGCACAGGCGTGTGCCCATCATGCCCAGGCGTGTGCCCATCATGCCCAGGGTTGTGCCCATGATGCCCATGCGTGTGCCCATCATGCCCAGGCGTGTGCCCATCATGCCCAGGGGTGTGCCCATTATGCCCAGGGGTGTGCCCATGATGCCCAGGCGTGTGCCCATGATGCCCTGGCGTGTGCCCATGATGCCCTGGTGCGTGCCCAACTTGCCCAGGGGTGTGCCCATGATGCCCAGGCGTGTGCCCATGATGCCCAGGTGCGTGCCCAACATGCCCAGGGGTGTGCTCATGATGCCCAAGCGTGTGCCCATCATGCCCATGCGTGTGCCCATCATGCCCAGGGGTGTGCCCATGATGCCTAGGCGTGTGTCCATGATGCCCAGGCGTGTGCCTATGATGCCCTGGTGCGTGCCCAACATGCCCAGAGGTGTGCCCATGATGCCCAGACTTGTGCCCATCATGCCCAGGGGTGTGCCCATGATGCCCAGGCGGGTGCGCATCATGCCCAGGCGTGTGCCCATGATGCCCAGGTGCGTGCCCAACATGCCCAGGGGTGTGCCCATGATGCCCAGGCGTGTGCCCATCATGCCCAGGCGTGTGCCCATCATGCCCAGGGGTGTGCCCATCATGCCCAGGCGTGTGCCTATGATGCACATGCGTGTGCCCATCATGCACAGGGGTGTGCCCATGATGCCAAGGGGTGTGCCCATGATGCCCAGGCGTGTGCCCATCATGCCCAGGAGTGTGCCCATCATGCCCACGGGTGTGCCCATGATGCCCAGGGGTGTGCCCATGATGCCCAGGGGTGTGCCCATGATGCCCAGGCGTGTGCCCATAATGCCCAGGTGCGTGCCCAACATGCCTAGGGGTGTGTCCATGATGCCCAGGCGTGTGCCCATCATGCCCAGGCGTGTGCCCATGATGCCCAGGCACGTGCCCATGATGCCCTGGTGCGTGCCCAACATGCCCAGGGGTGTGCCCATGATGCCCAGGCGGGTGCCCATGATGCCCAGGTGTGTGCCCATGATGCCCAGGCGTGTGCCCATCATGCCCAGGCGTGTGCCCATCATGCCCAGGCGTGTGCCCATCATGCCCAGGGGTGTGCCCATGATGCCCAGGGGTGTGCCCATGATGCCCAGGCGGGTGCCCATCATGCTCAGGCGTGTGCCCATCATGCCCATGCGTGTGCCCATCATGCCCAGGCGTGTGCCCATCATGCCCAGGGGTGTGCCCATCATGCCCAGGGGTGTGCCCATCATGCCCAGGCGTGTGCCCAGGCGCGTGCCCAACATGCCCAGGGGTGTGCCCATGATGCCCAGGCGTGTGCCCATCATGCCCAGGCGTGTGCCCATCATGCCCAGGGGTGTGCCCCTGATGCCCAGGGGTGTGCCCATGATGCCCAGGCGTGTGTCCATGATGCCCAGGCGTGTGCCTATGATGCCCTGCTGCGTGCCCAACATGCCCAGGGGTGTGCCCATGATGCCCAGGCGTGTGCCCATGATGCCCAGGGGTGTGCCCATGATGCCCAGTCGTGTGCCCATGATGCCCATGTGTGTGCCCATCATGCCCAGGGGTGTGCCCATGATGCATAGGGGTGTGCCCATGATGCCCAGGGGTGTGCCCATGATGCCCAGGGGTGTGCCCATGATGCCCAGGCGTGTGCCCATCATGCCCAGGCGTGTGCCCATCATGCCCAGGGGTGTGCCCATCATGCCCAGGCGTGTGCCCATGATGCCCATGCGTGTGCCCATCATGCCCAGGGGTGTGCCCATGATGCCTAGGGGTGTGCCCATGATGCCCAGGCGTGTGCCCATCATGCCCAGGCGTGTGCCCATCATGCCCAGGGGTGTGCCCATGATGCCTAGGAGTGTGCCCATGATGCCCAGGGGTGTGCCCATGATGCCCAGGCGTGTGCCCATAATGCCCAGGTGCGTGCCCAACATGCCTAGGGGTGTGTCCATGATGCCCAGGCGTGTGCCCATCATGCCAAGGCGTGTGCCCATGATGCCCAGGCAGGTGCCCATGATGCCCTGGTGCGTGCCCAACATGCCCAGGGGTGTGCCCATGATGCCCAGGCTGGTGCCCATGATGCCCAGGTGTGTGCCCATCATGCCCAGGCGTGTGCCCATCATGCCCAGGCGTGTGCCCATCATGCCCAGGCGTGTGCCCATCATGCCCAGGGGTGTGCCCATGATGCCCAGGGGTGTGCCCATGATGCCCAGGCGGGTGCCCATCATGCTCAGGCGTGTGCCCATCATGCCCATGCGTGTGCCCATCATGCCCAGGCGTGTGCCCATCATGCCCAGGGGTGTGCCCATCATGCCCAGGGGTGTGCCCATCATGCCCAGGCGTGTGCCCAGGCGCGTGCCCAACATGCCCAGGGGTGTGCCCATGATGCCCAGGCGTGTGCCCATCATGCCCAGGCGTGTGCCCATCATGCCCAGGGGTGTGCCCATGATGCCCAGGGGTGTGCCCATGATGCCCAGGCGTGTGTCCATGATGCCCAGGCGTGTGCCTATGATGCCCTGCTGCGTGCCCAACATGCCCAGGGGTGTGCCCATGATGCCCAGGCGTGTGCCCAGGATGCCCAGGGGTGTGCCCATGATGCCCAGTCGTGTGCCCATGATGCCCATGCGTGTGCCCATCATGCCCAGGGGTGTGCCCATGATGCCTAGGGGTGTGCCCATGATGCCCAAGCGTGTGCCCATCATGCCCAGGCGTGTGCCCATGATGCCGAGGGGTGTGCCCATGATGCCCAGGCGTGTGCCCATGATGCCCAAGCGTGTGCCCATGATGCCCAGGTGCGTGCCCAACATGCCCAGGGGTGTGCCCATGATGCCCAGGCGCGTGCCCATCATGCCCAGGGGTGTGCCCATGATGCCCAGGGGTGTGCCCATGATGCCCAGGTGGGTGCCCATGATTCCCTGGTGCGTGCCCAACATGCCCAGGGGTGTGCCCATGATGCCCAAGCGGGTGCCCATGATGCCCAGGTGCGTGCCCAACATGCCCAGGGGTGTGCCCATGATGCCCATGCATGTGCCCATGATGCCCATGCGTGTGCCCATCATGCCCAGGGGTGTGCCCATGAAGCCCAGGCGTGTGCCCATGATGCCCTGGTGCGTGCCCAACATGCCCAGGGGTGTGCCCATGATGCCCAGGCGTATGCCCATGATGCCCAGGCGTGTGCCCATGATGCCCAGGCGAGTGCCCATGATGCCCTGGTGCGTGCCCAACATGCCCACGGGTGTGCCCATGATGCCCAGGCGTGTGCCCATGATGCCCAGGTGCGTGCCCAACATGCCCAGGGGTGTGCCCATGATGCCCAGGCGTGTGCCCATGATGCCCATGCGTGTGCCCATGATGCCCAGGGGTGTGCCCATGATGCCCAGGCGTGTGTCCATGATGCCCAGGCGTGTGCCTAGGATGCCCTGGTGCGTGCCCAACATGCCCAGGGATGTGCCCATGATGCCTAGGCGTGTGCCCATGATGCCCAAGCGTGTGCCCATCATGCCCAGGGGTGTGCCCATGATGCCCAGGCGTGTGCCCATGATGCCGATTCGTGTGCCCATCATGCCCAGGGGTGTGCCCATGATGCCCAGGCGTGTGCCCATCATGCCCAGGCGTGTGCCCATCATGCCCAGGGGTGTGCCCATGATGCCCAGGCGTGTGCCCATGATGCCCAGGCCTGTGCCCATCATGCCTAGGGGTGTGCCCAGGCGTGTGCCCATGATGCCCAGGCGAGTGCTTATGATGCCCTGGTGCGTGCCCAACATGCCCACGGGTGTGCCCATGATGCCCAGGCGTGTGCCCATGATGCACAGGTGCATGCCCAACATGCCCAGGGGTGTGCCCATGATGCCCTGGTGCGTGCCCAACATGCCCAGGTGCGTGCCCAACATGCCCAGGGGTGTGCCCATGATGCCCAGGCATGTGCCCATGATGCCCATGCGTGTGCCCATCATGCCCAGGGGTGTGCCCATGAAGCCCAGGCGTGTGCCCATGAAGCCCAGGCGTGTGCCCATGATGCCCAGGCGTGTGCCCATGATGCCCTGGTGCGTGCCCAACATGCCCAGGGGTGTGCCCATGATGCCCAGGCGTGTGCCCATGATGCCCAGGCGTGTGCCCATGATGCCCAGGCGAGTGCTCATGATGCCCTGGTGCGTGCTTAACATGCCCACGGGTGTGCCCATGATGCCCAGGCGTGTGCCCATGATGCCCAGGTGCGTGCCCAACATGCCCAGGGGTGTGCCCATGATGCCCAGGCGTGTGCCCATGATGCCCAGGCGTGTGCCCATGATGCCCATGCGTGTGCCCATGATGCCCAGGGGTGTGCCCATGATGCCCAGGCGTGTGTCCATGATGCCCAGGCGTGTGCCTAGGATGCCCTGGTGCGTGCCCAACATGCCCAGGGATGTGCCCATGATGCCCAGGCGTGGCGTGCCCAACATGCCCAGGGGTGGGCCCATGATGCCTAGGGTGTGCCCATGATGCCCAGGCGTGTGCCCATCATGCCCAGGCGTGTGCCCATCATGCCCAGGGGTGTGCCCATGATGCCCAGGCGTGTGCCCATGATGCCCAGGCCTGTGCCCATCATGCCTAGGGGTGTGCCCAGGCGTGTGCCCATGATGCCCAGGCGAGTGCTTATGATGCCCTGGTGCGTGCCCAACATGCCCACGGGTGTGCCCATGATGCCCAGGCGTGTGCCCATGATGCACAGGTGCATGCCCAACATGCCCAGGGGTGTGCCCATGATGCCCTGGTGCGTGCCCAACATGCCCAGGTGCGTGCCCAACATGCCCAGGGGTGTGCCCATGATGCCCAGGCATGTGCCCATGATGCCCATGCGTGTGCCCATCATGCCCAGGGGTGTGCCCATGAAGCCCAGGCGTGTGCCCATGAAGCCCAGGCGTGTGCCCATGATGCCCAGGCGTGTGCCCATGATGCCCTGGTGCGTGCCCAACATGCCCAGGGGTGTGCCCATGATGCCCAGGCGTGTGCCCATTATGCCCAGGCGTGTGCCCAAGATGCCCAGGCGAGTGCTCATGATGCCCTGGTGCGTGCTTAACATGCCCACGGGTGTGCCCATTATGCCCAGGCGTGTGCCCATGATGCCCAGGTGCGTGCCCAACATGCCCAGGGGTGTGCCCATGATGCCCAGGCGTGTGCCCATGATGCCCAGGCGTGTGCCCATGATGCCCATGCGTGTGCCCATGATGCCCAGGGGTGTGCCCATGATGCCCAGGCGTGTGTCCATGATGCCCAGGCGTGTGCCTAGGATGCCCTGGTGCGTGCCCAACATGCCCAGGGATGTGCCCATGATGCCCAGGCGTGGCGTGCCCAACATGCCCAGGGGTGGGCCCATGATGCCTAGGCGTGTGCCCATGATGCCCAGGCGTCTGCCCATCATGCCTAGGGGTGTGCCCATGATGCCCAAGTGTGTGCCCATCATTCCCAGGCGTGTGCCCATGATGCCCAGGCGTGTGCCCATCATGCCCAGGCATGTGCCCATGATGCCCAGGTGCGTGCCCAACATGCACAGGGGTGTGCCCATGATGCCCAGGCGTGTACCCATCATGCCTAGGGGAGTGCCCATGATGCCCAGGGGTGTGCCCATGATGCCCAAGCGTGTGCCCATGATGCCCTAGCGTGCGCCCATGATGCCCAGGCGTGTGCCCATCATGCCCAGGCGTGTGCCCATGATGCCCAGGGGTGTGCCCATGATGCCCAGGTGCGTGCCCATGATGCCCAGGCGTGTGCCTATGATGCCCTGCTGCGTGCCCAACATGCCCAGGGGTGTGCCCATGATGCCCAGGCGTGTGCCTAGGATGCCCAGGGGTGTGCCCATAATGCCCAGTCGTGTGCCCATGATGCCCATGCGTGTGCCCATCATGCCCAGGGGTGTGCCCATGATGCCTAGGGGTGTGCCCATGATGCCCAGGCGTGTGCCCATCATGCCCAGGCGTGTGCCCATGATGCCCAGGGGTGTGCCCATGATGCCCAGGCGTGTGCCCATGATGCCCAAGCGTGTGCCCATGATGCCCAGGTGCGTGCCCAACATGCCCAGGGGTGTGCCCATGATGCCCAGGCGCGTGCCCATCATGCCCAGGGGTGTGCCCATGATGCCCAGGGGTGTGCCCATGATGCCCAGGTGGGTGCCCATGATTCCCTGGTGCGTGCCCAACATGCCCAGGGGTGTGCCCATGATGCCCAAGCGGGTGCCCATGATGCCCAGGTGCGTGCCCAACATGCCCAGGGGTGTGCCCATGATGCCCATGCATGTGCCCATGATGCCCATGCGTGTGCCCATCATGCCCAGGGGTGTGCCCATGAAGCCCAGGCGTGTGCCCATGATGCCCTGGTGCGTGCCCAACATGCCCAGGGGTGTGCCCATGATGCCCAGGCGTATGCCCATGATGCCCAGGCGTGTGCCCATGATGCCCAGGCGAGTGCCCATGATGCCCTGGTGCGTGCCCAACATGCCCACGGGTGTGCCCATGATGCCCAGGCCTGTGCCCATGATGCCCAGGTGCGTGCCCAACATGCCCAGGGGTGTGCCCATGATGCCCAGGCATGTGCCCATCATGCCCAGGCGTGTGCCCATCATGCCCAAGGGTGTGCCCATGATGCCCAGGCGTGTGCCCATCATGCCCAGGCGTGTGCCTATGATGCCCAGGTGCGTGCCCAACATGCCCAAGGGTGTGCCCATGATGCCCAGACGTGTGCCCATCATGCCCAGGCGTGTGCCCATCATGCCCAGGGGTGTGCCCATGATGCCCAGGGGTGTGCCCATGATGCCCAGGGGTGTGCCCATGATGCCCAGGCGTGTGCCCATAATGCCTAGGTGCATGCCCAACATGCCCAGGGGTGTGCCCATGATGCGCAGGCGTGTGCCCATCATGCCCAGGCGTGTGCCCATGATGCCCAGGGGTGTGCCCACGATGCCCAGGCGTGTGCCCATCATGCCCAGGCGTGTGCCTATGATGCCCAGGTGCGTGCCCAACATGCCCAAGGGTGTGCCCATGATGCCCAGACGTGTGCCCATCATGCCCAGGCGTGTGTCCATCATGCCCAGGGGTGTGCCCATGATGCCCAGGGGTGTGCCCATGATGCCCAGGTGCGTGCCCAACATGCCCAGGGGTGTGCCCATGATGCCCAGGCGTGTGCCCATGATGCCCATGCGTGTGCCCATGATGCCCAGGGGTGTGCCCATGATGCCCAGGCGTGTGTCCATGATGCCCAGGCGTGTGCCTAGGATGCCCTGGTGCGTGCCCAACATGCCCAGGGATGTGCCCATGATGCCCAGGCGTGTGCCCATGATGCCCAGGCGTGTGCCCATCATGCCTAGGGGTGTGCCCATGATGCCCAGGCGTGTGCCCATGATGCCCATGCGTGTGCCCATCATACCCAGGGGTGTGCCCATGATGCCTAGGGGTGTTCCCATGATGCCCAGGCGTGTGCCCATCATGCCCAGGCGTGTGCCCATCATGCCCAGGGGTGTGGCCATGATGCCCAGGGGTGTGCCCATGATGCCCATGGGTGTGCCCATGATGCCCAAGCGTGTGCCCATAATGCCCAGGTGCGTGCCCAACATGCCCAGGGGTGTGCCCATGATGCCCAGGCGTGTGACCATCATGCCCAGGCGTGTGCCCATGATGCCCAGGCAGGTGCCCATGATGCCCAGGCGGGTGCCCATGATGCCCAGGCGGGTGCCCATGATGCCCAGACGGGTGTGCCCATGATGCCCAGACGGGTGCCCATGATGCCCAGGCGGGTGCCCATGATGCCCAGACGGGTGTGCCCATGATGCCCAGACGGGTGTGCCCATGATGCCCAGGTGCGTGCCCAACATGCCCAGGGGTGTGCCCATGATGCGCAGGCGTGTGCCCATCATGCCCAGGCGTGTGCCCATGATGCCCAGGGGTGTGCCCATGATGCCCAGGCGTGTGCCCATCATGCCCAGGCGTGTGCCTATGATTCCCAGGTGCGTGCCCAACATGCCCAAGGGTGTGCCCATGATGCCCAGACGTGTGCCCATCATGCCCAGGCGTGTGTCCATCATGCCCAGGGGTGTGCCCATGATGCCCAGGGGTGTGCCCATGATGCCCAGGTGCGTGCCCAACATGCCCAGGGGTGTGCCCATGATGCCCAGGCGTGTGCCCATGATGCCCATGCGTGTGCCCATGATGCCCAGGGGTGTGCCCATGATGCCCAGGCGTGTGTCCATGATGCCCAGGCGTGTGCCTAGGATGCCCTGGTGCGTGCCCAACATGCCCAGGGATGTGCCCATGATGCCCAGGCGTGTGCCCATGATGCCCAGGCGTGTGCCCATGATGCCCAGGCGTGTGCCCATCATGCCCAGGTGCGTGCCCAACATGCCCAGGGGTGTGCCCATGATGCGCAGGCGTGTGCCCATCATGCCCAGGCGTGTGCCCATGATGCCCAGGGGTGTGCCCATGATGCCCAGGCGTGTGCCCATCATGCCCAGGCGTGTGCCTATGATGCCCAGGTGCGTGCCCAACATGCCCAAGGGTGTGCCCATGATGCCTAGACGTGTGCCCATCATGCCCAGGCGTGTGTCCATCATGCCCAGGGGTGTGCCCATGATGCCCAGGGGTGTGCCCATGATGCCCAGGTGCGTGCCCAACATGCCCAGGGGTGTGCCCATGATGCCCAGGCGTGTGCCCATGATGCCCATGCGTGTGCCCATGATGCCCAGGGGTGTGCCCATGATGCCAAGGCGTGTGTCCATGATGCCCAGGCGTGTGCCTAGGATGCCCTGGTGCGTGCCCAACATGCCCAGGGATGTGCCCATGATGCCCAGGCGTGTGCCCATGATGCCCAGGCGTGTGCCCATCATGCCTAGGGGTGTGCCCATGATGCCCAGGCGTGTGCCCATGATGCCCATGCGTGTGCCCATCATACCCAGGGGTGTGCCCATGATGCCTAGGGGTGTGCCCATGATTCCCAGGCGTGTGCCCATCATGCCCAGGCGTGTGCCCATCATGCCCAGGGGTGTGGCCATGATGCCCAGGGGTGTGCCCATGATGCCCATGGGTGTGCCCATGATGCCCAAGCGTGTGCCCATAATGCCCAGGTGCGTGCCCAACATGCCCAGGGGTGTGCCCATGATGCCCAGGCGTGTGCCCATCATGCCCAGGCGTGTGCCCATGATGCCCAGGCAGGTGCCCATGATGCCCAGGCGGGTGCCCATGATGCCCAGACGGGTGTGCCCATGATGCCCAGACGGGTGTGCCCATGATGCCCTGGTGCGTGCCCAACATGCCCAGGGGTGTGCCCATGATGCCCAGACGTGTGCCCATCATGCCCAGGGGTGTGCCCATGATGCCCAGGCGGGTGCCCATCATGCCCAGGCAAGTGCCCATGATGCCCAGGTGCGTGCCCAACATGCCCAGAGGTGTGCCCATGATGCCCAGGCGTGTGCCCATCATGCTCAGGCGTGTGCCCATCATGCCCAGGCGTGTGCCCATCATGCCCAGGCGCGTGCCCAACATGCCCAGGGGTGTGCCCATGATGCACAGGCGTGTGCCCATCATGCCCAGGCGTGTGCCCATCATGCCCAGGGTTGTGCCCATGATGCCCAGGCGTGTGCCCATCATGCCCAGGCGTGTGCCCATCATGCCCAGGGGTGTGCCCATTATGCCCAGGGGTGTGCCCATGATGCCCAGGCGTGTGCCCATGATGCCCTGGCGTGTGCCCATGATGCCCTGGTGCGTGCCCAACTTGCCCAGGGGTGTGCCCATGATGCCCAGGCGTGTGCCCATGATGCCCAGGTGCGTGCCCAACATGCCCAGGGGTGTGCTCATGATGCCCAAGCGTGTGCCCATCATGCCCATGCGTGTGCCCATCATGCCCAGGGGTGTGCCCATGATGCCTAGGCGTGTGTCCATGATGCCCAGGCGTGTGCCTATGATGCCCTGGTGCGTGCCCAACATGCCCAGAGGTGTGCCCATGATGCCCAGACTTGTGCCCATCATGCCCAGGGGTGTGCCCATGATGCCCAGGCGGGTGCGCATCATGCCCAGGCGTGTGCCCATGATGCCCAGGTGCGTGCCCAACATGCCCAGGGGTGTGCCCATGATGCCCAGGTGTGTGCCCATCATGCCCAGGCGTGTGCCCATCATGCCCAGGGGTGTGCCCATCATGCCCAGGCGTGTGCCCATGATGCACATGCGTGTGCCCATCATGCCCAGGGGTGTGCCTATGATGCCTAGGGGTGTGCCCATGATGCCCAGGCGGGTGCCCATCATGCCCAGGCGTGTGCCCATCATGCCCACGGGTGTGCCCATGATGCCCAGGGGTGTGCCCATGATGCCCAGGGGTGTGCCCATTATGCCCAGGCGTGTTCCCATAATGCCCAGGTGCGTGCCCAACATGCCTAGGGGTGTGTCCATGATGCCCAGGCGTGTGCCCATCATGCCCAGGCGTGTGCCCATGATGCCCAGGCTGGTGCCCATGATGCCCTGGTGCGTGCCCAACATGCCCAGGGGTGTGCCCATGATGCCCAGGCGGGTGCCCATGATGCCCAGGTGTGTGCCCATGATGCCCAGGGGTGTGCCCATCATGCCCAGGCGTGTGCCCATGATGCCCAGGCGGGTGCCCATGATGCCCAGGCGTGTGCCCATCATGCCCAGGCGTGTGCCCATCATGCCCAGGGGTGTGCCCATGATGCCCAGGGGTGTGCCCATGATGCCCAGGCGGGTGCCCATCATGCTCAGGCGTGTGCCCATCATGCCCATGCGTGTGCCCATCATGCCCAGGCGTGTGCCCATCATGCCCAGGGGTGTGCCCATCATGCCCAGGGGTGTGCCCATCATGCCCAGGCGTGTGCCCAGGCGCGTGCCCAACATGCCCAGGGGTGTGCCCATGATGCCCAGGCGTGTGCCCATCATGCCCAGGCGTGTGCCCATCATGCCCAGGGGTGTGCCCATGATGCCCAGGGGTGTGCCCATGATGCCCAGGCGTGTGTCCATGATGCCCAGGCGTGTGCCTATGATGCCCTGCTGCGTGCCCAACATGCCCAGGGGTGTGCCCATGATGCCCAGGCGTGTGCCCATGATGCCCAGGGGTGTGCCCATGATGCCCAGTCGTGTGCCCATGATGCCCATGCGTGTGCCCATCATGCCCAGGGGTGTGCCCATGATGCCTAGGGGTGTGCCCATGATGCCCAGGGGTGTGCCCATGATGCCCAGGGGTGTGCCCATGATGCCCAGGCGTGTGCCCATCATGCCCAGGCGTGTGCCCATCATGCCCAGGGGTGTGCCCATCATGCCCAGGCGTGTGCCCATGATGCCCATGCGTGTGCCCATCATGCCCAGGGGTGTGCCCATGATGCCTAGGGGTGTGCCCATGATGCCCAGGCGTGTGCCCATCATGCCCAGGCGTGTGCCCATCATGCCCAGGGGTGTGCCCATGATGCCTAGGGGTGTGCCCATGATGCCCAGGGGTGTGCCCATGATGCCCAGGCGTGTGCCCATAATGCCCAGGTGCGTGCCCAACATGCCTAGGGGTGTGTCCATGATGCCCAGGCGTGTGCCCATCATGCCCAGGCGTGTGCCCATGATACCCAGGCAGGTGCCCATGATGCCCTGGTGCGTGCCCAACATGCCCAGGGGTGTGCCCATGATGCCCAGGCGGGTGCCCATGATGCCCAGGTGTGTGCCCATGATGCCCAGGCGTGTGCCCATCATGCCCAGGCGTGTGCCCATCATGCCCAGGCATGTGCCTATCATGCCCAGGGGTGTGCCCAAGATGCCCAGGGGTGTGCCCATGATGCCCAGGCGGGTGCCCATCATGCTCAGGCGTGTGCCCATCATGCCCATGCGTGTGCCCATCATGCCCAGGCGTGTGCCCATCATGCCCAGGGGTGTGCCCATCATGCCCAGGGGTGTGCCCATCATGCCCAGGCGTGTGCCCAGGCGCGTGCCCAACATGCCCAGGGGTGTGCCCATGATGCCCAGGCGTGTGCCCATCATGCCCAGGCGTGTGCCCATCATGCCCAGGGGTGTGCCCATGATGCCCAGGGGTGTGCCCATGATGCCCAGGCGTGTGTCCATGATGCCCAGGCGTGTGCCTATGATGCCCTGCTGCTTGCCCAACATGCCCAGGGGTGTGCCCATGATGCCCAGGCGTGTGCCCAGGATGCCCAGGGGTGTGCCCATGATGCCCAGTCGTGTGCCCATGATGCCCATGCGTGTGCCCATCATGCCCAGGGGTGTGCCCATGATGACTAGGGGTGTGCCCATCATGCCCAGGCGTGTGCCCATCATGCCCAGGCGTGTGCCCATCATGCCCAGGCGTGTGCCCATGATGCCGAGGGGTGTGCCCATGATGCCCAGGCGTGTGCCCATGATGCCCAAGCGTGTGCCCATGATGCCCAGGTGCGTGCCCAACATGCCCAGGGGTGTGCCCATGATGCCCAGGCGCGTGCCCATCATGCCCAGGGGTGTGCCCATGATGCCCAGGGGTGTGCCCATGATGCCCAGGTGGGTGCCCATGATTCCCTGGTGCGTGCCCAACATGCCCAGGGGTGTGCCCATGATGCCCATGCATGTGCCCATGATGCCCATGCGTGTGCCCATCATGCCCAGGGGTGTGCCCATGAAGCCCAGGCGTGTGCCCATGATGCCCTGGTGCGTGCCCAACATGCCCAGGGGTGTGCCCATGATGCCCAGGCGTATGCCCATGATGCCCAGGCGTGTGCCCATGATGCCCAGGCGAGTGCCCATGATGCCCTGGTGCGTGCCCAACATGCCCACGGGTGTGCCCATGATGCCCAGGCGTGTGCCCATGATGCCCAGGTGCGTGCCCAACATGCCCAGGGGTGTGCCCATGATGCCCAGGCGTGTGCCCATGATTCCCATGCGTGTGCCCATGATGCCCAGGGGTGTGCCCATGATGCCCAGGCGTGTGTCCATGATGCCCAGGCGTGTGCCTAGGATGCCCTGGTGCGTGCCCAACATGCCCAGGGATGTGCCCATGATGCCCAGGCGTGTGCCCATGATGCCCAAGCGTGTGCCCATCATGCCCAGGGGTGTGCCCATGATGCCCAGGCGTGTGCCCATGATGCCGATTCGTGTGCCCATCATGCCCAGTGGTGTGCCCATGATGCCCAGGCGTGTGCCCATCATGCCCAGGCGTGTGCCCATCATGCCCAGGGGTGTGCCCATGATGCCCAGGCGTGTGCCCATGATGCCCAGGCCTTTGCCCATCATGCCTAGAGGTGTGCCCAGGCGTGTGCCCATGATTCCCAGGCGAGTGCTTATGATGCCCTGGTGCGTGCCCAACATGCCCACGGGTGTGCCCATGATGCCCAGGCGTGTGCCCATGATGCACAGGTGCATGCCCAACATGCCCAGGGGTGTGCCCATGATGCCCTGGTGCGTGCCCAACATGCCCAGGTGCGTGCCCAACATGCCCAGGGGTGTGCCCATGATGCCCAGGCATGTGCCCATGATGCCCATGCGTGTGCCCATCATGCCCAGGGGTGTGCCCATGAAGCCCAGGCGTGTGCCCATGAAGCCCAGGCGTGTGCCCATGATGCCCAAGCGTGTGCCCATGATGCCCTGGTGCGTGCCCAACATGCCCAGGGGTGTGCCCATGATGCCCAGGCGTGTGCCCATGATGCCCAGGCGTGTGCCCATGATGCCCAGGCGAGTGCTCAAGATGCCCTGGTGCGTGCTTAACATGCCCACGGGTGTGCCCATGATGCCCAGGCGTGTGCCCATGATGCCCAGGTGCGTGCCCAACATGCCCAGGGGTGTGCCCATGATGCCCAGGCGTGTGCCCATGATGCCCAGGCGTGTGCCCATGATGCCCATGCGTGTGCCCATGATGCCCAGGGGTGTGCCCATGATGCCCAGGCGTGTGTCCATGATGCCCAGGCGTGTGCCTAGGATGCCCTGGTGCGTGCCCAACATGCCCAGGGATGTGCCCATGATGCCCAGGCGTGGCGTGCCCAACATGCCCAGGGGTGGGCCCATGATGCCTAGGGTGTGCCCATGATGCCCAGGCGTGTGCCCATCATGCCCAGGCGTGTGCCCATCATGCCCAGGGGTGTGCCCATGATGCCCAGGCGTGTGCCCATGATGCCCAGGCCTGTGCCCATCATGCCTAGGGGTGTGCCCAGGCGTGTGCCCATGATGCCCAGGCGAGTGCTTATGATGCCCTGGTGCGTGCCCAACATGCCCACGGGTGTGCCCATGATGCCCAGGCGTGTGCCCATGATGCACAGGTGCATGCCCAACATGCCCAGGGGTGTGCCCATGATGCCCTGGTGCGTGCCCAACATGCCCAGGTGCGTGCCCAACATGCCCAGGGGTGTGCCCATGATGCCCAGGAATGTGCCCATGATGCCCATGCGTGTGCCCATCATGCCCAGGGGTGTGCCCATGAAGCCCAGGCGTGTGCCCATGAAGCCCAGGCGTGTGCCCATGATGCCCAGGCGTGTGCCCATGATGCCCTGGTGCGTGCCCAACATGCCCAGGGGTGTGCCCATGATGCCCAGGCGTGTGCCCATTATGCCCAGGCGTGTGCCCAAGATGCCCAGGCGAGTGCTCATGATGCCCTGGTGCGTGCTTAACATGCCCACGGGTGTGCCCATTATGCCCAGGCGTGTGCCCATGATGCCCAGGTGCGTGCCCAACATGCCCAGGGGTGTGCCCATGATGCCCAGGCGTGTGCCCATGATGCCCAGGCGTGTGCCCATGATGCCCATGCGTGTGCCCATGATGCCCAGGGGTGTGCCCATGATGCCCAGGCGTGTGTCCATGATGCCCAGGCGTGTGCCTAGGATGCCCTGGTGCGTGCCCAACATGCCCAGGGATGTGCCCATGATGCCCAGGCGTGGCGTGCCCAACATGCCCAGGGGTGGGCCCATGATGCCTAGGCGTGTGCCCATGATGCCCAGGCGTCTGCCCATCATGCCTAGGGGTGTGCCCATGATGCCCAAGTGTGTGCCCATCATTCCCAGGCGTGTGCCCATGATGCCCAGGCGTGTGCCCATCATGCCCAGGCATGTGCCCATGATGCCCAGGTGCGTGCCCAACATGCACAGGGGTGTGCCCATGATGCCCAGGCGTGTACCCATCATGCCTAGCGGAGTGCCCATGATGCCCAGGGGTGTGCCCATGATGCCCAAGCGTGTGCCCATGATGCCCTAGCGTGCGCCCATGATGCCCAGGCGTGTGCCCATCATGCCCAGGCGTGTGCCCATGATGCCCAGGGGTGTGCCCATGATGCCCAGGTGCGTGCCCATGATGCCCAGGGGTGTGCCCATGATGCCCAGACGTGTGCCCATCATGCCCAGGGGTGTGCCCATGATGCCCAGGCGGGTGCCCATTATGCCCAGGCAAGTGCCCATGATGCCCAGGTGCGTGCCCAACATGCCCAGAGGTGTGCCCATGATGCCCAGGCGTGTGCCCATCATGCTCAGGCGTGTGCCCATCATGCCCAGGCGTGTGCCCATGATGCCCAGGCGTGTGCCCATCATGCCCAGGGGTGTGCCCATGATGCCCAGGGGTGTGCCCATGATGCCCAGGCGGGTGCCCATCATGCTCAGGCGTGTGCCCATCATGCCCATGCGTGTGCCCATCATGCCCAGGCGTGTGCCCATCATGCCCAGGGGTGTGCCCATCATGCCCAGGGGTGTGCCCATCATGCCCAGGCGTGTGCCCATCATGCCCAGGCGTGTGCCCATCATGCCCAGGGGTGTGCCCATGATGCCCAGGGGTGTGCCCATGATGCCCAGGCGTGTGTCCATGATGCCCAGGCGTGTGCCTATGATGCCCTGCTGCGTGCCCAACATGCCCAGGGGTGTGCCCATGATGCCCAGGCGTGTGCCCAGGATGCCCAGGGGTGTGCCCATGATGCCCAGTCGTGTGCCCATGATGCCCATGCGTGTGCCCATCATGCCCAGGGGTGTGCCCATGATGCCTAGGGGTGTGCCCATGATGCCCAGGCGTGTGCCCATCATGCCCAGGCGTGTGCCCATGATGCCCAGGGGTGTGCCCATGATGCCCAGGCGTGTGCCCATGATGCCCAAGCGTGTGCCCATGATGCCCAGGTGCGTGCCCAACATGCCCAGGGGTGTGCCCATGATGCCCAGGCGCGTGCCCATCATGCCCAGGGGTGTGCCCATGATGCCCAGGGGTGTGCCCATGATGCCCAGGTGGGTGCCCATGATTCCCTGGTGCGTGCCCAACATGCCCAGGGGTGTGCCCATGATGCCCAAGCGGGTGCCCATGATGCCCAGGTGCGTGCCCAACATGCCCAGGGGTGTGCCCATGATGCCCATGCATGTGCCCATGATGCCCATGCGTGTGCCCATCATGCCCAGGGGTGTGCCCATGAAGCCCAGGCGTGTGCCCATGATGCCCTGGTGCGTGCCCAACATGCCCAGGGGTGTGCCCATGATGCCCAGGCGTATGCCCGTGATGCCCAGGCGTGTGCCCATGATGCCCAGGCGAGTGCCCATGATGCCCTGGTGCGTGCCCAACATGCCCACGGGTGTGCCCATGATGCCCAGGCGTGTGCCCATGATGCCCAGGAGTGTGCCCATGATGCCCAGGCGGGTGCCCATCATGCCCAGGCAAGTGCCCATGATGCCCAGGTGCGTGCCCAACATGCCCAGAGGTGTGCCCATGATGCCCAGGCGTGTGCCCATCATGCCCAGGCGTGTGCCCATCATGCCCAGGCGTGTGCCCATCATGCCCAGGGGTGTGCCCATCATGCCCAGGGGTGTGCCCATCATGCCCAGGCGTGTGCCCATCATGCCCAGGCGCGTGCCCAACATGCCCAGGGGTGTGCCCATGATGCACAGGCGTGTGCCCATCATGCCCAGGCGTGTGCCCATCATGCCCAGGCGTGTTCCCATCATGCCCAGGCGTGTGCCCATCATGCCCAGGGGTGTGCCCATTATGCCCAGGGGTGTGCCCATGATGCCCACGGGTGTGCCCATGATGCCCAGGCGTGTGCCCATGATGCCCAGGTGCGTGCCCAACATGCCCAGGGGTGTGCCCATGATGCCCAGGCGTGTGCCCATGATGCCCATGCGTCTGCCCATGATGCCCAGGCGGGTGCCCATCATGCCCAGGCAAGTGCCCATGATGCCCAGGTGCGTGCCCAACATGCCCAGAGGTGTGCCCATGATGCCCAGGCGTGTGCCCATCATGCCCAGGCGTGTGCCCATCATGCCCAGGCGTGTGCCCATCATGCCCAGGGGTGTGCCCATCATGCCCAGGGGTGTGCCCATCATGCCCAGGCGTGTGCCCATCATGCCCAGGCGCGTGCCCAACATGCCCAGGGGTGTGCCCATGATGCACAGGCGTGTGCCCATCATGCCCAGGCGTGTGCCCATCATGCCCAGGCGTGTTCCCATCATGCCCAGGCGTGTGCCCATCATGCCCAGGGGTGTGCCCATTATGCCCAGGGGTGTGCCCATGATGCCCAGGCGTGTGCCCATGATGCCCTGGCGTGTGCCCATGATGCCCTGGTGCGTGCCCAACTTGCCCAGGGGTGTGCCCATGATGCCCAGGCGTGTGCCCATGATGCCCAGGTGCGTGCCCAACATGCCCAGGGGTGTGCCCATGATGCCCAAGCGTGTGCCCATCATGCCCAGGCGTGTGCCCATCATGCCCAGGGGTGTGCCCATGATGCCCAGGCGTGTGTCCATGATGCCCAGGCGTGTGCCTATGATGCCCTGGTGCGTGCCCAACATGCCCAGAGGTGTGCCCATGATGCCCAGACTTGTGCCCATCATGCCCAGGGGTGTGCCCATGATGCCCAGGCGGGTGCCCATCATGCCCAGGCGTGTGCCCATGATGCCCAGGTGCGTGCCCAACATGCCCAGGGGTGTGCCCATGATGCCCAGGCGTGTGCCCATCATGCCCAGGCGTGTGCCCATCATGCCCAGGCGTGTGCCCATCATGCCCAGGGGTGTGCCCATCATGCCCAGGCGTGTGCCCATGATGCCCATGCGTGTGCCCATCATGCCCAGGGGTGTGCCCATGATGCCTAGGGGTGTGCCCATGATGCCCAGGCGTGTGCCCATAATGCCCAGGCGTGTGCCCATCATGCCCAGGGGTGTGCCCAACATGCCTAGGGGTTAGTCCATGATGCCCAGGCGTGTGCCCATCATGCCCAGGCGTGTGCCCATGATGCCCAGCCAGGTGCCCATGATGCCCTGGTGCGTGCCCAACATGCCCAGGGGTGTGCCCATGATGCCCAGGCGGGTGCCCATGATGCCCAGGTGTGTGCCCATGATGCCCAGGCGTGTGCCCATCATGCCCAGGCGTGTGCCCATCATGCCCAGGCGTGTGCCCATCATGCCCAGGGGTGTGCCCATGATGCCCAGGGGTGTGCCCATGATGCCCAGGCGGGTGCCCATCATGCTCAGGCGTGTGCCCATCATGCCCATGCGTGTGCCCATCATGCCCAGGCGTGTGCCCATCATGCCCAGGGGTGTGCCCATCATGCCCAGGCGTGTGCCCATAATGCCCAGGCGTGTGCCCATCATGCCCAGGCGTGTGCCCATCATGCCCAGGGGTGTGCCCATGATGCCCAGGGGTGTGCCCATGATGCCCAGGCGTGTGTCCATGATGCCCAGGCGTGTGCCTATGATGCCCTGCTGCGTGCCCAACATGCCCAGGGGTGTGCTCATGATGCCCAGGCGTGTGCCCAGGATGCCCAGGGGTGTGCCCATGATGCCCAGTCGTGTGCCCATGATGCCCATGCGTGTGCCCATCATGCCCAGGGGTGTGCCCATGATGCCTAGGGGTGTGCCCATGATGCCCAGGCGTGTGCCCATCATGCCCAGGCGTGTGCCCATGATGCCCAGGGGTGTGCCCATGATGCCCAGGCGTGTGCCCATGATGCCCAAGCGTGTGCCCATGATGCCCAGGTGCGTGCCCAACATGCCCAGGGGTGTGCCCATGATGCCCAGGCGCGTGCCCATCATGCCCAGGGGTGTGCCCATGATGCCCAGGGGTGTGCCCATGATGCCCAGGTGGGTGCCCATGATTCCCTGGTGCGTGCCCAACATGCCCAGGGGTGTGCCCATGATGCCCAAGCGGGTGCCCATGATGCCCAGGTGCGTGCCCAACATGCCCAGGGGTGTGCCCATGATGCCCATGCATGTGCCCAAGATGCCCATGCGTGTGCCCATCATGCCCAGGGGTGTGCCCATGAAGCCCAGGCGTGTGCCCATGATGCCCTGGTGCGTGCCCAACATGCCCAGGGGTGTGCCCATGATGCCCAGGCGTATGCCCATGATGCCCAGGCGTGTGCCCATGATGCCCAGGCAAGTGCCCATGATGCCCTGGTGCGTGCCCAACATGCCCACGGGTGTGCCCATGATGCCCAGGCGTGTGCCCATGATGCCCAGGTGCGTGCCCAACATGCCCAGGGGTGTGCCCATGATGCCCAGGCGTGTGCCCATGATGCCCATG
Source organism: Rhodiola kirilowii (assembly GCA_033675215.1). NCBI lineage: Eukaryota > Viridiplantae > Streptophyta > Magnoliopsida > Saxifragales > Crassulaceae > Rhodiola > Rhodiola kirilowii. The sequence goes on from JAUCNB010000094.1 coordinate 84,755, forward strand.
CGTGTGCCCATGATGCCCAGGGGTGTGCCCATGATGCCCAGGCGTGTGTCCATGATGCCCAGGCGTGTGCCTAGGATGCCCTGGTGCGTGCCCAACATGCCCAGGGATGTGCCCATGATGCCCAGGCGTGTGCCCATGATGCCCAGGCGTGTGCCCATCATGCCCAGGGGTGTGCCCATGATGCCCAGGCGTGTGCCCATGATGCCCATTCGTGTGCCCATCATGCCCAGGGGTGTGCCCATGATGCCCATTCGTGTGCCCATCATGCCCAGGGGTGTGCCCATGATGCCTAGGGTGTGCCCATGATGCCCAGGCGTGTGCCCATCATGCCCAGGCGTGTGCCCATCATGCCCAGGGGTGTGCCCATGATGCCAAGGGGTGTGCCCATGATGCCCACGTGTGTGCCCTTGATGCCCAGGCGTGTGCCCATAATGCCCAGGTGCGTGCCCAACATGCCCAGGGGTGTGCCCATGATGCCCAGGCGTGTGCCCATCATGCCCAGGCGTGTGCCCATCTTGCCCAGGGGTGTGCCCATGATGCCCAAGGGTGTGCCCATGGTGCCCAGGCGGGTGCCCATGATGCCCAGGCAGGTGCCCATGATGCCCTGGTGCGTGCCCAACTTGCCCAGGGGTGTGCCCATGATGCCCAGGCGGGTGCCCATGATGCCCAGGTGCGTGGCCAACATGCCCAGGGGTGTGCCCATGATGCCCAGGCGTGTGCCCATGATGCCCATGCGTGTGCCCATCATGCCCAGGGGTGTGCCCATGAAGCCCAGGCGTGTGCCCATGATGCCCAGGCGTGTGCCCATGATGCCCTGGTGCGTGCCCAACATGCCCAGGGGTGTGCCCATGATGCCTTGGTGCGTGCCCAACATGCCCAGGGGTGTGCCCATGATGCCCAGGCGTGTGCCCATGATGCCCAGGTGCGTTCCCAACATGCCCAGGGGTGTGCCCATGATGCCCAGGGGTGTGCCCATGATGCCCAGGCGTGTGCCCATGATGCCCTGGTGCGTGCCCAACATGCCCAAGGATGTGCGCAAGATGCCCAGGCGTGTGCCCATGATGCCCAGGTGCGTGCCCAACATGCCCAGGGGTGTGCCCATGATGCCCAGGCGTGTGCCCATGATGCCCAGGCGTGTGCCCATCATGCCCAGGGGTGTGCCCATGATGCCCAGGCGAGTGCCCATGATGCCCAGGCGTGTGCCCATGATGCCCATGCGTGTGCCCATGATGCCCTAGTGCGTGCCCAACATGCCCAGGGTGTGCCCATGATGCCCAGGCGTGTGGCCATGATACCCAGGTGCGTGCCCAACATGCCCAGGGGTGGGCCCATGATGCCTAGGCGTGTGCCCATGATGCCCAGGCGTCTGCCCATCATGCCTAGGGGTGTGCCCATGATGCCCAGGCGTGTGCCCATCATGCCCAGGCATGTGCCCATGATGCCCAGGTGCGTGCCCAACATGCACAGGGGTGTGCCCATGATGCCCAGGCGTGTACCCATCATGCCTAGGGGAGTGCCCATGATGCCCAGGGGTGTGCCCATGATGCCCAAGCGTGTGCCCATGATGCCCTAGCGTGCGCCCATGATGCCCAGGCGTGTGCCCATCATGCCCAGGCGTGTGCCCATCATGCCCAGGCGTGTGCCCATGATGCCCAGGGGTGTGCCCATGATGCCCAGGTGCGTGCCCAACATGCCCAGGGGTGTGCCCATTATACCCAGGCGTGTGCCCATCATGCCCAGGGATGTGCCCACGATGCCCAGGCGTGTGCCCATGATGCCAAGGCGTGTGCCCATGATGCCCATGCGTGTGCCCATGATGCCCTTGTACGTGCCCAACATGCACAGGGGTGTGCCCATGATGCCCAGGCGTGTGCCCATGATGCCCAGGTGTGTGCCCAACATGCCCAGGGGTGTGCCCATGATGCCCAGGCATGTGCCCATGATGCCCAGGCCTGTGCCCATCATGCCCAGGGGTGTGCCCAGGCGTGTGCCCATGATGTCCAGGCGTGTGCCCATGATGCCCAGGCGTGTGCCCATCATGCCCAGGGGTGTGCCCATGATGCCCAGGCGTGTGCCCATGATGCCCAGGCGTGTGCCCATGATGCCCAGGCGTGTGCCCATGATGCCCAGGTGCGTGCCCAACATGCCCAGGGGTGTGCCCATGATGCCCAGGCGCGTGCCCATCATGCCCAGGGGTGTGCCCATGATGCCCAGGGGTGTGCCCATGATGCCCAGGCGGGTGCCCATGATTCCCTGGTGCGTGCCCAACATGCCCAGGGGTGTGCCCATGATGCCCAAGCGGGTGCCCATGATGCCCAGGTGCGTGCCCATCATGCCCAGGGGTGTGCCCATGATGCCTAGGGGTGTGCCCATGATGCCCAGGCGTGTGCCCATCATGCCCAGGCGTGTGCCCATCATACCCAGGGGTGTGCCCATGATGCCCAGGGGTGTGCCCATGATGCCCAGGGGTGTGCCCATGATGCCTAGGGGTGTGCCCATGATGCCCAGGCGTGTGCCCATGATGCCCATGCGTGTGCCCATGATGCCCAGGGGTGTGCCCATGATGCCCAGGCGTGTGTCCATGATGCCCAGGCGTGTGCCTAGGATGCCCTGGTGCGTGCCCAACATGCCCAGGGATGTGCCCATGATGCCCAGGCGTGTGCCCATCATGCCCAGGCGTGTGCCCATCATGCCCAGGCGTGTGCCCATCATGCCCAGGGGTGTGCCCATGATGCCCAGGCGTGTGCCCATGATGCCCATGCGTGTGCCCATCATACCCAGGGGTGTGCCCATGATGCCTAGGGGTATGTCCATGATGCCCAGGCGTGTGCCCATCATGCCCAGGCGTGTGCCCATCATGCCCAGGGGTGTGCCCATGATGCCCAGGGGTGTGCCCATGATGCCCAGGGGTGTGCCCATGATGCCCAGGCGTGTGCCCATAATGCCCAGGTGCGTGCCCAACATGCCCAGGGGTGTGCCCATGATGCGCAGGCGTGTGCCCATCATGCCCAGGCGTGTGCCCATGATGCCCAAGGGTGTGCCCATGATGCCCAGGCGTGTGCCCATCATGCCCAGGCGTGTGCCTATGATGCCCAGGTGCGTGCCCAACATGCCCAAGGGTGTGCCCATGATGCCCAGACGTGTGCCCATTATGCCCAGGCGTGTGTCCATCATGCCCAGGGGTGTGCCCATGATGCCCAGGTGCGTGCCCAACATGCCCAGGGGTGTGCCCATGGTGCCCAGGCGTGTGCCCATGATGCCCATGCGTGTGCCCATGATGCCCAGGGGTGTGCCCATGATGCCCAGGCGTGTGTCCATGATGCCCAGGCGTGTGCCCATGATGCCCAGGCGTGTGCCCATGATGCCCATGCGTCTGCCCATGATGCCCAGGCGGGTGCCCATCATGCCCAGGCAAGTGCCCATGATGCCCAGGTGCGTGCCCAACATGCCCAGAGGTGTGCCCATGATGCCCAGGCGTGTGCCCATCATGCCCAGGCGTGTGCCCATCATGCCCAGGCGTGTGCCCATCATGCCCAGGGGTGTGCCCATCATGCCCAGGGGTGTGCCCATCATGCCCAGGCGTGTGCCCATCATGCCCAGGCGCGTGCCCAACATGCCCAGGGGTGTGCCCATGATGCACAGGCTTGTGCCCATCATGCCCAGGCGTGTGCCCATCATGCCCAGGCGTGTTCCCATCATGCCCAGGCGTGTGCCCATCATGCCCAGGGGTGTGCCCATTATGCCCAGGGGTGTGCCCATGATGCCCAGGCGTGTGCCCATGATGCCCTAGCGTGTGCCCATGATGCCCTGGTGCGTGCCCAACTTGCCCAGGGGTGTGCCCATGATGCCCAGTCGTGTGCCCATGATGCCCAGGTGCGTGCCCAACATGCCCAGGGGTGTGCCCATGATGCCCAAGCGTGTGCCCATCATGCCCATGCGTGTGCCCATCATGCCCAGGGGTGTGCCCATGATGCACAGGCGTGTGTCCATGATGCCCAGGCGTGTGCCTATGATGCCCTGGTGCGTGCCCAACATGCCCAGAGGTGTGCCCATGATGCCCAGACTTGTGCCCATCATGCCCAGGGGTGTGCCCATGATGCCCAGGCGGGTGCCCATCATGCCCAGGCGTGTGCCCATGATGCCCAGGTGCGTGCCCAACATGCCCAGGGGTGTGCCCATGATGCCCAGGCGTGTGCCCATCATGCCCAGGCGTGTGCCCATCATGCCCAGGGGTGTGCCCATCATGCCCAGGCGTGTGCCCACGATGCCCATGCGTGTGCCCATCATGCCCAGGGGTGTGCCCATGATGCCTAGGGGTGTGCCCATGATGCCCAGGCGTGTGCCCACAATGCCCAGGCGTGTGCCCATCATGCCCAGGGGTGTGCCCATGATGCCCAGGGGTGTGCCCATGATGCCCAGGCGTGTGCCCATAATGCCCAGGTGCGTGCCCAACATGCCTAGGGGTGTGTCCATGATGCCCAGGCGTGTGCCCATCATGCCCAGGCGTGTGCCCATGATGCCCAGCCAGGTGCCCATGATGCCCTGGTGCGTGCCCAACATGCCCAGGGGTGTGCCCATGATGCCCAGGCGGGTGCCCATGATGCCCAGGTGTGTGCCCATGATGCCCTGGCGTGTGCCCATCATGCCCAGGCGTGTGCCCATCATGCCCAGGCGTGTGCCCATCATGCCCAGGGGTGTGCCCATGATGCCCAGGGGTGTGCCCATGATGCCCAGGCGGGTGCCCATCATGCTCAGGCGTGTGCCCATCATGCCCATGCGTGTGCCCATCATGCCCAGGCGTGTGCCCATCATGCCCAGGGGTGTGCCCATCATGCCCAGGGGTGTGCCCATCATGCCCAGGCGTGTGCCCATCATGCCCAGGCGTGTGCCCATCATGCCCAGGGGTGTGCCCATGATGCCCAGGGGTGTGCCCATGATGCCCAGGCGTGTGTCCATGATGCCCAGGCGTGTGCCTATGATGCCCTGCTGCGTGCCCAACATGCCCAGGGGTGTGCCGATGATGCCCAGGCGTGTGCCCAGGATGCCCAGGGGTGTGCCCATGATGCCCAGTCGTGTGCCCATGATGCCCTTGCGTGTGCCCATCATGCCCAGGGGTGTGCCCATGATGCCTAGGGGTGTGCCCATGATGCCCAGGCGTGTGCCCATCATGCCCAGGCGTGTGCCCATGATGCCCAGGGGTGTGCCCATGATGCCCAGGCGTTTGCCCATGATGCCCAAGCGTGTGCCCATGATGCCAAGGTGCGTGCCCAACATGCCCAGGGGTGTGCCCATGATGCCCAGGCGCGTGCCCATCATGCCCAGGGGTGTGCCCATGATGCCCAGGGGTGTGCCCATGATGCCCAGGTGGGTGCCCATGATTCCCTGGTGCGTGCCCAACATGCCCAGGGGTGTGCCCATGATGCCCAAGCGGGTGCCCATGATGCCCAGGTGCGTGCCCAACATGCCCAGGGGTGTGCCCATGATGCCCATGCATGTGCCCATGATGCCCATGCGTGTGCCCATCATGCCCAGGGGTGTGCCCATGAAGCCCAGGCGTGTGCCCATGATGCCCTGGTGCGTGCCCAACATGCCCAGGGGTGTGCCCATGATGCCCAGGCGTATGCCCATGATGCCCAGGCGTGTGCCCATGATGCCCAGGCGAGTGCCCATGATGCCCTGGTGCGTGCCCAACATGCCCACGGGTGTGCCCATGATGCCCAGGCGTGTGCCCATGATGCCCAGGTGCGTGCCCAACATGCCCAGGGGTGTGCCCATGATGCCCAGGCGTGTGCCCATGATGCCCATGCGTGTGCCCATGATGCCCAGGGGTGTGCCCATGATGCCCAGGCGTGTGTCCATGATGCCCAGGCGTGTGCCTAGGATGCCCTGGTGCGTGCCCAACATGCCCAGGGATGTGCCCATGATGCCCAGGCGTGTGCCCATGATGCCCAGGCGTGTGCCCATCATGCCCAGGGGTGTGCCCATGATGCCCAGGCGTGTGCCCATGATGCCCATTCGTGTGCCCATCATGCCCAGGGGTGTGCCCATGATGCCCATTCGTGTGCCCATCATGCCCAGGGGTGTGCCCATGATGCCTAGGGTGTGCCCATGATGCCCAGGGGTGTGCCCATGATGCCTAGGGGTGTGCCCATGATGCCCAGGCGTGTGCCCATCATGCCCAGGCGTGTGCCCATCATACCCAGGGGTGTGCCCATGATGCCCAGGGGTGTGCCCATGTTGCCCAGGGGTGTGCCCATGATGCCCAGGCGTGTGCCCATGATGCCCAGGCGTGTGCCCATGATGCCCATGCGTGTGCCCATGATGCCCAGGGGTGTGCCCATGATGCCCAGGCGTGTGTCCATGATGCCCAGGCGTGTGCCTAGGATGCCCTGGTGCGTGCCCAACATGCCCAGGGATGTGCCCATCATGCCCAGGCGTGTGCCCATCATGCCCAGGCGTGTGCCCATCATGCCCAGGGGTGTGCCCATCATGCCCAGGGGTGTGCCCATGATGCCCAGGCGTGTGCCCATGATGCCCATGCGTGTGCCCATCATACCCAGGGGTGTGCCCATGATGCCTAGGGGTGTGTCCATGATGCCCAGGCTTGTGCCCATCATGCCCAGGCGTGTGCCCATCATGCCCAGGGGTGTGCCCATGATGCCCAGGGGTGTGCCCATGATGCCCAGGGGTGTGCCCATGATGGCCAGGCGTGTGCCCATAATGCCCAGGTGCGTGCCCAACATGCCCAGGGGTGTGCCCATGATGCGCAGGCGTGTGCCCATCATGCCCAGGCGTGTGCCCATGATGCCCAGGGGTGTGCCCATGATGCCCAGGCGTGTGCCCATCATGCCCAGGCGTGTGCCTATGATGCCCAGGTGCGTGCCCAACATTCCCAAGGGTGTGCCCATGATGCCCAGACGTGTGCCCATTATGCCCAGGCGTGTGTCCATCATGCCCAGGCGTGTGTCCATCATGCCCAGGGGTGTGCCCATGATGCCCAGGTGCGTGCCCAACATGCCCAGGGGTGTGCCCATGATGCCCAGGCGTGTGCCCATGATGCCCATGCGTGTGCCCATGATGCCCAGGGGTGTGCCCATGATGCCCAGGCGTGTGTCCATGATGCCCAGGCGTGTGCCCATGATGCCCAGGCGTGTGCCCATGATGCCCATGCGTCTGCCCATGATGCCCAGGCGGGTGCCCATCATGCCCAGGCAAGTGCCCATGATGCCCAGGTGCGTGCCCAACATTCCCAGAGGTGTGCCCATGATGCCCAGGCGTGTGCCCATCATGCCCAGGCGTGTGCCCATCATGCCCAGGCGTGTGCCCATCATGCCCAGGGGTGTGCCCATCATGCCCAGGGGTGTGCCCATCATGCCCAGGCGTGTGCCCATCATGCCCAGGCGCGTGCCCAACATGCCCAGGGGTGTGCCCATGATGCACAGGCGTGTGCCCATCATGCCCAGGCGTGTGCCCATCATGCCCAGGCGTGTTCCCATCATGCCCAGGCGTGTGCCCATCATGCCCAGGGGTGTGCCCATTATGCCCAGGGGTGTGCCCATGATGCCCAGGCGTGTGCCCATGATGCCCTGGCGTGTGCCCATGATGCCCTGGTGCGTGCCCAACTTGCCCAGGGGTGTGCCCATGATGCCCAGGCGTGTGCCCATGATGCCCAGGTGCGTGCCCAACATGCCCAGGGGTGTGCCCATGATGCCCAAGCGTGTGCCCATCATGCCCATGCGTGTGCCCATCATGCCCAGGGGTGTGCCCATGATGCCCAGGCGTGTGTCCATGATGCCCAGGCGTGTGCCTATGATGCCCTGGTGCGTGCCCAACATGCCCAGAGGTGTGCCCATGATGCCCAGACTTGTGCCCATCATGCCCAGGGTTGTGCCCATGATGCCCAGGCGGGTGCCCATCATGCCCAGGCGTGTGCCCATGATGCCCAGGTGCGTGCCCAACATGCCCAGGGGTGTGCCCATGATGCCCAGGCGTGTGCCCATCATGCCCAGGCGTGTGCCCATCATGCCCAGGGGTGTGCCCATCATGCCCAGGCGTGTGCCCATGATGCCCATGCGTGTGCCCATCATGCCCAGGGGTGTGCCCATGATGCCTAGGGGTGTGCCCATGATGCCCAGGCGTGTGCCCATAATGCCCAGGCGTGTGCCCATCATGCCCAGGGGTGTGCCCATGATGCCCAGGGGTGTGCCCATGATGCCCAGGCGTGTGCCCATAATGCCCAGGTGCGTGCCCAACATGCCTAGGGGTGTGTCCATGATGCCCAGGCGTGTGCCCATCATGCCCAGGCGTGTGCCCATGATGCCCAGCCAGGTGCCCATGATGCCCTGGTGCGTGCCCAACATGCCCAGGGGTGTGCCCATGATGCCCAGGCGGGTGCCCATGATGCCCAGGTGTGTGCCCATGATGCCCAGGCGTGTGCCCATCATGCCCAGGCGTGTGCCCATCATGCCCAGGCGTGTGCCCATCATGCCCAGGGGTGTGCCCATGATGCCCAGGGGTGTGCCCATGATGCCCGGGCGGGTGCCCATCATGCTCAGGCGTGTGCCCATCATGCCCATGCGTGTGCCCATCATGCCCAGGCGTGTGCCCATCATGCCCAGGGGTGTGCCCATCATGCCCAGGGGTGTGCCCATCATGCCCAGGCGTGTGCCCATCATGCCCAGGCGTGTGCCCATCATGCCCAGGGGTGTGCCCATGATGCCCAGGGGTGTGCCCATGATGCCCAGGCGTGTGTCCATGATGCCCAGGCGTGTGCCTATGATGCCCTGCTGCGTGCCCAACATGCCCAGGGGGGTGCTCATGATGCCCAGGCGTGTGCCCAGGATGCCCAGGGGTGTGCCCATGATGCCCAGTCGTGTGCCCATGATGCCCTTGCGTGTGCCCATCATGCCCAGGGGTGTGCCCATGATGCCTAGGGGTGTGCCCATGATGCCCAGGCGTGTGCCCATCATGCCCAGGCGTGTGCCCATGATGCCCAGGGGTGTGCCCATGATGCCCAGGCGTGTGCCCATGATGCCCAAGCGTGTGCCCATGATGCCCAGGTGCGTGCCCAACATGCCCAGGGGTGTGCCCATGATGCCCAGGCGCGTGCCCATCATGCCCAGGGGTGTGCCCATGATGCCCAGGGGTGTGCCCATGATGCCCAGGGGTGTGCCCATGATGCCCAGGTGGGTGCCCATGATTCCCTGGTGCGTGCCCAACATGCCCAGGGGTGTGCCCATGATGCCCAAGCGGGTGCCCATGATGCCCAGGTGCGTGCCCAACATGCCCAGGGCTGTGCCCATGATGCCCATGCATGTGCCCATGATGCCCATGCGTGTGCCCATCATGCCCAGGGGTGTGCCCATGAAGCCCAGGCGTGTGCCCATGATGCCCTGGTGCGTGCCCAACATGCCCAGGGGTGTGCCCATGATGCCCAGGCGTATGCCCATGATGCCCAGGCGTGTGCCCATGATGCCCAGGCGAGTGCCCATGATGCCCTGGTGCGTGCCCAACATGCCCACGGGTGTGCCCATGATGCCCAGGCGTGTGCCCATGATGCCCAGGTGCGTGCCCAACATGCCCAGGGGTGTGCCCATGATGCCCAGGCGTGTGCCCATGATGCCCATGCGTGTGCCCATGATGCCCAGGGGTGTGCCCATGATGCCCAGGCGTGTGTCCATGATGCCCAGGCGTGTGCCTAGGATGCCCTGGTGCGTGCCCAACATGCCCAGGGATGTGCCCATGATGCCCAGGCGTGTGCCCATGATGCCCAGGCGTGTGCCCATCATGCCCAGGGGTGTGCCCATGATGCCCAGGCGTGTGCCCATGATGCCCATTCGTGTGCCCATCATGCCCAGGGGTGTGCCCATGATGCCCATTCGTGTGCCCATCATGCCCAGGGGTGTGCCCATGATGCCTAGGGTGTGCCCATGATGCCCAGGGTGTGCCCATGATGCCCAGGCGTGTGCCCATCATGCCCAGGCGTGTGCCCATCATGCCCAGGGGTGTGCCCATGATGCCCAGGGGTGTGCCCATGATGCCCACGTGTGTGCCCTTGATGCCCAGGCGTGTGCCCATAATGCCCAGGTGCGTGCCCAACATGCCCAGGGGTGTGCCCATGATGCCCAGGCGTGTGCCCATCATGCCCAGGCGTGTGCCCATCTTGCCCAGGGGTGTGCCCATGATGCCCAAGGGTGTGCCCATGGTGCCCAGGCGGGTGCCCATGATGCCCAGGCAGGTGCCCATGATGCCCTGGTGCGTGCCCAACATGCCCAGGGGTGTGCCCATGATGCCCAGGCGGGTGCCCATGATGCCCAGGTGCGTGCCCAACATGCCCAGGGGTGTGCCCATGATGCCCAGGCGTGTGCCCATGATGCCCATGCGTGTGCCCATCATGCCCAGGGGTGTGCCCATGAAGCCCAGGCGTGTGCCCATGATGCCCAGGCGTGTGCCCATGATGCCCTGGTGCGTGCCCAACATGCCCAGGGGTGTGCCCATGATGCCTTGGTGCGTGCCCAACATGCCCAGGGGTGTGCCCATGATGCCCAGGCGTGTGCCCATGATGCCCAGGTGCGTGCCCAACATGCCCAGGGGTGTGCCCATGATGCCCAGGGGTGTGCCCATGATGCCCAGGCGTGTGCCCATGATGCCCTGGTGCGTGCCCAACATGCCCAAGGATGTGCGCAAGATGCCCAGGCGTGTGCCCATGATGCCCAGGTGCGTGCCCAACATGCCCAGGGGTGTGCCCATGATGCCCAGGCGTGTGCCCATGATGCCCAGGCGTGTGCCCATCATGCCCAGAGGTGTGCCCATGATGCCCAGGCGAGTGCCCATGATGCCCAGGCGTGTGCCCATGATGCCCATGCGTGTGCCCATGATGCCCTAGTGCGTGCCCAACATGCCCAGGGTGTGCCCATGATGCCCAGGCGTGTGGCCATGATGCCCAGGTGCGTGCCCAACATGCCCAGGGGTGGGCCCATGATGCCTAGGCGTGTGCCCATGATGCCCAGGCGTCTGCCCATCATGCCTAGGGGTGTGCCCATGATGCCCAGGCGTGTGCCCATCATGCCCAGGCATGTGCCCATGATGCCCAGGTGCGTGCCCAACATGCACAGGGGTGTGCCCATGATGCCCAGGCGTGTACCCATCATGCCTAGGGGAGTGCCCATGATGCCCAGGGGTGTGCCCATGATGCCCAAGCGTGTGCCCATGATGCCCTAGCGTGCGCCCATGATGCCCAGGCGTGTGCCCATCATGCCCAGGCGTGTGCCCATCATGCCCAGGCGTGTGCCCATGATGCCCAGGGGTGTGCCCATGATGCCCAGGTGCGTGCCCAACATGCCCAGGGGTGTGCCCATTATACCCAGGCGTGTGCCCATCATGCCCAGGCGTGTGCCCATCATGCCCAGGGATGTGCCCACGATGCCCAAGCGTGTGCCCATGATGCCAAGGCGTGTGCCCATGATGCCCATGCGTGTGCCCATGATGCCCTAGTACGTGCCCAACATGCCCAGGGGTGTGCCCATGATGCCCAGGCGTGTGCCCATGATGCCCAGGTGTGTGCCCAACATGCCCAGGGGTGTGCCCATGATGCCCAGGCATGTGCCCATGATGCCCAGGCCTGTGCCCATCATGCCCAGGGGTGTGCCCAGGCGTGTGCCCATGATGCCCAGGCGTGTGCCCATGATGCCCAGGCGTGTGCCCATCATGCCCAGGGGTGTGCCCATGATGCCCAGGCGTGTGCCCATGATGCCCAGGCGTGTGCCCATGATGCCCAGGCGTGTGCCCATGATGCCCAGGTGCGTGCCCAACATGCCCAGGGGTGTGCCCATGATGCCCAGGTGCGTGCCCAACATGCCCAGGGGTGTGCCCATGATGCCCAGGCGTGTGCCCATGATGCCCATGCGTGTGCCCATGATGCCCAGGGGTGTGCCCATGATGCCCAGGCGTGTGTCCATGATGCCCAGGCGTGTGCCTAGGATGCCCTGGTGCGTGCCCAACATGCCCAGGGATGTGCCCATGATGCCCAGGCGTGTGCCCATGATGCCCAGGCGTGTGCCCATCATGCCTAGGGGTGTGCCCATGATGCCCAGGCGTGTGCCCATGATGCCCATGCGTGTGCCCATCATACCCAGGGGTGTGCCCATGATGCCTAGGGGTGTGCCCATGATGCCCAGGCGTGTGCCCATCATGCCCAGGCGTGTGCCCATCATGCCCAGGGGTGTGGCCATGATGCCCTGGGGTGTGCCCATGATGCCCATAGGTGTGCCCATGATGCCCAAGCGTGTGCCCATAATGCCCAGGTGCGTGCCCAACATGCCCAGGGGTGTGCCCATGATGCCCAGGCGTGTGCCCATCATGCCCAGGCGTGTGCCCATGATGCCCAGGCAGGTGCCCATGATGCCCAGGCGGGTGCCCATGATGCCCAGGCGGGTGCCCGTGATGCCCAGACGGGTGTGCCCATGATGCCCAGACGGGTGTGCCCATGATGCCCAGGCGGGTGCCCATGATGCCCAGACGGGTGTGCCCATGATGCCCAGACGGGTGTGCCCATGATGCCCAGGTGCGTGCCCAACATGCCCAGGGGTGTGCCCATGATGCGCAGGCGTGTGCCCATCATGCCCAGGCGTGTGCCCATGATGCCCTGGGGTGTGCCCATGATGCCCAGGCGTGTGCCCATAATTCCCAGGCGTGTGCCTATGATGCCCAGGTGCGTGCCCAACATGCGCAAGGGTGTGCCCATGATGCCCAGACGTGTGCCCATCATGCCCAGGCGTGTGTCCATCATGCCCAGGGGTGTGCCCATGATGCCCAGGGGTGTGCCCATGATGCCCAGGTGCGTGCCCAACATGCCCAGGGGTGTGCCCATGATGCCCAGGCGTGTGCCCATGATGCCCATGCGTGTGCCCATGATGCCCAGGGGTGTGCCCATGATGCCCAGGCGTGTGTCCATGATGCCCAGGCGTGTGCCTAGGATGCCCTGGTGCGTGCCCAACATGCCCAGGGATGTGCCCATGATGCCCAGGCGTGTGCCCATGATGCCCAGGCGTGTGCCCATCATGCCTAGGGGTGTGCCCATGATGCCCAGGCGTGTGCCCATGATGCCCATGCGTGTGCCCATCATACCCAGGGGTGTGCCCATGATGCCTAGGGGTGTGCCCATGATGCCCAGGCGTGTGCCCATCATGCCCAGGGGTGTGGCCATGATGCCCAGGGGTGTGCCCATGATGCTGGGCATGTTGGGCACGCACCTGGGCATCATGGGCACACGCCTGGGCATCATGCGCACATCCTTGGGCATGTTGGGCACGCACTAGGGCATCATGGGCACACGCCTGGGCATCATGGGCACACCCCTGGGCATCATGGGCACACCCCTGGGCATCATGGGCACACCCCTGGGCATGTTGTGCACGCAGCTGGGCATCATGGGCACACGCCTGGGCATCATGGGCACACCCCTGGGCATGTTGGGCACGCACCAAGGCATCATGGGCACACCCCTGGGCATGTTGGGCACGCACCAGGGCATCATGGGCACACGCCTGGGCATCATGGGCACACGCCTGGGCTTCATGGGCACACCCCTGGGCATGATGGGCACACGCATGGGCATCATGGGCACACGCCTGGGCATCAGGGGCACACCCCTGGGCATGTTGGGCACGCACCTGGGCATCATGGGCACCCGCCTGGGCATCATGGGCACACCCCTGGGCATGTTGGGCACGCACCAGGGCATCATGGGCACCTGCCTGGGCATCATGGGCACCCGCCTGGGCATCATGGGCACACCCTTGGGCATCATGGGCACACCCCTGGGCAAGATGGGCACACGCCTGGGCATGATGGGCACACGCCTGGGCATCATGGGCACACCCCTGGGCATGTTGGGCACGCACCTGGGCATTATGGGCACACGCCTAGGCATCAAGGGCACACCCCTGGGCATCATGGGCACACCCCTGGGCATCATGGGCACACCCCTGGGCATGATGGGCACACGCCTGGGCATGATGGGCACACGCCTGGGCATCATGGGCACACCCTAGGCATCATGGGCACACCCCTGGGCATGATGGGCACACGAATGGGCATCATGGGCACACGCCTGGGCATCATGGGCACACCCCTGGGCATGATGGGCACACGCCTGGGCATCATGGGCACACGCCTGGGCATCATGGGCACATCCCTGGGCATGTTGGGCACGCACCAAGGCATCCTAGGCACACGCCTGGGCATCATGGACACACGCCTGGGCATCATGGGCACACCCCTGGGCATCATGGGCACACGCATGGGCATCATGGGCCCACCCCTGGGCATGTTGGGCACGCACCTGGGCATCATGGGCACACGCCCGGGCATCATGGGCACACCCTTGGGCATCATGGGCACACCCCTGGGCATGTTGGGCACGCACCTGGGCATCATGGGCACACGCCTGGGCATCATGGGCACACCCCTGGGCATGTTGGGCACGCACCAAGGCATCATGGGCACACCCCTGGGCATGTTGGGCACGCACCAGGGCATCATGGGCACACGCCTGGGCATCATGGGCACACGCTTGGGCTTCAAGGGCACACCCCTGGGCATGATGGGCACACGCATGGGCATCATGGGCACACGCCTGGGCATCATGGGCACACGCCTGGGCATCATGCGCACATCCTTGGGCATGTTGGGCACGCACCAGGGCATCATGGGCACACGCCTGGGCATCATGGGCACACCCCTAGGCATCATGGGCACACCCCTGGGCATGTTGGGCACGCACCTGGGCATCATGGGCACACGCCTGGGCATCATGGGCACACCCCTGGGCATGTTGGGCACGCACCAAGGCATCATGGGCACACCCCTGGGCATGTTGGGCACGCACCAGGGCATCATGGGCACACGCCTGGGCATCATGGACACACGCCTGGGCTTCATGGGCACACCCCTGGGCATGATGGGCACACGCATGGGCATCATGGGCACACGCCTGGGCATCATGGGAACACCCCTGGGCGTGTTGGGCACGCACCTGGGCATCATGGGCACCCGCCTGGGCATCATGGGCACACCCCTGGGCATGTTGGGCACGCACCAGGGCATCATGGGCACCTGCCTGGGCATCATGGGCACCCGCCTGGGCATCATGGGCACACCCCTGGGCATCATGGGCACACCCCTGGGCAAGATGGGCACACGCCTGGGCATGATGGGCACACGCCTGGGCATCATGGGCACACCCCTGGGCATGTTGGGCACGCACCTGGGCATTATGGGCACACGCCTGGGCATCAAGGGCACACCCCTGGGCATTATGGGCACACCCCTGGGCATCATGGGCACACCCCTGGGCATGATGGGCACACGCCTGGGCATGATGGGCACACGCCTGGGCATCATGGGCACACCCTAGGCATCATGGGCACACCCCTGGGCATGATGGGCACACGAATGGGCATCATGGGCACACGCCTGGGCATCATGGGCACACCCCTGGGCATGATGGGCACACGCCTGGGCATCATGGGCACACGCCTGGGCATCATGGGCACATCCCTGGGCATGTTGGGCACGCACCAGGGCATCCTAGGCACACGCCTGGGCATCATGGGCACCCGCCTGGGCATCATGGGCACACCCCTGGGCATGTTGGGCACGCACCAGGGCATCATGGGCACCTGCCTGGGCATCATGGGCACCCGCCTGGGCATCATGGGCACACCCTTGGGCATCATGGGCACACCCCTGGGCAAGATGGGCACACGCCTGGGCATGATGGGCACACGCCTGGGCATCATGGGCACACCCCTGGGCATGTTGGGCACGCACCTGGGCATTATGGGCACACCCCTGGGCATCAAGGGCACACCCCTGGGCATCATGGGCACACCCCTGGGCATCATGGGCACACCCCTGGGCATGATGGGCACACGCCTGGGCATGATGGGCACACGCCTGGGCATCATGGGCACACCCTAGGCATCATGGGCACACCCCTGGGCATGATGGGCACACGAATGGGCATCATGGGCACACGCCTGGGCATCATGGGCACACCCCTGGGCATGATGGGCACACGCCTGGGCATCATGGGCACACGCCTGGGCATCATGGGCACATCCCTGGGCATGTTGGGCAGGCACCAAGGCATCCTAGGCACACGCCTGGGCATCATGGACACACGCCTGGGCATCATGGGCACACCCCTGGGCATCATGGGCACACGCATGGGCATCATGGGCACACCCCTGGGCATGTTGGGCACGCACCTGGGCATCATGGGCACACGCCTGGGCATCATGGGCACACCCTTGGGCATCATGGCCACACCCCTGGGCATGTTGGGCACGCACCTGGGCATCATGGGCACACGCCTGGGCATCATGGGCACACCACTGGGCATGTTGGGCACGCACCAAGGCATCATGGGCACACCCCTGGGCATGTTGGGCACGCACCAGGGCATCATGGGCACACGCCTGGACATCATGGGCACACCCCTGGGCATGATGGGCACACGCCTGGGCATCATGGGCACACGCCTGGGCATCATGGGCACATCCCTGGGCATGTTGGGCACGCACCAGGGCATCCTAGGCACACGCCTGGGCATCATGGGCACCCGCCTGGGCATCATGGGCACACCCCTGGGCATGTTGGGCACGCACCAGGGCATCATGGGCACCTGCCTGGGCATCATGGGCACCCGCCTGGGCATCATGGGCACACCCTTGGGCATCATGGGCACACCCCTGGGCAAGATGGGCACACGCCTGGGCATGATGGGCACACGCCTGGGCATCATGGGCACAGCCCTGGGCATGTTGGGCACGCACCTGGGCATTATGGGCACACCCCTGGGCATCAAGGGCACACCCCTGGGCATCATGGGCACACCCCTGGGCATCATGGGCACACCCCTGGGCATGATGGGCACACGCCTGGGCATGATGGGCACACGCCTGGGCATCATGGGCACACCCTAGGCATCATGGGCACACCCCTGGGCATGATGGGCACACGAATGGGCATCATGGGCACACGCCTGGGCATCATGGGCACACCCCTGGGCATGATGGGCACACGCCTGGGCATCATGGGCACACGCCTGGGCATCATGGGCACATCCCTGGGCATGTTGGGCACGCACCAAGGCATCCTAGGCACACGCCTGGGCATCATGGACACACGCCTGGGCATCATGGGCACACCCCTGGGCATCATGGGCACACGCATGGGCATCATGGGCACACCCCTGGGCATGTTGGGCACGCACCTGGGCATCATGGGCACACGCCTGGGCATCATGGGCACACGCCTGGGCATCATGGGCACACGCCTGGGCAACATGCCCAGGGGTGTGCCCATGATGCCCAGGCATGTGCCCATGATGCCCAGGCCTGTGCCCATCATGCCCAGGGGTGTGCCCAGGCGTGTGCCCATGATGCCCAGGCGTGTGCCCATGATGCCCAGGCGTGTGCCCATCATGCCCAGGGGTGTGCCCATGATGCCCAGGCGTGTGCCCATGATGCCCAGGCGTGTGCCCATGATGCCCAGGCGTGTGCCCATGATGCCCAGGTGCGTGCCCAACATGCCCAGGGGTGTGCCCATGATGCCCAGGTGCGTGCCCAACATGCCCAGGGGTGTGCCCATGATGCCCAGGCGTGTGCCTATGATGCCCATGCGTGTGCCCATGATGCCCAGGGGTGTGCCCATGATGCCCAGGCGTGTGTCCATGATGCCCAGGCGTGTGCCTAGGATGCCCTGGTGCGTGCCCAACATGCCCAGGGATGTGCCCATGATGCCCAGGCGTGTGCCCATGATGCCCAGGCGTGTGCCCATCATGCCTAGGGGTGTGCCCATGATGCCCAGGCGTGTGCCCATGATGGCCCATGCGTGTGCCCATCATACCCAGGGGTGTGCCAATGATGCCTAGGGGTGTGCCCATGATGCCCAGGCGTGTGCCCATCATGCCCAGGCGTGTGCCCATCATGCCCAGGGGTGTGGCCATGATGCCCTGGGGTGTGCCCATGATGCCCATGGGTGTGCCCATGATGCCCAAGCGTGTGCCCATAATGCCCAGGTGCGTGCCCAACATGCCCAGGGGTGTGCCCATGATGCCCAGGCGTGTGCCCATCATGCCCAGGCGTGTGCCCATGATGCCCAGGCAGGTGCCCATGATGCCCAGGCGGGTGCCCATGATGCCCAGGCGGGTGCCCATGATGCCCAGACGGGTGTGCCCATGATGCCCAGACGGGTGTGCCCATGATGCCCAGGCGGGTGCCCATGATGCCCAGACGGGTGTGCCCATGATGCCCAGACGGGTGTGCCCATGATGCCCAGGTGCGTGCCCAACATGCCCAGGGGTGTGCCCATGATGCGCAGGCGTGTGCCCATCATGCCCAGGCGTGTGCCCATGATGCTTTGGGGTGTGCCCATGATGCCCAGGCGTGTGCCCATAATTCCCAGGCGTGTGCCTATGATGCCCAGGTGCGTGCCCAACATGCGCAAGGGTGTGCCCATGATGCCCAGACGTGTGCCCATCATGCCCAGGCGTGTGTCCATCATGCCCAGGGGTGTGCCCATGATGCCCAGGGGTGTGCCCATGATGCCCAGGTGCGTGCCAACATGCCCAGGGGTGTGCCCATGATGCCCAGGCGTGTGCCCATGATGCCCATGCGTGTGCCCATGATGCCCAGGGGTGTGCCCATGATGCCCAGGCGTGTGTCCATGATGCCCAGGCGTGTGCCTAGGATGCCCTGGTGCGTGCCCAACATGCCCAGGGATGTGCCCATGATGCCCAGGCGTGTGCCCATGATGCCCAGGCGTGTGCCCATCATGCCTAGGGGTGTGCCCATGATGCCCAGGCGTGTGCCCATGATGCCCATGCGTGTGCCCATCATACCCAGGGGTGTGCCCATGATGCCTAGGGGTGTGCCCATGATGCCCAGGCGTGTGCCCATCATGCCCAGGCGTGTGCCCATCATGCCCAGGGGTGTGGCCATGATGCCCAGGGGTGTGCCCATGATGCTGGGCATGTTGGGCACGCACCTGGGCATCATGGGCACACGCCTGGGCATCATGCGCACATCCTTGGGCATGTTGGGCACGCACTAGGGCATCATGGGCACACGCCTGGGCATCATGGGCACACCCCTGGGCATCATGGGCACACCCCTGGGCATGTTGTGCACGCAGCTGGGCATCATGGGCACACGCCTGGGCATCATGGGCACACCCCTGGGCATGTTGGGCACGCACCAAGGCATCATGGGCACACCCCTGGGCATGTTGGGCACGCACCAGGGCATCATGGGCACACGCCTGGGCATCATGGGCACACGCCTGGGCTTCATGGGCACACCCCTGGGCATGATGGGCACACGCATGGGCATCATGGGCACACGCCTGGGCATCAGGGGCACACCCCTGGGCATGTTGGGCACGCACCTGGGCATCATGGGCACCCGCCTGGGCATCATGGGCACACCCCTGGGCATGTTGGGCACGCACCAGGGCATCATGGGCACCTGCCTGGGCATCATGGGCACCCGCCTGGGCATCATGGGCACACCCTTGGGCATCATGGCACACCCCTGGGCAAGATGGGCACACGCCTGGGCATGATGGGCACACGCCTGGGCATCATGGGCACACCCCTGGGCATGTTGGGCACGCACCTGGGCATTATGGGCACACGCCTAGGCATCAAGGGCACACCCCTGGGCATCATGGGCACACCCCTGGGCATCATGGGCACACCCCTGGGCATGATGGGCACACGCCTGGGCATGATGGGCACACGCCTGGGCATCATGGGCACACCCTAGGCATCATGGGCACACCCCTGGGCATGATGGGCACACGAATGGGCATCATGGGCACACGCCTGGGCATCATGGGCACACCCCTGGGCATGATGGGCACACGCCTGGGCATCATGGGCACACGCCTGGGCATCATGGGCACATCCCTGGGCATGTTGGGCACGCACCAAGGCATCCTAGGCACACGCCTGGGCATCATGGACACACGCCTGGGCATCATGGGCACACCCCTGGGCATCATGGGCACACGCATGGGCATCATGGGCCCACCCCTGGGCATGTTGGGCACGCACCTGGGCATCATGGGCACACGCCCGGGCATCATGGGCACACCCTTGGGCATCATGGGCACACCCCTGGGCATGTTGGGCACGCACCTGGGCATCATGGGCACACGCCTGGGCATCATGGGCACACCCCTGGGCATGTTGGGCACGCACCAAGGCATCATGGGCACACCCCTGGGCATGTTGGGCACGCACCAGGGCATCATGGGCACACGCCTGGGCATCATGGGCACACGCTTGGGCTTCAAGGGCACACCCCTGGGCATGATGGGCACACGCATGGGCATCATGGGCACACGCCTGGGCATCATGGGCACACGCCTGGGCATCATGCGCACATCCTTGGGCATGTTGGGCACGCACCAGGGCATCATGGGCACACGCCTGGGCATCATGGGCACACCCCTAGGCATCATGGGCACACCCCTGGGCATGTTGGGCACGCACCTGGGCATCATGGGCACACGCCTGGGCATCATGGGCACACCCCTGGGCATGTTGGGCACGCACCAAGGCATCATGGGCACACCCCTGGGCATGTTGGGCACGCACCAGGGCATCATGGGCACACGCCTGGGCATCATGGACACACGCCTGGGCTTCATGGGCACACCCCTGGGCATGATGGGCACACGCATGGGCATCATGGGCACACGCCTGGGCCTCATGGGAACACCCCTGGGCGTGTTGGGCACGCACCTGGGCATCATGGGCACCCGCCTGGGCATCATGGGCACACCCC